>RJWM01000823.1:0-185795 GCA_004363535.1 Dasyprocta punctata | reverse complement strand
TTTTTATTTTTTTGGTACCGGGGATCGGACTCACAATCTTGCACTTGCCAGGCGGGCGCTTACGCCCGCTGAGCTAAGTCCCCGCCCCCCACGCCATATCTGAATTTTAGAAGTGTTTACGAACGTGTCCTAATGCCACTCATTTATGAGGCAGACTGTGAGATTTCGGTCACGCACAGCGTGCTCTGATCAGACTGGGGCGATGATAGTTCGTCTCCCGCACTAGAGTTTAGCACTGCTGAGTGCGCGCGGGCCCCCGCTATCCTGGTTCGCTCTACTCCACGTTCCAGACCCTGAAGAACAGAGCGGGACATGCAGGGGTGGTGTGGGGACAGCCGGGGGAGTAGGCAGCAGAGGGCGTGACCTGGGCGGTGACGTGGGACAGACGGGAGGGGTGACCACACACTCACTGTGCGTGGCGCGCTTAGGCAATAAGCCCTCCGCACGCATTCGCTGTGTACCCTAGACCCCTGGAACCTTAGCTCACCCCAGAAACAAAGGCCAAGACCCTGACTGGCCTAGAGCATATCAGTCTGTCAAACAGTTATTTTTAGGGACCAGCTCACCCCTCCAAATATGCACGGAGAGAGACCACGCTGAGCAGTTCAGCTGGCCCGCTGTTAGTGCCCGCGTTGGCAATATTATAATTAAACCTCTGCTTCACTTTATTTTCTCTTTTTGAGTTCCTCATTTCACGCCGGAAGGATCTTCGGTTCTGAATCAGCCTAACCTGGCCTCCTGCATTCCGCTGGGGTGAGGGTCTCCCAGTCTCCCTGATCCCATCTGGTGCAACAGTAGGGAAGTCCCGTTTATTAAGGGGAGTGCGCACTCCCCAGAGAGGGCTGAGTTGGACTCCGAGGGGCCCGGCCGTAGGTTTGGCTTAAAGCATCCTTGGGAGAGCTCCCAGCAGGCAGAGCTCAGAGAGGGCAACCGCCGTGAGTCCCGAGGTTCTCTTTTTTTCTGATCAACTCTGAGGCTCCACCCTCACATCAGGAGGGGGTTCGGGGGCTTTATGCAGGGAGGGACAGACCAGCCTGGCTTCCAACCCCCCTCCCAAGGGCGGAGCAGCAATGCTGATGACACTGCGGTCACCGCGGGCTCAGACTGCTTACTCCGCACAGCTACTGCCCTGCGCCTGGCTCCTGCCAGAGGCCGGGGAGCGTACTGAGGCCGGGGGCACGTGTCCAGGCTCCCGTCAGGAGGTAACACATGACAGCAGGACACTTGGGGGTCTGCCGGAGCAGGAAGGCATCCTGTCTGTGGTAGGCCCAGTTTGTAGTGGTTTTGGTCCATCATCCACTGGCTCCAAGGCCGGCTGGTCTGGCAGAGGGGCATCGCAGGGGAGGAGCAGTCCATGGTAAGCAGAAGGCAGCAAAGCACCTTGGGACCTTTGCCCCTTTCATCTGATCCAGGCTCCCAGGGCGGGCAGCACTCACACCCTTCATCCTAACGCCTTGATCCTGGCACCATGAATCAATCCCAGCCTCACACACTCTAGACCCAGCCACCTCTGAAAAGCCCTGCCTATGACCGCCGGAGGCTTTGGGGGCCATCTAGACACAGCTGTAACAGCATGGAAGCCCAGAGGACGGGGTGCCAGCAGCACAGGGAATCAGTGCTCCATTGCTGAGGAACTGTCAGGCAAGACCACATCATGCTTCGCAGGTGACTCCAGGGCCTTTTCCCGGGGCTGAGGCCCAAGTACCATTGTCTGCCCTAAGGTTTAGGATGAGAATCTCCCCAACTCAAGGAGAAACAAAGGAAGCTTCTCAAAGACTGGGGTGTCAGTAACCTTACTCTTATTCAGCATTATCCAGCTCTCTTTTCAGGATACACAGAGGCTTTCATTTCCCAGCCCCCCATTCTGTTGGGTGGGACCACATAACCAGGTCCAGCCAATGGGCTGTGAGCAGAGGGGACACTGGTCTGGGGCTGAACTGCTACTGCGCGGTGACCCCCAGGCACAAAATCCCCAGTGCAGTGGTGTTGGGAGGCGAGGCCTAGTGGGGAGCATCCCTGTCTTGAGGGTTCCACCCTCACAACTAGATTAACACCATTCCACAAAGGCCTCCTGGGAGCGGCTTCCCTCTCTGTGATCTCCTGCCCTTCGCCAGGGAGGGCCCTCACCAGATGCCAACCCGTGACCGTGGACTTCCCAGCCTCCAAAGCCCTAAGAAAATTCATTTCTGTCCTTTACAATTTACTTGGTCTATGGTATTGCGATATATGCACAGAATGGTTGGAGACATTTAGTTTATGCCAAATAATAAAAACTGAATTCTGAAGATGCACGATTTTGATTAGTTTGTTTAAAAAAAAAATGACTGAGAAAAGGTAGGCAGCACTGTGAGTCTAGAATACATGATGACCTAGTACTCCAGGCTCCTTTTATTATAGAAATTTGTTTTAATACGTACCGGACAGGACCCAGGAGCTGGGTCTGCAAAGGTTTAAAGATTTGCAGCAAGTTCTACAGCTGCAGTGAATGAATGAACACCCAACTGCCAGATGAAACCATTCTGGGTAAAGTACGTGCTTTTTTCTTTTAGTTTCTGAAAGTAAGAGATTTCCCTTATAAATAATTGGTCAAAATCCAAATATATTCAATTTATTTACATCTCTTATTCCAGTAGGAGCATTAAATCATTCATGTGTCTGGCTCACATAGAAATAATGATCTGAAAGTACCATTTCAGGTTTGCATAAATATCATAGTACATATTTAATAAAGCTGTATTTTAAAGGTGATTTTTATAATACTTCCCCAGCATTTGGATTGACTGTAATTAGACTGCTGTGTATTTTGCATGAGGGCTATACTTGCATTTAAAAACACTGTTATGTGCCCTTAGCTCTAACCCAAGTAATTGCCACATACATCATTTTATAGGGCTTTTATTACAGAATACTTACTGGAAGTTTCACTTTGCTATTGCCTTTAAATTATGCCCTTTTATAGCATGATGTAAATTTTATTAGAACCTTAGCATTTATTTTTAACATACGTTTTCACCATTGTTAAACTATCCTTTCCCTTAAGATTTAATTAAAAGCTTGGGGCAGAAGTGGGTAATAGAGTAATATATACTCACAATAGATAATGTTTCCCTCTTTAAAAGAAAAAAGTACAGAAGAGAAAATAAAATTCACAACCCGGCTCAGCCGTGGTCTGTCATCCCCGCCCCCATTTGTGCTGCGCCCCCGTTTATGAGGCCGTGATGTGCGCAAGTCCCGCTTTCTGCTTCTTCCACTGTCTGTGTGGCGCTTCCGCAGCGCGCTTTAGAGACTCCCCCGTGCACTGTCCCCCTGCAGACAGACGCAGAGCCTCTGTTTTCCCTGCTGCGCTCCTCGGCGTGGGCGCACAGCGCCAGTCTCCCTCTGCCTTCCCTGGTCTATGCCCCGGTGCCTCCCGGCGTCACTAACCTTGCAGCTTGGAGCCTCTGTTAAGTAAAATAAGAACTCTGTGAAGGCAAGGTGGCTAAGTGATGAAAGGGCGGCACTGCAGGAGGCGTGGGTTTGCGGGACAAGGTGATGATTCACACCCTCAGCTGACAGCGGGGTGGCCCGGGATTTCATCACATGCCTCAGAACGGCAGGCAGCGGAAAGTGACAAGCCTTGGCTTCTGGAATTTTCCATTTAATATTTTTGGACTGTGGTTGGCTACGGGTAATTTAATAGAAAGTGAAACCATGAATGAGGGGAACACGGTCCTCCAGCGCTTGCATGTATTATGATTTAAACATTTCTTTAACCCGTCACTGTTTTAAACACTCTAATAAATATGCTCTTTATCACTCGTAGAGGGACAGGGATCGCTTTCCCAGAGATCCGCATCAGAAACCTGGAACCTGGAAATCAGTGACTTTGTATAGCAAAAGAGGTGACTGAGTTGAAGACCTTGAGCGAAGAGGCCATGCTGGGTAGACCCACTCCAGTCATGGGAGTCCTCAAAACAGGAGAGCATGGCCTGGCTGTGTGCCAGAGAGGCAGGGCTAGTGGGGCACAGTGCGGTGGCCTCTGAGGATAGCAGTGAGTGGGGTCTCAAGCCAAGGAGTGTGGGTGGCCTCTTGAAAGCTGGAAAAGGCAAGGAAGGACACATTTGTCCCCTGCAGGCCCTACAGTCCCCTGCAGTCAACGCCTTTTTCTCTCAGTAAGATCTGTGTTGGAATTCTGACCTGAAAACAGTAAGACAATAAATGTGCATTTCACAGCCCCTGTGTTCATTGAGATTACTTTTATGGCAGATATAGGAAGCAAATCTATCATTTAAAAAGTCGGTCATTCTTAAAATCAAAGAAAAACTTTTATTTCTGACAACTACCTAGAAGAGCTGGCTCACTGTCTATTATAAAGCAATCTTTCAATATATACAGCTTCAAAATATACTTTTTAAAAAGTAACAACACAGTGCATGCCCCTGGAACACACCTCTCTCCAAAAGCTACATAACCCACCATGCGCCAGCAGTGGTCAGTCGTCCAGGTGGGAACCAGGAAGCGGTGCCTAGGCAGGGAGAGAAGAGCCCCCATACCCCCGCACCAAGCAACCAGCTGACTTCAGGGAATGCAGGCCGAGATGATAGAAACTGAAGTAAAGAAAGAACTTAATGCCTGTATTATGTGATTGACTTTGCAGACCTAAAGTCAGTAGTCTGAGCAGCTATTTAGAGGATAACAATATGCAATCTCCAACTGTCTTGTTTTTGCCAATATATTTCTCATTGTTTTGTTTTATTGTTTTGTTTTATTGCCTTTTTTTAAAAAAAGCTATGTAACCCAACACGAAAATGGAGAATAAATCACACTCAGATCCTCACTCAAAAGGAGTATTCAAATTGGATTTATACATTCTTTCCTAAGAAAACAAAAGCAAGCTGAAAAACCAAGAGGGTAAGAAGACTCTTGCTCTTAATGAGGGCCTGACAAGATTTAGGAGAATTAATGATATTCTACTAGAAGTAGTATTTAAAGACTGACAATATACATTATTTTCAACTTCAAGTCTACTTGTCATTTCTTATTGTCTGGAAATAAGCAAGGAAAGTGATTAGGTTAATGACATCTCTGGTTAATAGCACTCCACAAAAATAGTTAGAAATAACTGGAAAAGAATTTTTTTCTTGTTGGAGAATATTTTACTTATTATAATGTCATCTTGTTTTGGGTTTTTTTTTTCTTTCTTTTTTTAAACGAAGAAGAGATAACAGTTTAATTTGGGCTTATATAACAATAAATAAAAATGTCCAACCTGAAGCTATTGAAGGACTTTGACACACTGTACAATGAATAATGAGAACAGCATATGGACCGCGTGTGACCACATGAAAAGCCTGTACAGGCCGGACTAGCTGAGAAAGCCGACTTGACTTTCCCTCTGTTCACACAAATCACTAGAGGGCGATATACACTACGCCTTTAATAATCACATATCAGGATTATTTGAAGATTCAGGGCAGTACAAAGATTCAGTAGAGAGCAAATCGGTGGATGTCAGAAAGCGAACCACTGCAATTATAATTCCTGCTGGAGTCATCAGTTAACGTGCTGAACTGTGCGCCATCACTAACCAGTGACAACCAGAATATTTGTACGAAAATCCACTGAGTGAAGCCTTAAGATTTTTCTCTTAAATTTTGGAAAAAAAAAAAATCATCGGTCAGTGTCAGGAAGTAGTTCTCCCGACTCCTAGAGTTCTCCAAGAGGGCTGTTATAAAAAGAGGCTGACTCCACCTGAGCAGCTTAAGACGTGATCTTCCTGCTGCCAAATACATTCCCACCAGCGCTACTGTCCCTGAGGCGAGGCCAAGGGGCAGCCCCTGCCACAGAACCTGCACTGTGCTGTGTGGACTTTGAGCCTCTGGAACTGGGAGTGAAATAAACCTCTGTCTTCAGAAGCAGCCCGTGTCAGCTATTTCATCGCAGTGTGAAAGCCTAACGCACTTCTCTGACTGCCAGGCAATTCTAACTCCAGTGCTTGTTCCCGCACCCCCCGCCCCCGCACGCCCCGGTTATCAGACTTAACCACAAAACACGACAGACAAAGGCGGAGGCTGTATTCATTCTGAGGCTGTCCTCGACACACACCCCAAAGAGCAGCCTGAAAAACCAGAATCTATTTCTCTCTCACTTCACCATCCCAGGGGTAGGGGGGTGCACAGGGCTAGAACACAGGGACGTTCATGGTGTGTGGGCGGCACCCCATCTTCTTGTTCTTCTACCCTTCAGAGCAGTGGGTAGCAAGCGTTTTCATCAGCCGGCCAGAGCGAACGTCGGAGGCTGTGTCTGAGGAATGAGGAGCGGCTGTGTCCAATACACTTCGTTAGCAAAACAGCCCGCAGGCTATTCACAACATCCAAGATACGGAACCCACTGAGTGTCCACTGATGGGTGAAGAAGATGTGGAATATAACCGTAGAATATTAGCCAGCCACGTAAAGGAACACAGCGCTGTCACTTGAAGCATGGACCTCACGTCGTCATAAACAAGGCACAGAAAGACAAATGCCACATGTTCTCACTTCCACGTGGACGCTAAGAAGTTGCTGCTGCAGAGCAGAAAGTAGAACAGTGTGTGGCGGGGAGGAAGGGCACGGCTAACGGTAAAGGAGTGCTGTTGGCTAGGAGTAACTTCTAGTCTAACGCAGGCAGGCAGCCACTGCTGACGATGATTAGCTGTATCTTTCACATTAACCAGTGGACAGAATTCTTCAACGTCCCCAACGCAAAGAAGCAATAAATGAGGTGATCGATATGCCAATACCCCGACCTGATCATTACACATAATGCACATGGGCTACTAAGATGTAATACGAACCTTTAAAGAAGTACAATTACGACAATTAAAAACAAAATAGATGTTTTAAAAAGAGGAAGTAGGGGTGGGGGATTTAGCTCAGTGGCATAAGCTCCTGCCTGGCAAGTGCAAGGTCGTGAGTTCGATCCTTGGTACCAAAATTAAGTAACTAGATAAATAAATAAAATTAAAATAAATAAATAAAGGAAATAAGCCACAGGCCATGAGCAGCTGCTTCCGTCCTGCAGCAGAGCGCCTTAAGCTTTAACGTGCATTCATTCAGACGCAGAGGACCTCACTGTGGTGAGGGTGCGCCCCGGCGTGGCCAAGGCTGGCCGATCAGCTCGGCGCGCAGCAAGGCCCCTGCATCTGCGACCGCTAAAGCTCGAGGACCTGCAGGGGAGAGCCGGGTGAGCCGGGCGGGGCGTGACGTCACTCCTGCGCAGGTGCACAGCGGCCACACCCGGGCGGGGCGGAAGCTCGCGTCCGCGGCTGCGCAGTACGCGCCCAGCGCCCAGTGGCCGTTGCCTTCTCTTCACGCCTGGGATCAGTGCGAGCGGCGCGGGGCGCGGCCTTCCTGTCCCCGTGCCCTCGGCTCACTCCCCGCAGCGGTGGAGAGGACCTCAGCAGCCCACGGCCTCTCGCAGCGCCCTGTGCGCGCGCCCCGCTGTCCCTGCCAACTTCAGATCCGTCGCACTGACGTCGCCGCAGCGGCTACCGGTTGCGCCGCGAGCAGAACCCCGTTTTATGGCTTTTGGCGTCTCTGCAGCCTCACTGCCTCCCACCGTGGCCCAGCCCAGAGGGCCCCGGCGCGGGTTTTGCACCTGCGGTTTCCTCGACCGGAAAGCTGTTCCCATGGATCAGCCGCACCCACCTTCAAAGCCGCGGTGCGAGTCTGGACCTGCTGCCGGCTCCTCCGTCTCCATGCAGTCCCGTTACCGCACTCGCAGCGCTCAGCAGGAGTGAAAGTCTGGTTTTTTCTTTATTGTCCTGTTCTGGAATGTGACAGGACATAGGACCTTGTCTCTCATTCTGTACGGTCCCCGCGACCGCACAGGAAGCTCCTAGCCAAGAAGGTGCTCAGTAAATATTTCAGTGAAGGACAGCTGACTTCATTAGTCTAGTCTGGGCTAAGGATAATCCAATAAAAGTGAGGGCTTCACTTTATGTATAAAAACATATTGTGATGGGGGCAACGAAAGCAGAAAAATAAAAACAATGTTCAGAGGCAGACTTCGTATCTAATATAGACGCCCTAGTGGGAAAGTTTTGCCTTTGATCCGGGGAACGCTTTGGGGATTTTTTCCATCAATCTGTATTATTTCTGTTGTGGTCATATATGTATATATGTAACATTAAATACCACTTTTAACTTTTTGGGCGACACTGAATACAGTTGCAGTGTTCTGTCACACTCACCCCCTCCAGGAATTACCCAAACACGCTCCGCCCCCCTTCAGTGTGACCCGGTACAGGACCACAGTGCTTACCTGGGTTGTTCTGTCCAGGCTTCCACTCGACCATGGCAAAAAGAAGTAATCCCCAAGCAAGCAAATGCAGCGAGCTACTCACACATCATCTCACTGGAATATGATGAAAGACAAAACTCAGTGTAAAAATGCAGCATCTTTATTGAAAGTTAAAGCTGTTTTCCAAGAGTACACGTGGCAAACAGATGATTCCACCATTGCAGATTTCAGACCCGTGTGGCAGGGGCCCCAGCTGTGTGCCTGTTTCGGGCACGTCTTTGGGGTGAGCCTGCTCACGGGGAGGGGTTGCAGCTCTGAGCGAGGGGCCACCTGCTGGCTCTGCCCCCAGTTCTGGCCTGGCAGGGGCTGGAAGCACCCGGCTTTTCCTGTAACCCGACTAGAGTGGCACTAGGCTCTGCTGCCTCCCAGCAGCCAGCGTGCGTCTGGGCTGAGAAGCCCCTCTGGCCCTCAGCAGCGTCCAGGTGACAGCCGCAGGCTGGCCTTTCCCTGCCCCCGTCTTCAACACTGGCGTCAATCACCACCGAGAACTTGCGGAACGACGGAGCCGGCCACCCGAGCCCTGGGCCAGGCACCCAGGCGTAGCCAGGGCGGGGCCGATGCCCAGGGAGGAGAAACTCGGCTCTGGTCCTTTCTTCCTGGACGCCTCCCTCTTCTGAGGTCAGCACTGGGGGTGTCTCACAGGCTTCTTGAATCCCAAAAGCTGTGCTGTGAATGCAGAGTCTCTGCCACTGAATTAAAGGGTTAAGAAACACAGAGCACCCAGGTTTCATTAAAAAAGTTTATTTTCATATAAAAGTGCCAAAATATCCGCCAACGTCATAATCTATCTCAACAACCACTTAACGCTAGAAACCAAAACACAAGCCTCTTTATTCACATTGTTTAAAACCCCACTTGCTTCACACATTCCCACAGTAGCCCGAGTCCCTGGGCAGCGGGAAGCCGGCACGGCGATCCGCCGCTGCAGTCCAGATGTCCAGGTTCACGTAGGCCCGGAAGGGGTCGAAGCCCGGGTAGTACTCCTTGCACACGACCGCCTGGCTCTCCCCGTGGGTCGGATGCGCCGTGGCAGGCCTGGCGGGACAGCAGGTGTCATACATATCGTTTTGTGGAGCCCAGATGGAACCAAAAAGTCCAGACATGGGAGACAGGCTTCGGGTGCTGGTGAGGTAGGGCTGCGGTGGAAGTGGAGAAAGAAAATTACAGAAAAAGAAATTAGATGCTCCAGGAAGGCACTGGCAAGGTACCAACGCAAGTCACTAAAACTATTCTCAACAGTCTGGGCTGCTTAACTCCGTTTTTCTCAAAAGGACTGTGAAATTCTCATACAGCTGTATTTTTTGTTTTTGTTTTGTTTGTTTTTGTTTTTTTTTTGGTACCAGGGATCGAACTCTTGACCTCACTAACACTTGCCAGGCAGGTGCTTATGCCACTGAGATAAATCTCAGGCCCCTCACCTAACTGGATAAATTTATTTATAATCCAAGGAAGGACTCAAACCAGATGTCTCTCATGAACAAAAAGTGGGGAGCCCCCTGACAGACCTTCCCGGGCATTGCATTTCTTCTCTTGTCACAGATGTAGGGGTCAGTAAGCCCTCGAAAGGACAGCTGGGTCATAGAGGCCTCCCAGCCCAGTTCAATGTATCCACAGTCTCTGCTCACTACAGTTTGGGCTCACATTTTCGCTTGGGACAGCCATGATGTCTCAAGCCCCCCCCCCCCCCTTGAATGCCCATACAGCAGGTTCCCCTGGAGGGCGGCCAGCCCAGGCCTCTGTCAGACACAGCACCGCCTGACCGGGACAGAAGGCCAGGCCGAGGCCGGAGTCAGAGGAGGAGCGCGAGAGCTGCAGCACAGGGCGAGCCACACCTACCGGCGAGCTGACGAGGCCGGCGTGCTCCCAGGTGGCGGGCATGCGGGGCTCCGTGCTCCAGGTGGCCTGAGAGCTGTGATCCATGAAGTTGGTCCGAACTGCAGGACAGGGGAACCCACTGGCATAATTCATATTTTCTACAAAGAATGGGAGACAACATAGGTTGACATTTTCATGGAGAAAAGATCTGAATGTTCACTCTCAGGAGAAAAGCTTCCTCTCAGGCAAAAACACATGAGTGGCCTTGCTACACAGACAACTGAAAGACGTGGCACGCCTCACTCTGTGGACTGGGGGGCCACTTCGGTGTGTCTCCAGGTTACCACCGGGGGCCTCAGTGAGCAAAGTCTTCCTGGGGCTAGTTTCTCTGGAGTTGATTATTTGATGGGAAGCTTCCCAATACACAAAGTGCTCTTCAAATACTACTATAAATTAAAATAGTGCAAAGATTCTTACCAGCCCTTACCTATCGCCACCCCCACCCCACCGAATTCAGAGTCTCACGTATGTGAGGCAAGTGCTCTACCACCGAGCTACGTTAAAAAAATTCCTGCGTCAGACTCAGCCCCTAGGACGGGACCCAGTAATGGTTATCAAGAAGATAAACACAAAGCCTCCCGCCCCGGACAGGTACCAGAGCGCCCCCTCGGTGAACAGAGGGCAATCAGGACAAGACCACCCCGATACAGCCCCGGCTTTGTCCTCCCTTCCCAGGAGTAGCTCTGCTATGAGAGCGCTCCAGAGCGAGTCGGGGAAATCTCCTGGCTCTCACTGATTTACTACGACAGATGCTGGAACCTGTCCACACCCCCCTCCAGGTTCCCTGCTCCCTTCTACAGCACTGTGCCCTGGGGCAAGACAGTCAGGTCCAGCCACAGCGCAAGTCAGCGAAGGTTTCTATGTCAGACGGGACCTGTCTGCCTAAATGAACTACAGAGCACTGAGGCCCGGCTTCTCCACCAACACTCACCCTGCTCGAGCTGCCTAACCTGAAAGCCTAGAAAGAACAGGGTCATATGCAGAAGCCCCAGGATGTCTAAATGAAGGGCATTTTCGTGGGTTGTGTGAAATTACACACGGCAGGCATGCACAGTGGACCTGTGTGCAACCACTCTGGGGCCCTCTGTGAAGAGCCGCGCCCCTCCCAGGTTAATGCGTTAGTCACGCGCTTCCTGCCTTGACCTGAGAACACAAGAACGGCAGTGGGACTGTTCCAACAGCTTTACCTTCTGGAAAGGCATTGTAGTCATTCAGTTCCAGCGGGCAATACACACTGGGAAGCTGGCCTTCGCAAGCTGCGCTCCAATCAATGAAACTGCCAGAAAAAAAATAAGAGGTTTACTCTCCAGACTCAAGATGCCAAGAGATTGCCTAAAGGAGGAGGAAATGGTTTTACTGGCAAATACGCTAATTATCCCAAATTCTCCAGCTGCGGAAGATAAAATACGGACTTTCTCCAGCAGCAGAATCAAATCACTGGGAAATGCTGATCACCAAGGGTGTTCCACCTGCAGGGCAGATGCTCTGGCAGGGCGCGCTTCCCTGACTACTGCACGCAGGCTCCGAGCGAGGCTCCAGGAGCTCTAGGCAGTCCTGCAGCTGGAGGGCCCGGAGCCTCAGCACCCCAGGAAGGGCTGGGCCATGCAGAGCCCAGCCAGACTCATCGAGGGAGCCCCCACTTCGAAGCCACTCCGACCACTAGTCAGAGGGAAGACGTCAACCCTGTGATAATATGCTGAACCCCCAAAACACTTGCAAACGGACTCTAGTGCTAAAGACACCAGTGTTTGCTGGAGGTTCTCTGAGTGACAGATCATCAGCGGCAACTGGAAGAAGCCACTCTGGTAACTACTTTTGATGCTCAAGTTCTTGGATCTTGAAAATTTTTTAATGTGTTTAAGTGTGATACCATGGACAAAGGAATTTTTTGCTGTTAAATGAGTGGGGATTTTTTTCAAATTTGTTACATCTGAATTTAAAAAAAAGAAAACAATGCCAGGGTCATTGGCTCATAACGTTTCACGTTTCTCTCAGTGCCTGTTTCATCATTTCCTAAATATCACAATGCAACCCCGAAAGGCAGAGCACATGCCTGCAGCAGCAGCCCCACTG
Organism: Dasyprocta punctata; assembly: GCA_004363535.1. Lineage (NCBI taxonomy): Eukaryota > Metazoa > Chordata > Mammalia > Rodentia > Dasyproctidae > Dasyprocta > Dasyprocta punctata. The sequence continues at coordinate 173,525 of RJWM01000823.1, read as the reverse complement.
GTCCACGAGGCCCTACCTGCTGTGGACGGGAGCCGGCTCCTGGACCACACCGGGCACGCTGCTCGTTAAGCACATGGGCTGGGGCGGCCACAGGTCTCCAGGAGGGTACAGACCTGGGGAGACAGACAACAAGGCCCCTGATTCACCGTCTTCCCCCGCAGAGCCTGCTCAGCTTCTCTCCCGACAGCACCGCCCACGCTGCCCACACCCGCCCGGTGCACGCATCTATCGCAGGACGCTGCTGAACTAGGCGCACAGCTTTGACCCTCACTGCGGATGGTGCAGGTCGCATTCTGATCGGCATGACCAGCGCACGCATGCCCCCAGTAGGAGAGGACACCCACTTTCTGCAAGGCCCCATTACAGATTCTGGGGACGCAGCAGCAAACAGGATGCTCAGGTGAACAGAGACAAGAGACAAAGAAGACGGGTGCTCCACGGTAGCGTCCACACCCCAAAGGCCTTGCTGCGGGACACATATGGAAGAGGAGCCTGATGACAGGGAGGGGGCGGTGTGGGCGACCCCATGCCACTCACCCCGCGACTGTCACTTCCCTGCTCCAGGCTGTCTTCACATCTCACTTACTGTATCACAGAAATTTCTACCAGGTCTCCCTACTCTGCCCTCACCCCACTCTGCCATCTATATTTAACACAGTAGCCACAGAGACTGTGTTCAACATACGTCACATCACTGTCAAGAAATGGGAAGCCTCTGACACTGGCCCACTGCCCACAAGTTTACAAGTCAGCCTGCTACCCGGGCCCCCACGCTGGCAGAAGAGCAGATACTTTTTGATCAGAGACAGCAAACTTTCAGCACAGCAAATGGCAGGCATGTCCTTGTGCTGATGTCACTTCTCCCTGCCCCTGCTGCATGGGTGCAACACAGACAGGACGCAAACCCTGTCTGGCATCTCCTCTCACAGTTCCTGACATGGGCTTGGCAGGAGAGGACCCCTTGAATAATACAGGAAACAGAAGGCCAGGGCAAAGAGAGGCAGAAGAGGACAGCAAAGGAGAGGTGAAACCAGAAGATCTGGACCTCCCCTCGGTGCACCGGAGGGCCCTGATCACTGCCTCTGCACTCTAAGGCCCCTTTCTCCCCGCCCAGGGAAATCTGGGGAGCTCAGCTCTTGGTCTTGGCCCTGAGGCAGGCATAAGCCCGGGTTAACATACTCCCAAGACAAGGTGAGCTGGAGCAGCAGAGGGAGGAGCTGGGCAGCCTGGGCGGGGCCCTCACTGCCCTGGACCACACCTGGTCTCTCTGCTCCGGGTCACTGCCGATAAGGAAGCCACGGTGCGGTGGAGTCTTCCACAAAGAGCTCTGGCTGAGCGGGTTCTCAGGAACCGGGCACCATGCCCCAGGTGCAAGGAAGGGGATTGGCATCGGTGTAGAAGTAGCACCTTCCAGGGCCTCCAAGTGCGGCTGAGAGAAGGGCCCCCGGCAGTCCTACCACAAGCTCCCCAGTCACAAAGCGCCCAGAGCAGCAGGCAGGCGCCCGGTTACAGGGGACGGGCCTCACCTTTCTCGTCCTCGACACCTGTGGGCTCAGTGGGAAGGCTGGGGCAGGAAGGCTCTGTGTACGGCGGGAGGTGGATCACGTCTCTGAGGAAAGTGAGCAGAGGAGGACGGTGACGCTCCTGTGCTGAAAATGCGTGCGTGCACAAACGTGTCCCATCAGTGTTTACGCATACAGAAACTAGCGATATAAAGGTACACCGCCAGAAAAGAGGCCGTTACACTCCCAAGATCCAGCAAGATCCGGGAAAGCCTTGCTTTGTAAAAGACGACACAAAAACTTTAGCCAAGGGTGAAGGGTGCCCTGCGGTTTGAAAAGCACCTTCCACCAGGTGGCAGCGATGCTGAGCGCCTGGCTTCCGCTCCGCCTCTGAGGAAAGCTTCCCCTGCCTGCCAGCCGGGCTGCCTTCTTGGCAAACTCACCCATCGACTCTCATCCGCCTGTCTCCTCGCCAGGAGGCAAGTGCCAAAGGCACACCTGCCCTCTCCTTTCCCCTGCACTCTCCTCACGCGGCGGGCCCCCGCACCCGCAGACGCAGCAGGCACCTGGGGAGTGGGCCAACCTGGCGCTGAAGATACTCACAGGGGGAAAGCTGTGTAGTTCCTGACGAGTGTTAGGCAGCTGGGGCCGGGGCGGCGAAGTCTGTAGTGCTTGCGTAGGTGCTTTTGCCCGGCACGCTCCCTAAACAACCCGCCCTGAAGCCCTGTGTGTCGCACTTACACCACCTTAGGGATTACACGGAACCGAGAGAGGACGGGCGTGCACGGGAGGGTGCGTGCGGGCTGTGGGCCAACACAGCTCCGCTTGGGGAGCGGGCTGAGGGCCTGCGGACTCTGGGTCTGGTGCTGCCCAGTGCCACAGAGAGCATCAGAAGGGTCGGGAAGGTGGGGATTCTCACCAGACCCACTCTCATTCTCACTGAGTCAACCACAGTCAAGCTCATTTCAAATCCTGGCAAAGGGTGTACGACTGGCACTGTCACCACAGTAACCACTGTTTCCTTTCTACTTTTGGAAGTAACGTGTTTTCTAAACATATCACTGAGAAGACAGGGACCCAGCATCTCCACATAAACTGTGCTCCCTCGGCAGGACTGTCTCTTCCAAACTGTTCATGCGGCTAAATTTTACTTTCCTGCATCCTTAAAAGGTTTTCATATTTTAACATGCAGATCGAAGCACCACGAAGAAACATACTGAGAGAAAAGGCAGTACACACAAGATGATGTGAAGGTTGGAAAATTAAAACCTTACGTGGGGTTGGAGATATGATGAGAAAGGTTCAGGGAAATAGCAGTTCCAGAAGGAAAATCATTTTGGGAAACACTGTCTCCTGCATTAAAAAAAAAAAAAAAAAATTACAAGTTAAAAAAAAAATTCAAACATATATTCTGTATTAGGATGCAAAGGTTACTAGTATTATTGATCCCAATGAACCAATTTATTTCTCACTTTTAACTGATGTTCTCACAGTCATTTAATTTTTTAAAAGTCTTTTATAATTTATCTTTTCATTGAAAAAAATTAAATAAGTTTGTGAATTGTGGATTAATAATATATTGCATTGTGGAGAAGAGTTAAAACCATCAATATCATGTAATTTTTTAATAGGACCTTTTTCCTGATAAAAAGGAATATAGCTACATGATTATAGTGCTCACTCTTTCATAAAGGCAATATGTCTACTGTATGAAATCTACAAAAAGAAGTCAAAGTCTGAAGAAAAATTATAAATTCCCAACCATTATACTATAAATTACAATTATACTATGAACACTTAATTATACTGCCTTAACATCTCTTTTTCATGTATCTATCTGTATGTAAAAAATTGGAATCGTACTCCATATATACTTGGCCTTTTTGGTCTTTTACATCAATTATACTGACATTTCCCTACGATTATGTAATCTTCAAATGCAACTTACAGACTGCCGACTACACCGCTGCACAACAACACCATTAGTAATTTTTATCATTCATCTCCTATTGTCCTTACCCTCCAAGCAAAAATGCACTTGTATTTTTCCTTAAGGCTACGGACTGACTTTAGAAAGTCCTTAGACATCTCCTTAGGGCTACGGACTGACTTTAGAAAGTCCTTAGACATCTCCTTAGGGCTACGGACTGACTTTAGAAAGTCCTTAGACATCTCCTTAGGGCTACGGACTGACTTTAGAAAGTCTTGCATTAGCACTGTGGGGAAGCCTCACTCTCCAGTGGGAAAGGCAGCTGTGTGAACTGTCAGCTGGGAAGCCACACCTCCTATGGCCAAAGAAACCATCCCCACTCCCAAGCAAGATAGATGCCAAGTGCCACCCTTCCCCTAAGTCCCTGCACTTCCGGAAACGGGTGAGACAGCCCCAAGGGGGGACTACCCTGTCCCTTGGACCTTTAGAAAACCTGGTCTTCTTATGTATAAAGTGGTGTACCCAGCAATAAACAGACACACAGCGCATATTGTTGGCATTAAAATATTACAGGGGTCATTAGGAAACCTGTCTAACAGGCTGGGGTGGAGATGTGGGGAACACGATATTGGGCGGACGCGCTGACTGGAACCTAGGTGGCCTCCCTAGGACAGCTTTCCAGGGCTCCTGGATGAGACCTGCAGTAGAGCAGGACGAGGGGGAGGGGAAGAGAAGGAGGAAGGGGAGTACTGGCTGTGCTAATGGGTATATCAATGTAAAAAAAAATTTCTTTTACAGATTCATTTTTTTGAGACAAGGTCTCACTATGTATTTCAGGCTGGCCTCGAACTATGTAGCCCAGGTTGGCCTTGAACTCATGGCAATCCTCTTGCCTCAGCCTCTCAAGTGCTCAGATTACAGGTGTGCACCAAGCGTGGCTATGAATGTAGAATTTAAAATGGACTAAGTATACACCGCATTCATGACATTAGACAGTGATCCAGAGAGGGGACGTAAACAGATTATGATAAGGTATTTTTTTCCTTATAAAACAAACAAAATACACTAAGCAAATGTGAAACAATTAATTCTGGATAGAAATACACAAGCTTCTTTGGTCTCTTGTCTATCATTAAATTTCTCAAAAATAAGAAGCCAATGTTCACAGCAGCATAATTCACAACAGCTAAAAGATAGAAGTGATCGAAGTGTTCGCCAATTAATGAACAAACAAAGATACGGTGCTGATAGGTCACAGAGTATTATACAGCCCTAAACACTGCCACAGGCACGAGGACATTATGCTGAGTGGAATTAGCCAGTCACCAAAAAAAGGCGATCGGACTGCATGACTCCGCCCGCACGAAATCGCTAAAGTGCTCAAGTCCACTGGACGAGTGAGCGCAGGAGAGGTGGGCAAGGGCAAGGGCCCAGGCCCGGGAGAACGGAGTCACTGTGGCAGGGACGGTTTCAGCCTGGAGCAGCAAAGCGGCCCCGAGGCAGACGCAGTGAAGACTGCACAGCCACGCGGACCACCAGTCACAGCACTGCGCCCTTCCGGGAGGCCCAGCCATAAAACCACGCTGCATCGCCTTACACAGTGAGAACCAGGGCACACACGCACGGCTCTTGGAGATCTGCATCCAAGACGGACGCCCAGCACTCACAGAAACGATCAGCAGAGAGGAGGAAGAATGAGGGAGGACAGAGGAAGCGGAAGAAATGCACAGCAAAGCCGTGAAGCTGCAACCCCCTCACCCCCGCGAGGCAGGTCCCGAGCCAGGGCCGGGAACACTGAGGGCACAGGGCCCCCCCAGACTCACTGGACAGCAGGAAGAGCTGCGAGTCCCCTGCGGGCTTCCTGTCGCCGTCAGAGCTGCCGCTGCTGCTCCAGCTGCCCCAGCTGCCCCGGCTGGCGCGCACGCTGCCCGAGGAGCTCCCGCAGTCCGAGCTGGAATCCAGGCAGAACTTGTCTGCACACTTCCTCTCCGGCTTCCGGCAGGGACTCTCTGGAGGAGGTAAGAGGGAAGAGAGTGAGGCAATTTCGGTCTGGGGCCACGGCTGACAAACGGACAGGGCGGGTCTGGAAGACCACAGGGCCAGCTTTAGGGCCCACCGCCAGAGCTCAGCGGGCAGGAGGACCGCAGAGGTCCACCAACACTTACCTGGGCGGGGCCTCCTCTGCCTGCGGACAAGCAATTAAACCTGGCTGGGGGCAAGACGGTCAACACGGGAGTAGAACCTCGGTCTAAAATGCTCCTGGGGCGGAGATGTGGCTCAACAGCAGGGAGTCTGCCAAGCAGGCAAAGGGCCCTGGGCTCAGTGCCCTGCAGCACCAAAACAATAAAACACCAGGCGTGCTACAACGCGCCTGTGATCCCAGCACTCAGGAGGCTGAGGCAGGAGGATCACTGGGAGTTCCAGGACAGCTTGGGTTGTAGAGTGAATTCAAAGCTAGCCTAAACTACATAGCAAGAACTCTGTCTCAAAAAACAAACAAAAAATATTTTTAAAAAAAAGAATCAAGATATATCAGTACAGGTACAAATTCCCTATAATTAATGTGATCACTATGTATGCCTCAATTGTACCCAAAAAACTTTAAAAAATAACTACATAAAATAAAATGAAGATGGTTCTAGAAATAACAAGTACTTCTACTGAGAAAACCAAGGCTACTTTATTGGACCAGAGATTTATAGGTAATTTCTCCAGCTTGTTATTAAGCTATCCATTACAAGTCAAAGTACTGCTGACACATGGATGGAAGAATCTCCAAAAAAGACCAGAAAAATACACCAGCGCAAGGGGATGAGAGAGGAAGACAGAGACGGCGCGGCGGGCGGACTCCACTGTGCACGTGTCCGGGGATGAGGTCTGGGCCAGGGGGATCACATTCCCCGCCGCTGGGCCCTCAGCCCCACTCTCCCCAGCAGCAGGCGGCCCCCAGGCCCTGCTCCAGGACACTGCTGGCTGTCCCTGGGTGGGGACTGTAGAGACCAGCAGGCTCACGGCTGAGGTGGCACTATCTCTCCCGGCTAGACCAAGCAACGCGGTTTCTAATCTGACACAAATTATCCCTTTTCTTCAGCAACACACATGAGAATGGCCAGATTTCAGTGGGAGGCAGGCAAAGAAAGGCCTGCCCAGACTCGAAGAGAATCTTAGCCTTCTGGTCTCACCCTGACAGCGTCCCAGAAGCCAAGCTGCTGGTCCAGTGACCATGAAGACAGCATCCTCTGCACACCAGACGCCACCTGCCCAGCCCCGCGCCCTCACGCACCTGCCTCCCTGTGTGCAGCAGGGGAGCTGTCTGCGGCCGAGGAATCCGCTTTACACAGCTGCCCGGTGTTTTCCTGCATGCACCAGCTTCTGACATCGATGTCTCCACTCAGCTCAGCCCTCTCCAAGTCACCACACACAAGCGTTAGTTCACTCTGTTCAGAAGGCCTGGAGGAGCCATAAAAATAAATAGCGATTTTTAAAAATCATATGTTATCTCAAGCAACAAACACATCCTTCCCGTGAGATGTGCTAGCGGTAAAAAGATGAATCTGGGACAAGCTGAGGCCTCCTCTTCTTGGTCTGCTGGAGAAAACGATGAGAAAGCAAGGGCCATCAGTGAGAAAAAGGCCTGCGGAGAGGGGTGGGCGTAGCTCAGGGGTGGACTGTGTGGTCTGCGTGCATGAGGTTGGTGTCCCCTCCCTGAACCTCCACCAAAGAGAAGCCATGTTGCTATTGCGGAACATAAATTAATTAGACTCCTTTAATGTATTTTGTAGCGTGAGGAAGGATTCCATGAGGGCACTCAAGGTCATTACTGCTTTTCCTCGTAGCCACTGCAGCTTTCCTGACAATACACAGACTGTAGCAGTCACTCAGCAAATGTCTGCTCCATGAACAACAGATTCATCCACTGAAAATCAAGGTAGACACCGTCAGGCCCAGTGCCCGGGACCTCTACCTTGCTTCCCCTGATTTTCAGGAGATGAACCTGCTCCTTGCTATCTCACAGAAGGCACAGATTGTGAAACGTTCTCATTCACTGAGCACACATTGCTGAGTGGCGACTGGGGTGTATACACTGTCAAGAAAGCTACAGTGGCTACAAGGATCAACAGAGTAATTCTTCCCCCTGAAGATGTCAGATTTAAACAAACCTCTCCCACTAGACCATGAACTCCTCGTGGGAAGAATTACAACACAGCTTGGTAAATAGCACTACGGGGATGCAGAGAACGCTCTGCCAGTACCCGGAGGGCTCAGTCGCGCAAGTGCGCCTGTTCCAGCACTGTAGGCTGCGGTCTGGTAAGATGATTAAGCCCGAGAGATGCAGCAAACCATTCCCTGGCTCACAACCGCCTCACCAGCTCTGATGAGGGCACAAAGAATTTGTGGGCAGGAAGAAGACAAGATGGCCCAACAATGGCACCACGTCCACAAAACACTGAGAGGAGCTGCAGACTACCTGGAAGGTTTTTTGGTTTTTTTTGAACAGTTTATTTCTTCAGCATCTCAGAAATCTGCTTTTAAAAATGTATCTTGACATCTCATTGGTAAAACTGCATTCTTCTTTTATAACTTTCTATATGCTCATATCCAGGAAAATGGAATTCTTTAAAATGATCTCATAGTTGATCACATTTTTTTTTTTTTTTTGCGGCACCGGGAATTGAACTCACAGCCTCGCACCTGCCAGACAGGCGCTTAAGCTGCTGAGCCAAACGCCTGGCCCTGGTTTTTTGAAGCAGGGTCGCACTATGCAGCTCAGGCCGGCTTTACACTCACGTTGTAGCCCAGGCCGGCCTCGAACTCACAACGCTCCACCTACCTCAGCCTCCTGAGTGCTGGGATTAAAGGCGTGCGCCACCACGCCCGGCTCGATCACATTTATGAAGATATATGTTAAAAAAAACAAAAAAAAAAAACTGCAGCAAAGTTTGACTGTCTATGAAATACTGCAGCTTTCAAATAATTTAGTCCAAATAATCTATGCTTCGATGCAGAGAATGACCCTCAGTAACGAGACTGGGGTCATCAGTGAAGTAACAAGGTCTACTGTGTCTTTCACCTCACATCTGCCGACTGCTCCATGGGAGCTGGATAGGAGAGCACTCAGGGCTCTGCCTGTCCCCTGAGAATGCACACGGGACCCCTCAGGGAGCGGAGACACACTGAGCTGGGTGACGGCTTCCAAGCCTCTTTGGGGCCTGGGGACGAACACCAGGCCAGCACCAAGCGCAGCCCCCTTCCCACAGCTCGGCGCTACAGGGTGCAGGGAGCTGCCAGAGCGAAGTCAGTGGACACCCACTCACACCCCACTGCGCCCACAGGAAAGACTCTTCCGACAGTGGAACTCGGGAGGCATGGCCGAGCTGGGGGGACCACAAACGCTTTCGCGCCACTCTCAGACAGCTGTGATCGGGAGCCGGGGCTGGAGCTGAGGCCTGGCAGGGGGCAGCTGTTTGTCCACATGGGGTGTGGGCAGGATCACGTCATGTGAGCAATCAGAACAGTGAGACCACACTCTGGGCGGATCTGGAGTCATAAAGTGCTCATGCACACGCGCGCACACACACACACACACAAGCACACTACTGACCTAGAGAAGAAAAAAATCCGCAAGGTGAGAAATTCACATCAGATTAGATTTAGGAGACTGTTTCCTTTGTTGGTGGCAGAAAGCATTCCCACAAAATACCACCCAGCTCCTCCATCTTACAGATGAGAGAAGACCACCTGGGGGCTTCACCAAAAGGAAGCCGGGTCCCACGGCGCAGCCACCCCACCTGGGGCCCTCCTGGTTCTGCCCTCACGGCTCCCTGGGCCGAGGAGCCTCCTCCGCAGCACTGAGGAGAAGGGCTTGGGGCTGGTGCACACTCTAGCCTCACTGTCACCGGCCTAGGCAGCTGGGCGGGCTGCAGACCATGCTGGGGACTGGGGCCTGGGGCCAGGGGCCGGCCGGCCCCTGGGCTCTCACCAGCACCCTCAGCGCAGGCCGAAGGGGGCCTGGGCTTAGAGGGATGGCGTAGGCTTTTCCCGAAAGCTTTAAGGTGCTTCTAAGAAAACATGGAAGCATTACAAATACATTTCAATCTCAGACGATTGCATTGTACTCACCTGTAAAGGATCCAACTTGCAGCAGTAACAGCTGACAGCACCCTGCAGGACTGCAGAGGGAAACCTAGACCAGAGCTGCAAAGCCACGGAGCACCACCTACCTCGAGGCCTGGCCGAGGCCCCTTTTCTTGTTCTTCCTACATGTTCGATTTTTATTCCAATTTAGATTTTGTATGTTTCCTTCCCTTTTCTCCTGAAACTTCTTCTTCCTGGAAGGATCTTCCTGGTAAAGAGGAAAAGGGGGAGTGGTTAAAGTGATCCAACACAAAGAAGGACCTACAACCGTTTTCGTTTTGTTAACGTCTGAGGCCTAGTTCCGTCTGTATTCCGCACGTCCCGACACTGGTGAAAACCAAAACAGGCTTCTCGAGTCTTCATGTGTTTTCATTTCCCTACTTCCCTCAAGCGCCTCGGGAAGAGAAGAATACATGACGGCGGGCTATAACATTCCTAAGGGGCTGAGGAGGAAAACCGTCTGCTAGCAATCCGTGGCCGGCCTGCCTCCACCAGTGCGGGCGCAGGTCCTGCAGGCCCCCGGAGGGGAGGAACAGCGGGTCACAGCCCGCGGAGGACGGGTTTCTGTTTATAGATGACCTGAGAAGAGAGTCCAATCTCCCAGGAATGTTCCAAACTGCTTCAAGCTTCACAAGTAAACAAAGCAGGACGCCGTTTCATTTTTTCTAAATGTGGTTTTGAAAACTTCATTTCATGTGTATTATAGGAAATACATACAATATACATGGTAAACGTAGTCTATATTTATATACTTCCCGCTTGGGCGTTTCCCTCTTCTCACTGGCCAGGGTGGTCTACCCCCAGGCAAGGGGAGCACTTTCCCCACCTCTCACCCTACTCTGCTCCTTCCCCACTTGAACACTTGAGAAAGAGTCCCCATTGGCAGGTGGGAACTCACACTCGGAGACCCCAGAGCTTAAAGGAGTGTATCAGGTCCTTCGGGAAGAACCTGCTTTGTCGTCTAGAGGGCCACAGAGGCAGATCCCCTGGCCCACAAGTCCTCTTGTTATCTACCCTTAAGAGTGTATAGTTTGTGAAAGGCGAAAACTTCCTTTTCAGAGGGTTGGTCCAGAAATCTGGGCAGGGATAAAGAAGCTGAGGTATACACTGGACTCAGCACGTAGAACTTGGAAAGAGATAAAGGAAAAGTTTTCCCACCTACATCACTACTGCCCTACGTCTGGCATATCAGAATCCTAGTGATACATTAAAATTTTAACTGCACACGTGGTGAGACACACGTGGTGAGGGACTTGTGCTTTCACTTTTATACTCTTTTAATTTGCCCTCTAGTCATATAGTAACTTTTTTTCTGAAAGTATTTAAAAACTTGAAAAATGGAAAAAAAAAATGACCACTTGCTGGCCACAGTAGTGCCTGTAATCCCAGTATCCTGTGCCTTCATGGGCTTCCTGTCCTTCACGCATCTGAACCGCTGTGTACTCCGTGTGCACCGGTGTTGGGCCTCCCCCACCCCACCCTGTCCACTCAGAGGCTATCAAAGCTTTGTCAACACAAGCTCTTGAGCCTTTCTGGCCCTCCAGGGTCAGGCACAAGTAAAGGATCGGTCTCTAACACTTGGCGTCCTCCCATCAAGAATCAGCTGGGTGTGGTGGCTCATGCTTGTTGTAATCCCAACACTTCAGAGGCTGAGGCAGGAGGACTGTTGCAAGTCTGAGACCAGCCTGAGTTACAAAGTGAGCAAGGCCAGCCTAAACTACATAGGGAGACCCGGTACCCACCCTGCCCAAAAAAAGATGGTTGGAGCTGTCAGCTGTCAGCCTGTGCAACCAAGAAGGTAAACACATTTAGAACAACAGACGCAGGATGTGGCGGTCAGAAGCATCACAGAATTCTCGGAGGATCAGAAAGGGAAGGTGAGCCGGGTGTGGTGGCGCACGCCTTTAATCCCAGCACTCGGGAGGCTGAGGTAGCAGAAGTGTTGTGAGTTCGAGGCCTGTTTGGGCTACAACGCGAGCACAAGGCTGGCCTGAGCTACATAGTGTGACCCTGCCTCAAAAAAACAGTAGGGCCGAGAGTTTGGCTCAATGGCTTAAGCACCTGCTTGGCAGATGTGAGCTTGTAAGTTCAATCCCCCAGTGCCAAAAAAAAAAAAAAAAAAAAGAAAGAAAGAAAGAAAGAAAAGAAAGGGAAGGCATGTGCTGGACAAGCTGGACTCAGAGCCAGGAGTGGAATGACCGAGACTCACAGTCTGAGAGCCACACCATGAGGATGGGTTATGGTTATGGACAAAAAGAGCAAAAAGATGACACAAGGCAGAAGGAAAATCAGCGAATGGCCTCTTCCTTTGTGAGGTGAGCACCTCCAGAGCAGCTTGAAGGGCAGAGGGGTCTAGCAGGAAGATGGAGACCAGACCCTGACGGAGCAGTGAGTGTAAGGGGACAGAGCACCGAACCAGAGAACCGAAGCAACAGACGCATCCAGACACTGGAGGCAGAGTGAGGTCCACAGGGAACCAGGGTTGGCCAGGAAACACAGAGCAGCCACACAGAAACGCGGTCAAGGACACGCTCCATGGCCACGCATGGCCCCTGCTTACGGCCTGCGAGGATAAAATGGCCGGACACCGTCCCTGTCACCGACACTGCTGGGCCGTACACACAGGTTATGGTCTCTGGTCTCCTGACAGAGGTGGCATGAAAAGGATGTCAGGGCAGAGCAAGAGACACTACGCCTTAGTAAAAGCAAAGAAATCCAAGAGGAGAAACCACAGACCAAAGGGACACAGGCATTCTTAAAAGCCGCAGTAAGTAAAAGTGAATAAAAGTAAAAGGGAAAGGGCAAACTGAAAAAAAGACATGAAATATTTAATGGACAAAGTTAACGCCTTGCCATATAAAGCATTCTTAAAGAAAATCGGCAAAAAACCCCAATAATATTTAATAGAAAAATGGGTAAAGGACATAAAATACAAATTCACAACGGAAAAAAGCAAAATACCATAACAAATTCATCCAGAATATTTCATATAAAATAATATTCTTTTACAAATGCAAATTATAGACTAGCTGGTATCTTTCTGTTTTGGTTTTAAAAAACACGAATGTGTTTATAATGCATGTCTACATCTGCAAAGAGCAGGCAGTGGCCGGGAAAGCAGCATCCTGTAACAGTGGCTGCCACTGACTGGGTATTTACTTATTAATTCCGACTAAATGTTTGTTAGCACAGCTTTCCAGCCCTGACAGTTACATTCATCGCTTGCACATGTTATTTCTTAATTCCTAGTTTCTTTTCAGTGGTAGCATTATGGATGGAAGATACCATTTTTTTAAACTTTACAAAAAAAAGGAACAAAAGTGTATATCTTTTTCTCGTGAGATGCAAACTGAAATGAAAACACAGCACAACTGCTTGAGGCTGCAGGTGAGGCTCCCGGTAGAGGGGCAGAGTGCGTGCTCAGCACACCCCAGGCGCAGGCGTCAATGCCCATCATCAAAACAGAAGCAAAGCCAACCACGGTTACTTACCACACTGAGCGAGGCTTTGCTAACAGGGGACTGGATGTGGCTCAGCGGGGTACAGCACATGCTTAGTATGCACACGGTCCTGGGTTCAATCCCCAACACCAAAAAAAAAAAATTTTTGCAAACACCTGATGTTGCTGAGAGAATGAAACCAGTGTTTCCACAGAACATAAATAGGTACCAACATTCTGCAAAGCAATCTGGCAGTGCACCTAAAGAGCCTCAAATAATCGCTACCTTTTCATCTATTTCTTGACATCCATCAGCAAGGATAGATCAGTAATACCAGGAAACATTTTGACTGAAATCCTTAATCAAAGGGTAAGTCATGAAAGTAAAAAGTTGGAAACAATTTTAATGTCCATTTTAGGAGAATAGTTTAAATTATGGTATAGTTAAAAGATGAAATGTTATGTAACCACTAAAAATAAAGTTCCCTCGTGAGGGAACCTGTAATCCCAGCATTTGGGAGGCTGAGGCAGGACAATCACTGTGAGTTCAAGGCAAGCATGAACTACATAGTGAGACCCTGTCTCAAAAAAATAAAGTTCCTTTTCAACCACACAGGAAAATCAGAATAATAACTATATAGATACACAGTGGTACGTTATTCTTCTAACTTTCAAAGCTAATACAGTTTTTTTAAAATTCTGCAAAAAAAAAAAATACAATACAAATGTAAAGAGTGCTTTACTTTGGATGTACCTTTATCCCCTACTTTTTATGCCTCTATAATAATCATGAATTACTTTTCTAAGGGAAAAAAATCGGCTTGAAAGAAAACAGAAAGCCAGAGGTAGGGTTAAAATTCAATTTACAGGTTCCAAACCTGGGCTTCAACCTTCCTTGCCAATACATCCAGAAGAATGCTCTCCATGTGCTATCGACAGATTTACACAATTTCCTAGGCTGCAGTTCGGCCCCAAGAATGTGCAAGGAAAACAAGCACTGAGCACCGCACTTGGGAATGTGTTTACTGAGAATGGCTCTCTGCAGATGGACAAGGAAATGGAAAGTGCACTCAGGGGACCTTGAGAAACAGCTCCACAAGGGAGGGCAGGAGTCACAGGAGCAGCAGAGGAAGGACAGAGGACGGCCTCTACAGCTGCAGCAGGGGGGCCTCCTCGGCTGACGCTGGAGACGACGCAGGTGGCTCGGCCCAGGTGCGGGCCCTCAGACCCCTTCGGTGGGCGGGTGCCCTCCCTGGACAGCCGCTGAGGCAGAACAGCTAGCATCACCCGGCTGCAGTAACATCGCCTTGAAAGACACACAGATGTGCTCAGCACCTAACCAGTGTGGGCAAACGTCAAAGATGAGGCTCAGACCAGCAGAGGGAGACCTGAGCCACCCCAGGGAACAAGAGCAAGAACTGCCTGAGCTCCGGGGCAGATGTAACGGGCACAGCCTCTGCCCACAAGCGGCTAACAGTGAAGATGCCAGGGAAGAGGGCACCAGTGCAGAGGGCCATGTCTGGCTTGGGGACCCGGGGAAGACGGGGCTGGCACATCAGACCGGCACCCAACACAGCAGGAGTGCCAGCACCTGCGCTGCTGTTCTCAGGGCGCCACCAGAAGGTGAGGACCCAGAGTCATCAGTGCCAACGCATCCCCCCAGAACACAATCTTGGCACTGGCTTCCACTTCACTGAGGGCAGCAGGCAAGACTTCAAAGCCCACATCGAAAGGAAGGCAGACTAACTCCCACTGTTACAGGCAGCTGAGTTAGACAAAAATATTATAGGCAGTCAGACAGGGTTAGGCCCTCAAGGAAACCGGCACAGAGAACCAGAGGTCTTGGTGACCTTGAAAGAGACCCACATCTCTCCCTGCAGACCAGATATCAAGACAAAAGACAAAACAAATACACCCCAAATACACCCGTATGCTAAGGATTGATATTCTAAATAGTTCTATATCACCCTGCAGAAGTCAGGAATCAGCATCCCACCCTTTTACAGGAAGAGTCATTATCGTCAAGCATCCCTCGCTTACTACGTGACTCGCCTCCCCATTTGTCCTTGATTTAATCAATTTTACCTGAGCAACTGATCTTACTGGTTAACCATGGTTATGTCCCACCTTATGCCCGTCTGCCTTGCGAGTTCCCAGTTTTCCCCATCATGGTTTTACTCTATAAAAGTCCCTAAATATGACAGAATCTTTGGCAACCCACTCGGGCCCCCTTGTATCCCTCAGACAGAAGCTTTCTTTCTCTCAATAAATACTTTCTGCTCTTACCCTCCGTTGTTCCTAAAATTCATTCTTCGATTTTAGAGAACACGAACTCGCGCCGTACGTATAATAGGTTGGGAGTTTCATTTCTCCACAACATTCGGAGGTCCGGGATCATTTTTCCTATATCATTTGGAGGCCCCAGCGAGATCGTTTTCCTAAATCACCACCTTCAGGGGCTGGGGGTGCAGCTCGCTGATGGGGCACCACCCCCAACACAATCACAAAACAAACCTAAAAAACCAACTCCTCACTTCCTTTACTCCCCCACCGCAGGTGTGCTGCCTGTCTCTGCTTACGAGCATGCGTTCTATCATCTTTTGGCCTCTTCTGCTACCTCTGTACCCCTAACCCATCTGCAGCTTGCACAGGGCCCAAGGTCCACACGCAGCCTGCTGTCTTCTCACTGGCCCTCATCCCAGGCTCCGGCCTGATGTGCCCTGTCTACCACCTGTCTGGCCTCCGCGTCCAACCTTCTGCTTCTGTAACAGTCAGCGTCAGACCTGTCACCTCTTTGGTACTCACTGACTTGTCAGTTCCTCGCCAACGCTGCCATTCTAAGCACTTCTCAGGGTTAAATGTTTAAATCCTCAACCCTACGAGGTACTTGCTTTTCAGTGTTGCTTAGAAAGATACACAGATGTGTTTGTCACATAAATCAGAATTCCTCACCTTCTAGTTATCCTGGTTTTGAACCTTGGAGCTATCTTTTGCAAATGGCCATGTGAAAACAGATGATAGCTCTGCTAAGAAATCCTGCTGGGTTTGCTTCTAAAAAGCCTCTCATCTGGTCTTCCTTTTCTTGAACCCTTCTGCCCAAATACTGGCCTTATAACACCATACTTCCTGACAGAGTAACAGCATGCCGGCTGGAAGAGAACTGGCCCTCCCTACTTCCTGCCCCACCCCACCCCAAAACACTCATATCTGATCTTGCAAACCTTATTTCTGAGTTTTTCTTCATGAACCTACACACATACAAAAATGGAAGGACAGATGATGGGAATAATTTATAACACTGGGATCATTGTTTTTTAAATAGAAATTTAGGATGCAGTTTTATACGAATGTAATGTAAGAAAATTCAAGTTAAAGCAACTGCCAACTTTCAAAAACCTGTCTTCTACAGATGATATATTGATTCTCCAAGGATCTCTCTAAAGTTATAAAAAAGACTATAAAAAATATTTAAAATTATCACCCTTTTAAACTACAAGTTTTAAATTACATAACGTTAGCCATTAAGAAGGAATAAAATTAAAAACTTGTTTTCACCTACCTCTCAATTGTACTTCTTATGTTTTGCAGATATTACTACTTTCACTTTGTTTATATCTGTAGTCTTTTCTTTGGTTATAGTTGCCAACTGTTTATAGTCTTAGTTCTGTATATAAAATGGACAGAAACCTCACCAACAGACCTCTATCACAGCTTCTTCAATCGTGAGTATTTTTATTTCTGTCTTGGTTGGCAGCTTCATGTATTAACTTGATTTTTCAAGAAAGGCTCAGGAGTTTATTTATGTTTCAGAACATCTGCCTGTTGCCTCTGTCCTTGAGTTTAAACTTGGCTGGACACAGTACTCTTCGTTCACATTTTCATTCTCTTAAAGACACTGTTCTACTGTGTTCTTGCCTTTTGCATTCCTATGGAGATGTCTGAGGCAAGCTTCAGCTGTGTCTCTGGTTTTCCTGCCTTTGCCCAGCTCTATGCTTCCAGTCCAGTTAATTTAAGTAGAATGTGCCTAGGTAGGAAAAGCAGCTCTGCAAGAGTACACTCTAGGAAGTGGATCCTGGGAGCCATCAGAAGAGGCCATGGTCTGGGTCTGCGCCACCACCGTTATCTAACTCTATTTGCTCGAGAACAGTTTTGCTAGGGAGTAAAAGCTACCTAGCTCCACTAAAACATATTTTAGTACTTAATTTCTGAAAAACACATCAAACTTACTACTATGGATTCAAATGCATTTAAAAGTAAGAAATGAACTTATTCATAGAAATTTGTATTCTGAGCCCTAAATATGGGTTGTGTTCTTTTTAATGCATAAGGGGAAAGAAAGAAAGAAATACAGACCTCCACTGAAGGTATGTCCTGCTTCTCAGAACACATGTCTTCTTTAGGTGCTTTGGGAATCTTCTTTTCTGAAGACTTTGTGTCAACCTTTTTCAAAGTTTCACAACAGTCTACTTCATTCTTGACAGGCACTTGCTGGTTATTTCCTTGAATAAATAAAAATATTTCAATTTCTAGCTGATTTTTTTCCCATTCATATTCCCTATAATAAAACCTCTTTTGTATACCAAACAATCTCATTTGATCTAATGAGATTTAAGTTGAAGGCTTGTTTTTGACATCTACAGTGCTCCAGTAATTTACTTTGTTTACAGGCAAAAATGCACTTAAAACAAAAAGTTCTGCAATCTTTTAAAAAGGTCAGGCAAAAGGTTGGTGCAAGGCCACTAATATTCACTGCAGTATCATTCTTCATGATAGCCCAAAGGTGGAAACAACCCCAATATCCACTGATGGGTGAATGGATAAACACCATTCAGCCTGATTCACGGCACAACTATGTAAATATACTTAACCCTACTGAACTGTACACTTAAAAATGCTTGAGTTTTTAATAAACGAATGAAATCTTGGTATATGCTACCACATGGATGAATCTTGAAGACATTATGCTGAGTGAAATAAACCAGACACAAAAACACTAATGTTTTGTGACTCCACTTGTCCGAGAGACCTAGTGCAGTCTATTTAAAGAGAGGAAGTAGACTAGAGGGCCCCAGGGGCTGGTGGAAGTGAGTGATGAGTCTGCATCAGCACAGAGGCGATGGCTGAGAGGACGGAAATGTTCTGACCGTGGATAGCAGCGACAATGTGAATATACTTGATGCCACTGAATTTTACAATTAAAACAATTAAAATGGGAAGTTTTATGGTACGTGCATTTTATCGAAAAGTTTTTTAAGTTAGTGTGAGGAGAGAGAAAGATAAAGATTGCAGTTTTAGTCAGAACTCCGCCAATAATTAGTTCTATAATCAGAGTCTCGGTTTCCTCATCTACAAACATGGATGTGGCGGGACTTTCGCTGCCCACCCTACTGGACAGCTCCAGGGCAGCCAGCAGACACACACAGAGAACACACCAGCCCCATCAGGGAGTACAGAGGCCCTTCTCTTGTCCTCATTGTGGTCCAGGAAGTTTATATTTGTAATACTGTGGAAATGTTATTGGAATCCCGATGAATTAATCCCAATCTACCACCTCCAGTGCAACCCATGGTGAGAATAAAGACACTGAGACATAGTTATAGTTAAGGGCAGCCAAGGCGTCCTGAGTCTGGTCCAGACGAGGGTTCATGGAACAAAGGTCACAACCCAGGGCCTAACTTGGATTTTATTAATTCGTGAAGAAGGGAGTGGCTGAAAGGATGAGTGACTGTGAGAATGGCAGGGATTACATGAGCACTATGAGCTGAGCTAGAGCTGGGAGGCCAGAAAGCACTTCTGCAATACAGAGAGGAGGATATGCAGAAAGACCAACTTGCGTAACACATAATTCAGGTAGCATTTAATGTTTAGAAGGCTGCTGCTTCAGTTCTGATGTGCAAAGCTTTTCTGTCCTGGGAAGTCATAGCCTCTAATCTTGAGGCTCAAACCCAGCTGACAGTCCTGGAGCTGTGTGGCTCTGGCATCCCGCTGGGCTCTACCATTTACAGCCAGACACAGGCAGGGAAACAGGACTGTTGCCTGGCTTTAAAGATTACACATCAGCACCTCAGCCAGCCCTATTTACATTGCTTACAGCCAACTGAAGGGAAAAGGAAACAGCTTAGCCAGTTCTGCACGTTATCAGTACACAGAGATAGGGCCAGGTTTAGCCAGAGTGGAGGTAACTTCTCTGTATACAAGGAGAGCCGTCCAGATGGTCCTCTACAGGGAAGAACAGTCTACAGGCAGGGTAGTGGGGAGCACTGTGGGAAGGAATCTTACTGCAAGGATGGCTTTTCTCACTTAAGGGGCTAGCAGGTGGGTTGTGCTGCTGAGCCTGGAATCCAGGAACTTGCTCAGAGGAGGCAAGCACTCTATCACTGATCTACATTCTTTCTTTTCCTTTTTTTTTTTTTTCCCTGAGACAGAGTCTTACTATGCAGTTCAGGCTGGCCTTGAGATCACTTTGTAGCCCAGGCTGGTCTCCAACTTTCAACGATCCTCCTGCTTCAGACTCCAACATGCTGGGACTGCAGGCGTGTACCACCATGCCTGGTTTTACAACACTTTTTTAAACATTTTGTTCTTTTAAGCAATTTCATAATAAGCTTGCTAATTTACGATATAGACAAAGTAACTTTAAGCCCACAATAACTGGCCTCGGTTTTCTCATTTAAAACAGAAAGTATTTTTTCCTTTAACTGACGATCCTTAATGGCACCACAGAAACCTGAGGCAGGGAATACTCTGCAGTAAATGCACCCTGCAAAGCAAGTGGCAGAGACAGGCCACACCCAGGGAGGGACAAGTCTCTCATCCAGCAACACGAAGGAGCAGTCAGGTCCCCTCCGATTCTGATGCCACGCACGAAACTCACTCGAGCTGAGCTCCAGGCATTTTCCAGTTAACACTGTCAGCACACTTTCATTCTATTAACGGAAAGTAATATAAATACATGACTACAAACACTCTGGGCCAGCAAATGGCATGCACCTTTCTGCATGAAGGTTTTGATGGTTTAAGTAACACCACAGCACAGGAGGTCTTACATTTCAGAAAATAAAGCTCAAGAGTAATTTAAACTCACAGTCTCCACATGTTGAAATGAAAATACAGAAAATGAACCTTGTGGCTCCATCAAAGAATGTTTTCACATCTTTGGCTAAGACAGAACAGACTTAACAAGGTCATGACTGAAGACACAGCCAGAGTCACATTTGATCACTGTCCATGATGAAGAAAAACTGTAACTGCAGAGTTCCTAAGGAATCTGGACCAATGGCAATCAAGAAATTCCTCAAGGGATTTCTGTATATCTAGGATAGTTAAGCCCATGTTCTGGGGGTGTAGATTTACCCTATTAAATGAGAATGGTGACTCAACTTCTGGATTCCCTTTAACCTTTACATTTCTGAACTGAGCACCCAACCACAGCCGTGCAGAATTGTTATTACTCCCCACATCACAAGTTGCCAAAATTAAGTCATTCTTTCCCAGAGAAAATTTTCTTCTATACAAACTAGTTGTAAAACATCCACAAAGGGGAAATACCCAACTCTAAAAATGAGTAAAGGAAAGAAGCACCTAACTATTACAGACAGCTAAGTTAGGTAGACATGCTATAGGCAGTCAGACAGGGATAGGCAATCAGAAAAAGTCAGTGCAGAAGATGAGATGGAGGCGCATTCATCATTCATCGAAGGTCAGGCCTCCAGACAGAGAGGCAGTGACCACACCTGCACACCTCCCTGAGGGATAAGCACTCATGACTAATACCTCTTCCAGGAAAGGCTCCTATGCTTTGTTCCCACGATTGCTGCATAACCTGCTTCCACGACGGATGAATGTTACCTAAGTGAGTATTCTTGTAAACTTCTTGGCTGATCTTAGTTTTTGTGCCACTTTATACCACCCACCATGTGACATGACCTGCTTCCCCACTGGATTGATATTACCTACGTGACTATACCAGAAATCTTATTGATCACAGTTTTGTTCCGCCTTATACCAACCTCATGATTTTGCTCTATAAAGCTTTCCCCTGTAAGTGAAGTCCCCAGCACCCACTTACTGGGTCCCTTTCTGTCTCTCTTAGGCAGAGCCTGTCTTTCTCTCAATAAATATTTCATATTCTTAACCTCCATTGTTCCTTGGAACTTATTCTTCAGTTTGGGGAACAAGAACTCAGTGCATCAGACATCTAGCAGGTTGGAAGTTACACTATCTCCCTGACAGCATTTGCACAGCCTATCTCATTCCTGTATCATGAAGAAAGGGAGACATGAGAAGCAACAGAAATAAGGCTGTCACCTTGAATTGTGGAAGCCTGAAGCACCAGACAGAATGCAGATAATTCACCTCAAAAAAAAAAAAAAAAAAAAGCACCATGGGCCGGGAGTTTGGCTCAGCGGCTTAAGCGCCTGCCTGGCAAATGTGAGGTTGTGAGTTCAATCCCTGGTGCAAAAAAAAAAAAAAAAAGCACCATTACTTTCCTAGGATTACTTTCCTAGCATCCTAATTTGTGAGAAAATGGATTTTCTTAAATTTTCTTCATCACCAAAAGTAAGAGTCCAAGTATCTTAAGCAAGACCCAAATTTAATAGCCAATACCCGAAAGGAGTCAAAATACAAACTCAGAAATTTTGTATGCTTTCTGTAGGGTCAAGAATCAGGATGAGTAATAAAATTAAGAGGCCCATTATAGACAGCCCAGTTAGGTAGAAATATCACAGACAACCAGGGAGAGGCCTGTAAGGAAGTCACTGCGGAAGGTGAGAACACATTGCAGATGCGGCTGCAGGTCTCTCTGTTGATGACCAGGCCTACAAACCTCCTCAGGGGACAGGACAATTGGTATCACCTGATCCAGGGAAGGCTCGTTAAACATCAGCCACCCCAGGGGTGACAAAGACCGTGACTCATCCCTTCCTAAAGAGGGTCTTTGTTCTTTTCATGTACACTTCCTACCTGACCCACTTCCCCACTGAATCAATATTACCTAAGCGGCTACACCTGTAATCTTATTGATCATAGTTTTTACCCACCTTGTGATTTTGCGCTACAAAACTTCCTCTGAGAAGTGGGCTTGCTGGCAACCCACTTTTGGGTCCCCTCCTGTCTCTCTGGAGCTCTTTCTCTCAATAAAACTTTCCCACTCTTAACCTTCACTGTTTCTTAGAATTCATTCTTCGATTTTGGGAAACACGAACTCAGCATATCTGACATCTAGCAGTTTGGGAGTCACACTTATTTTCCCTATATCAATAACAAATTTTCGGTGATTCTTTGTAAAATTCTAACATGAAAATAATGAAGAATATGGAAATACCCTAAGTATATACTTTAATTTTTAAAGTAGCTTATCCATATCATCTCATTTAGCATGTAATATTCCTGGGACCTCACACACTGTATGTCAGTTAAAAATTAATAACA
Organism: Dasyprocta punctata; assembly: GCA_004363535.1. Lineage (NCBI taxonomy): Eukaryota > Metazoa > Chordata > Mammalia > Rodentia > Dasyproctidae > Dasyprocta > Dasyprocta punctata. The sequence continues at coordinate 151,087 of RJWM01000823.1, read as the reverse complement.
ATTGAGCCAGTCATGGTGGCTCATGCCTTTAATCCCAGCACTGGGGAGGCTGAGGCAGGAAGATTGTTGTGAGTTCCAGAACAGCGTGGGCTACAAAGTGAGTTCAAGGCCAGCCTGAACTGCATAGTGAGACCCTGTCTCAAAACAATAGGGCTCGGGATTTAGCTCAGTGGCGTCTTGAGGTTGTGAGTTTGCTCTCCAGCACCCAAAAAACAAAACAAAACAAAACAAACAAACAAAAAAAACTGTTGGAAAAAAAAACCCCAAATTAAGTAATCAGTAAGAAACTCTGGTAGATGACATTCATGGCCTTTTGCTAAGTTCATCAAGATGTATATATTATTGTACAGACAGGGGCACTGCAGGTAGGAAAAGACAGGATGAAGGCCTCATTGAGCTTTATTAAAAATTGAGGCAGTTTTGACCTCTGCAGCCAGACTCCAGAAATCAGAAGGGCAAAAGCAGCTAGACTCAGGAATCAGAAAGACAAAGGCGGCTAGACTCTCGCCACTAGGAAGACAAAGGTAAAGAACTCAGTACCTGGAAGTTCTGTTGCAGCAATTAATGTAAGAATCAGCAAACCTCCCTTCATTTAATCCTTTAACCTCAACCACCTGTCCATAAGGCCCCCACCCATAATCTTACCCTCCGCCAAAGGACAGGGGAAGGTCACATAGCTGGAAAAAACCCAAGGTTAGGATGAAAGACAAGCCAGGGAGTCAATGAGATTCCAAGAGCCTACACGGGACAAGGATCTCAATAAAAAGAGCTGCAGACAAGAAATTCAGGAGCAATTCACTTTTGATTTCTCCCTGTTCACTCAAATAGCTTTCTGGCATCTCTCTTCCTCCTTCCCCATCTTCAGATACATTGTCTTCTTTTATTTTAAACTGCTTTAGTTCTTCACTGAACTGAGGTTTAGGACTTCTGGTGGGCTGCAGCAGAACCGTGGCACGGTGTACAACTCTTCCTGGATGTCTCATTACAAATGCACAGCTTCTTATACATCAAACACACCTCAAAAAAGTAGCTACCTGCTGTCTAAAATCTCATCAATTGATACATTTTGAACAAGCCAAATTAATGGTATGTCCGAGTAACTGGGAACATTTTTTTAATTTCTGTGAATGCAGGCATTTCAAGTATTTTAGGGATACCTAATTCAGTGAGAATTTTTAATTTCAAGACTCACAGTATTATTAAATTAAAAACCTCATTATCCCCTTTATATTATTGTAAGAGCAAGGCAATGAAATAATTTGCCAACTACTTCTCTTTGGCAGTGCTAATGTTGGGGCACAATGATAATGTAGAAACGCATTCATGAGATAGTAAACTTAAGAGATATTTCATGATCCATTAGAGGCCTCTGACCAAGTTGCTGTTCTGCTGTTTCTGCTAAACTCAGTTGACCCTGACGGGGTCCTCAGTCCAGCTGCAGATGAGCGCTAAGTCAGAGTAGTTGTCTATACCTTAAGGCGCCCTGGGCTGATACGTGCCTGTTCAGTAAAGGCCCTCCCTCTGGAACACTTCTGTATTATGGTAATGCCTTTAACGAGTGCTCATTCTGTGAGCCCTCTCCCATGGTTCCTGTAGTGTTTCTATTGTTTCAAGACTAGCCTATCTGTCAATATATGAATCAATGTATGTAACCAATCATGTAATGTTTGGTCACATGCTTTGTACTCCCACTTCTAACTCTATAACTCCTTCTCAATTCAGGGCAGTTGCTTGGGGAGTGAAACGTTCTTCCTCTAGTATAAATTACTGTACTATTATGGCAGTGGTCTAACATCGCGGAAGGCCAAAGCGAGAATGTTTACCACTTCTTCCTTCAGCCCTAATTGCAACTCCCTTTCCCGTTTGCACGCGAAGAAAATTCCAATCAGTTCCTCACACATCATCAATGCCCACCCCCCCATGCGCCGCTTCTGATTAGAAGTCATACAACCCTCTGCCCCTCTATATCCGGTCGAAGGAGAAAGCCCAACCACCAGGGTTGTGTGCTCCTTTCCACGTCCTCTTTTTACTTTTCACTTCTCTACTGCACCAGAAAACCCTAACAGGAAGAATTATCCTTGCAACAGCCCACTGGCGTGAAATCCAACAGTCCGCTGGTGTAAAGATTAAATACTGCCTCCTTCTTGGTGCAGAGTCTTTCTTTTGGTTTTGTTTGTTGGGTTTGGCTTGACTTGGGAAGTTTCCCGCAACACTAAGGCCAACAACAGCCTATCTTTAGCTCTAATTCTAAGCCTGTATTATCTGAATCATACAAATAAAAATACTAGCTATGAATACTTTTTAGAAGTTTATTTTAGAATATCATTTATATTACACATAAAGTACTGCCTTGAGAAATGATCCAAGAGATTCTGGAACATGTAACAAATGTTTAAAAATTCTAGATGTTCATAGCTATTCACAGAACAATGCCAAAAAACAAGTGTGGGCAAACAAAACCCTGAAGTATCTGTGCAAAAAATGTCACTTCCTTCAATGATCTTAATTTATGATGCACCACACAGGCTCCTCAAAAGGAGGAATGGAAGGAAGGTACACTTTCTGATCTTCAGAAAATATCCTGTGCTTCTCAACAAGTCGGAAGTCACAGCCATTTATATTTATCCTGGAACATTTTCTTCTCATAAAAAGGATGACCAGAGGAAAAAAAGTAGCTCAGACTGAAATGCACACCGAGACCCTGTCTCAAACACATGGACCAACAGACAGAAAGAGAAAACCACTTAAGGCACTTGTAAGAAACAGAACTCCCTCTACTCTCCAAGACAATCTTGTCACTAGAATTCTTCTATAGAACATCCCACACTCTTCAAGAAAAAGCAAATGTGGCGAACACATTAGTGGGTTCCAACTCAGTGAGTGGGAGTTTCCAATTCTATTAAATCACACAGGAAACCCCTTACCGGAAAACTCAGGGCCCTCCATCATTAGGTGTGTGGCGCTTGGCTCACAGGACCAAGGCTGCTCTTTTCCTCAGATGTTAGAAAGACTCTTAAGTTGGAAATGGCATGTTTTCCACAAAGTAAATACCTCCCCCCACCATAAGAGAAGCGAAGAGGTGAGGAGAGAAGAGAAGCAAGCAAGGCTCTAAGTCAGAAGTGAAAACTGAGAAGGTTCTTACAGACGAGGCTTTCTCATCCCTGAGCACTCTGCACTTTAGGGTTCTAATCCACACAGCTCAACCGGAGGCTACAGGGCAGCTCCCCTCCAATCACCTCAACCTGGGTAATGGCCCAGGGCGTACTATAGGATGCTTGCGGTAAGGGAAACAAAAACGTCCACGTCTGCCCTGCAAAGTTCCCCAAATTCTAAAGAAGGACCCAGGTGTACTAGACCTCCTTGCATGACCTGTCCTCACCTGGAGCTCACTGAAAGACCATGCATGTGGAAAGCACGTCAGGCACCCAGCTGGAACACAGTCAGTGACAGGAAAGGACAAGCCCATTAGATGCAGCTGACAAGACCCAGACCGCCATCAATCAAACTGCTGATCACTCTCTGAAAGACCCCACTGGGAAGCACCTTAAAGCAGGCGCGACATTTAAACCCCTACGCCCTTTGCTCTTATGCCCTTTTCCTCTAGGCCACACGAGAGCCCACTCACTCGAGTGTACCCCCGCCTTAATACACTCCACGGCTGTATCCTTACCGTCCTGTGCTTCCTCCAATTCTGTCTGCCACACCCAAGAACCGGGGCGCGCCCACCTCTGGACCCCACAACCCACCATAAAGTCCTGGCAAGCCTGGCCAGGAGGTAAACCCCCTTGAGTAAATTTTAGAAATTTGCATTTCTTCTTCTCTCTTCTCTTTCCTGTTTTTGCATTTTTGGTCAGCACTGAGGGCATGGGTCAGACAGTTAAAAGCTGACAGGGCACCTCCTGCTTGAAGACTTCTGTAACAGGACAACCCAGTCATGGAGTGGGATGTATTAAGCTCTATGTATTACATAGGTTCCTGTTCCATGTTTGTGCAATCTTTTTCTTTTGCCACAAACCCCTGCAGTCTGGGGATCTCTTTTTAGTCGGTAGAGTCCCGAGTCCCTAGAGAAATGAGTGCTTAAATACAAAAGCACCAAAGAACAAGAGGTACCTGCTTCCTCTCACCAGAGATGGGAAGAGGTGTCAGGAAACCCTCTCCGGACAGAGAGGCCTGGCGGGATGTTCTCGTAGGTCATTACCACACCCGTCTCTGTAACCTGCACGCACCCAGGGAACCCAAGGGAGGATGAAGCCTCAGCCAGCATCTGTGAAGTTTCTTCCACACACTTAGTGTGAGAGACCTGGTCCCAAGACACCATGGAGAGCACCGGTCTCAGAAGTACCCTGGAGACTCTCTCCCAAAGCATGCACCTGCAGGTCCTAAACTACTCAACTGGGAAGATCTTCTCAACTGCTCTCTCAGGTCTCGTTAAGGGTCTTCCCCATCCCTCACTCTCAAAACTAAAGGGCATGATCCTTGTGCCCTCTCCGAAAACTCCCTGCTCTTTCTCTGTGGAGCTTTCCTCTGTCAGGAAAAGCATATCTTCTATCGTTTTTGTGGTATTAGAGGGAACTGCGAGTACAAGAAAGATCTAGGTCTAGGTAAGGGTGAGGGTATCTACAAGAGCTTGAGTATTAAAGCACAGGAGGTCCCGCTCAGGTTACCTGTGGCAGCAGCATCCATAATCCCACCTCACCCAGGCCAAAAGTGACCTCACACTGTTTAAAAGGCTCAGATAGCCTCTCGGTTCCTTTGGTCTCTTCTTTCAGGGACTTGTCCTATTCCCAGATCAAAGACTACCAACTTCACAACTCCTCACCCATCAGGCTTACTTCACTCACTGATGGCAAGTCCTACGTACCTACTTTGTAATGGTCTGCACCAAAACTTACTGGAATTCAGAACCCTTGGCTAGGGGGTCACAATGGAAGACTACTTGTTAAACTGCTCCTCTCTATGCAGCAAACGATTTCAAGCCAGAGGGGACAAGAGAATTTATTAGGATCTTACTGAGGTCTCTCAGGAGGCAAGCACCTCCCTCTCAACAGTCAAGGTGAACTTGCTTTTTATTGCCCCTTGTTAGGACAGGCATGCCACGATGCTGGGTGTTTCCAAAACTGGCAGAGAACATCCAGCCAATATGGTGTCCCAGGCGTGGGATCCCATCCAGGTAGAAGGGCTGTAGCCCGAAGGTGGAAATTCAAAAGTTCAATACAGTGGCACCAGTGTCCACATAAGGGCAGAAATGTCTGGCATCAGAATCCCAAGGAGTCTGGCTATACCAGGGGATGCCTCCACAGTCTAACTCTTTCTCCTCCTGCCCACAGACCCTTCATGGGGATGCTTCGTCTGTTCCACCTGACTGCCCGCTTGAATGCCTCCTCAGACACTGGGATAAATCTGGTCTGGCCTAGGTACCAGTTGAGCACCTGTAACAGCAGCCTAAAATATAATACCTTACTCCAGTTAGTCCTTTTGTAAGAGAGAGGGAAAATGGCCAGAGGTAACTTACATCCAAGACTTTGTGGCCCTGTGTTACGGTTTGTGACTGGATGTCCCCCCAAAGCCTTTGTGGTCATGGCAGGGTGGGCCTTTCAAAAGCATGTGACATAGATTCATGGTCCAACGCTGGGATTGTAGGTGTGAGTGCTACACTCACCCTGGGGCAGGCAGCCTGCATACAATCTAAGAAAGGGAAAGAGGCTTGTTCCTCCCTTTTGCCCCTTTTGCTCTTGTAGCTTTTGCTGTCTTCTGTTGCTATGCACTGTTGCTCCCTGCCGTGAGTCACCCTGTCTTGGAGCCAGCTGAGTATGGACTGAAACCTCCACAAACTGTGAGCTAAATAAACCTTTCTTTCTCTAATTACGGGTGTCAGGTATTTTGTCTCAGCAATGAGACAAAAGCAACCAAAATATCCTGTAACAAAAACCGAATCTTAGCCAACCTTGCCATAGAACTGATCCTTCTTCAGACACCTCCTTTTGTCAGCCCTTCTCTGGGCTACCTCCTTTTCAACCCACATCATTGGTGCCCCCAGCAGGTCAAGACAGTCTCTGAGCCCATCTCATACTAGGTCTGGCCCATTTATTAAAAGGCTCTGGACTCAGAACTCAACATTTAAGTCTGCCACTATCCTACTTATGGCTTGTGCATATGGTACGGTACGGTCTGAGTTCAGGTCCCCTTTTCAGTCACAGGTATCCAACAATGCAAAGAGAAACTGGACAAACTCTCTGGGGACCCTGAGAGTTTGCTGATGGATTCCATACCTTGATGATGGGTTTTGATCTGAACTGGCAAGATAACCAGTTTGTCCTGGTTTCTTGCACAACAGAGGGTCCTAAGAGTCACAAGCCAGGGTAATAACAAGGTCTTTGGGGCTATGTTCAGTGGTAACTAGCTAACGAATGTGCTGTTTGGGGGCTAAGAAGGTTCAACTAGAATTGTAATGCTGGAGTTAGAGAAACCAAACGGAGTATTCTCCATCTCCATCTTCATCTGTCCAGGCCATCACAGCAGATATGTGCAAAGACAAGTCCAAGTCTGTGACAAGAACCACCAGTCAGGGCACTGATGAAAATCTAGCAGCTTTCCAACAGCTCAGCATCTAGAGAGAGCCACAGAGTCCTTGCCACGCCTGCCTGGGTACGGGTGAGGACCTGTGGCTGGAGGAGGAACTGCCCTCCCAAAAGGGGATGAGGTCATCCTGCACTATGATGGCCAGGGAAGAATACGCTGACAGTGACTGTCGGTGCCCTGGACAAGCACGTTCCCCTATCATCTGAAGTGCACTGGGCAACTCTGAATAGGGTGCGTAAGCCAATTACTTTCCTTCTGGGTAATGGGGTCTCTTAATCCTAAGCCGAGGGCAATTTATCACCCTGTTCCTCAGTTATTAGGGGCCTCAAAGGAATTAACTGGTCAATTTTCTTTATCCCCTTTTTTTGAACTGCCAGTTGGAGATGTCTTTTTCCAAGCCGCCTTCATGGTAATACCAAAATGCCCCACACCAGTAACTAGAAGAAACCTCCTCCTTCTCCTCCTCCTCTTCCTTCTTCCCTTCCCCTCCCCCACCTCTTCCTCTCCTCCTCCTCCTCAGGGCCACTCTGGCACTCAAACCTCTGGCCACTCATGTCCTAGTTGCCAGCAACTAGCCATCCCACCCCATCAAGGACCAATTCCTTTGCCAGGAGTTGACCCCCAAACACTGCAAGGTGGCATCCCAGTAATTCAGCTAAAGGATCCTAACCTACACCCTCACAAAAGGTAGTATTACCACAAAAAGAGAAGACAGGCTATTATCTTCCTCATACTCTACCAAAATAGTCTTACCCAAGTTTCTTACACAAAACCACCCACTAGGGCCCAGTATGTGTTCACCCACAGCTGAAATTCCAGGTGTACCTTTGTAAAATGAGGACCCGAGACTGGGGCCAGGGTCAGGATTTGGACACTTTAAGACTTTCTTTGCAAAAACAAATCCTGACAATAAAACCTTCACAAGACCGTGCCAGTCTCCAGATAGCCCAAGTCATGTCCTGTAGCTAAACCTTGGATGTAACCTATATGTCTATCGACAGATGAATATATAATGAGGTTTTCTACACAATGGATTACTACTCTGCCACACAGGAGAAACAAGTCACTTGTAGGAAAATGGATGCACCTTGAGACCATAAAGCTAAGTGAAATAAATCAGATGCACAAGCATACATATTGTATGGTTTTTCTGACTAAAAACCCAAAATATAAACAGAGAAAAATAAAAGATAATACGAAGTAAGGAGATAAGTCTTTTGCAAATGGGAAGGCAATCAAGAGACAGAGGAAGAGGGAGGGAGGGGACAGAAAGGGATGAAAAAAGAATTGAGATGTGTTATGTCCATGCACCAGCTCCCCGCAAGGAGTGTAAGCGTTAAGCACTGCAAACACAGACTCGAAACCAAACCAAACCAAGCCCTGTGCGGCTCTCATGGAATCAGTCTCTGGATAACAAAGGTTAGAAAACAGGAGGCCGAGATACCACTGCCTCAGGAGAGGCGCAGTCTTCCCCATGCATACTCCCCTCTATTTTTACCTGGCACCCCCACCATCAGCCCGAAACAATGGGGTTGCCTCAGCTGGGACTGGAACTTCCAGGACACACAAATCTTTTCCATGTTAATTGTCTTGGGTATTTCACGGCAGTAACATGAAGCTAACATAATTTTTTAAAATATTAGCCCAAAGGCAATTGAGCTTTTCTAGCAGATACAGCAATACGCATACTAAAATGGTCAAGGCAGGTGTGGAGTCACTTGGGAGGCAGAGAGGAGAGGCAAAGACAGGAGGATGGCAAGTGCAAGGCCAGTCCGGACAATGTACCAGATCCTACCTCACAATGTAAAGGGGTGAGGATGTGGTTCAGTGGTACAGTGCCACTGGGTTCAATTCTCATGATTTCAAAACAATTTTTTAATGTAAGAAAAAAAAAAAGGCACAGAGACAGGAAAAAGGGAGAGGAAGAAGACAGAGCACAGGCCTCTGTCAGAGGCTAAAGGGACCACAGGAAGCGTGACACCGATTTTCTCTGCATGTAGTCTTCCCAGCCTAGTTTACTGTGTTTCCATGAACTATATTTGCCACATGAGGACATCTGTCTTCTTTTAACCAAGAGATCCTATTAAGAAGAACCAAGGCCAGGGAACATGAGATGGTAGCAGCTATTAAATAAACACCGCGTGGGCTGATTACTTTCTGCAAATACTGTACTCTGAAAAAGCTGAGAACAAATAATGAGAAAAAGGTGCTCAAGTCCTCCTCCCAAGAATAAGATATTCACAACCCTCTAAATTTAAATAAAGGTCATGAGTGAGGGAAAAGAACAAAGCAAAACCAAAAAACCCACCCAGAACATATGAGGGGTGACGAGGAGGGGAAAAGGAGGAGAAACCATTACCATTGTGTTTCCTGGAAACTTCTGCCAAGTCTGACTGCTGGCACTGAGCTGAGTTTCTCGCCAAAGGATTTTCAGATAGTTTCTTAGAGGTCTTCAGTGGACAGAGCTCTGGTTCCTTGAGATCAGCTATGTTTTCTGAAGTTTCAATGTTAGTTTCCTTAGGAAACATACATGTTTGTACTCCATCCTTCAGACTGCATTCTGAAGAAGTGCTATCGACAACAACTGTGTTTTTCAGTGTGTCTTCGTCTTTATTCAGTAAGTTTTTGGGGAAGGTTAAGTTCTTCTGCAGGTTGACACTCATGCCACTTGCATATTTGAGGCTGACCCAGCTCTCACCCACGACGTCGGCGCAAACATCCTCTTTCGCAGCAGACAGGGAGCTGCCCAAGGTCAGAGTCTGCTTCTCCTCAGGGCCAGCGCCGGCGCTGCTGGAGGCAGACACGCTGGCTTTGTGTCTGCTGTAGTAGACCGAGCACTTATGCTTCTTCTGGGAGTGGCCGTGGGTGGCCGGGCTCCTCTTGGCGGCGTTCTGCATCCTGCTCTGTGGGGTGCTCACTGGGAGGCAGCTTTTCCCCCTCCCCTTATCAGAGGGGCCGCAGGGGTCGAGGAAGTTCTTGCAATTACTTCTGGATTTGAGAAGAAAATCATTTCACACAAAGACAAACCAAATCAAATTCTACTTCTGTTTCTACATCCACGAGAAAGAGGAGGCAGTTGATAGCATGTGTATTAAAGAGCTCTGCCTTCCCTTCTAAAGCCTGAGGCGGTTTCTGAGAGCGAGTGAACTAAGCCCTCCCACGAAGACTGTGTGCAGCTGTTCACATGGTGACATAAATGTCAGGAAAACAAACTTGAAATCGACTGTATGTAAAATCAGAAATGAGTGGTGACAGAAGAGAACACACACACACACACACACACACACACACACACACACGGATTCTTACTTGTGAGAATGGGAGCCGATTACATCTACTGGACCACTGCTCTGCTGTGAAGTCGAGCTAGCATTCTGCCTCTGTCTTGTTTTCATGAATTCCATGAGAATGTACTGCGCTTGCTGGAAAGCTATCAGAATCACACCTACCAGGGACAAACTGGGAGGGGGAACAACAGCATTCATTATTGCAGGACTCTGGCTGGCATTTGAAAGATGAGCTTCAAATCTGACATGGTGGTGCATGCCTGCAGTCCCAACTCAGGAGCCAGGGCAGGACGACGACTCAGCTTAGGCCAGCCCAGACAACACAGCAAGACCCTGCCCCCTCCACAAAGGAAAACCAAAGAAAGTGAAAAAACTAGGTGCATTACAGAAGACTAGTGAATGACGGATGGGAAAAGGCTGAAGATACAGTGTTAAAATATCATTAAGGTGGCGCACGCCTTTACCCCCAGCACTCGAGAGGCTGAGGTAGGAGGAGCGTTGTGAGTTCGAGGCCGGTCTGGGCTACAACACGAGCGCAAGGCTGGCCTGAGCTACATAGTGTGACCCTGCCTCAAAAAACCAGGGCTGAGAGTTTGGCTCAGTGGCTTACGCACCTGCCCTGGCAGGTGCAAGGTTGTGAGTTCAATCCCCAGTGTCGGGAAAAAAAAAAAAAAAAAAAAATCATTAAGATGCATGACATCATAATTTCTGATGATACTTAAAGGTAACAAAAAACCCTGACTTTTAAAAAATGTGTATGTTTATAAGGTTGACATTATAATTCAATTTTTAAACATACTTCCAGGATAAAATCCTGTTAAAGGGGTCATTTTGGTATTAAAAACTCAAATTGTCATTCCATGGGGCTAATAAGGATGAGCTACTAACAGCAATGCTCAGCTCTCCCTCTGTGACTGCCAATAACACACACAGAACACAAGGGTCCATGACCAGGTCCTGTGAATCTCTACAGAGTGAATTCTGTTACCTACAAGCCAGTTGCTGCCTAGATCTCCTACAAACGGGAAGGGGACCAAGAGGAGGAGGCAGCAGGGAGGAAGAGGAGGAGATGAGGAAGGAATAAAGAAGACGTGTGATGTACAGGCACCAGCTCCGCACAATGTGTGTAATCACTGCGAACTGCAAATGTGGACTAGTAATTCTTAAAAAATTCTTACAGAATTGGACTCTACTTGGGCAATTTGCTATTTTTGAGCAACTCTCTGTCTGACTACTCAGTGAGGGAACTGTGGAGGCTGACCTGACAGAGAAGACCGTGAGCCTCCAAAACGACTCCTCCCAGCTGGGCCCGGGAACCACATCCGCACACAAGGGCAGCAGGTGGTGCGGGAGGGTCACGTTGAGGGTGAAGCGGAATTCCAGGTCTGCCGCGGTCACCAGCGTTAGCTCCCGAATGACCCAGGAAGAGGTGAAGTCTGGAGTGAACCTGGTAATGGGTGAGCCACCTGTATGAACTTTTAATGCTTTCAACTTTAGTCATGAAGTCAAATAACTGTAACACAGCAACACCTGTCACTTTTGCAAAACAAATACATACCATGAACTTGAGATGTCTTACCAATGGCAAAAGCCCCTACCCTTCAGGGCTAAACACATCACAAAACTGAAGTTAAAACCCAGTACTTACACAATGCTGATATCACGCGATGTATTTGGGTTCAAGGAAAACTGATGACAATCCAGCACTTCAAATCCGTAACCCTGGCAGTTGTAGCCATTGATTTTCAGGGATGACACAGTTACAGGAAGAGGTCCAATATTCTCGACTTTAAAGCTCTTGGTAATAGACAAAATTTGCTTGCTGTCTTTCAGTTCTAATGAGGACAGAAAGTACTATCTGATATACATGAGCTGCAAAATTCGTTCAATATAACTTACTGAATCAACCAAAACATAATCTACATTATGAAAATGTGAAAGCAGCTCAACGTAGGCTCCATGTGTGATTTCTAGAATCAGAATTTCTGTTGCTGTCATATCTAGATTGTGATATTACCAGGATACAACAGCAAGAGTTGAGATTTTTCTTACGTTAAATGCTCTGCCTAGGCGATCAAAATCTCCCTCAGAATGAGCGGCAGACCTTTCCAGAATGTATGACCTACTGTGCATCAGCTGAGGGGAGGTCAGATATGAAAAGGTAGAAGGTCATGGTTTCTCCGTGGGAGGACTGCTGCCTAGAGAGGCCAGGCAGCTGCTAAACAGACAGGCATGGCCAAGTTCCCCGCTCAGTCATTCGCAGCAGTTCACAGCCTTCTGAACCAATCACATTTCAACATGGGTGCCCACAGGGCTCCATAAAGACCCAAGAAGGCAGGGCGTGAGGGCCTCTGTACAGATACACACACAGAGCTCAACAGGAAGACCCATGACAACCTGTCTGCCCACTGGGAGGGTGGCGCACCCCAACTCCACGGGGACAGAACTACTGCACGCGGACCCTTGCAGACCTCACCCTGTGTGTTTCTTTATCTGACTACTTATTTATAGCCTTCAAACAGCCTTTGTCATCTATGGCCACATCACCCTGACCGCACCTGAGCTGGTCTCCAATACACTTTGTAGGAGAGGTGTGCTATGTACATGGACCAATTCCCCATACAGAATGAAATCCTTATGCACTGCAAACGTGTGCTAACAAAAACAAAAAATTAAAAGAAAAAAAAATGTGGAAAGTGTCCTTTATACTAACTGGGCAAAACTAAATGTTTGCTTGGGTTCTGCATGCCATTCTAGCAAACCTGAGGCGGGGGTTGTAGGACACCAGTGTGCAGCCTGCTGGAATTTCAGAGGCCTGCACCTGTACCCGTGCCTGTGTGGGCCTGAGCAGTGTGTCCAGCACACAGCGTCAGGACTGAACCAGACTAGAGGACCCACAGCTGGTGCTCACCGCAGAACGGCTGGCTGCTGGTGCACAGAAACCCTCACCCCTTCTGAGACCAACGGGAGCGATCTGTATTCTGAGTGTGCAGTAGGAGAAACTGAGTCTGAGTCGGCTTATCCTCCAGTCTCACCAGAGCCATACACACAGGACACTTTCGTCACCACAAACAGTTCTTGTGGTCAGCACACACCTAGTCTTCTCTCACTTCATTGCTCTGATGTGATTCTTTCATTAAGTAACTGACATGCAGACTAACTGCTTCATTTGTTTATCTCAAATATTTGACACAATACTGCTGATTTAGTAATTACACTTTCTCTTCCCTTTATATTTACTATTTAAATTGAGCTAAATATCTAGAGCTACTAACCCAGGATACCTTATGCCCAAATACTGGCCTGGTTTAATTACCTGCATCAATGTAATGTGTTAACTACTAACTCTTTTTTTTTGTTTGTTTGTTTTTTTTTTTTTTGAGACAGTCTCACTGTGTAGTTCAGGCTGGCCTTGAACTCGCAATCATCCTCCTGCCTCAGCCTCTTGAGTGCTGGGATTACAGGTGTGCACCACCATGCCCAGCTTACTACTAACTTTTAGAAGAGCCTTCCTACAGATCCTTCTGTCCTGGTTGTAATGCCCAGCCCTCCCTCCAGGGCACCACGCGTGTGTACTCACGCCGGCGGCAGTCCATCAGCATGGACTCAGGCACTTTAAAGCGAAGGGACCCCCCTGAGCCAGGGAGTCGTCCGCCCACCTTCAGCAGCTCTCTTGCTCCAAATCCTTCCACACCAACCACATCAATAACCGTCAAGTTATTCCTGGAGAGAGAGGAGACCCATGGAAAAAGGTGTTAGCACAGGCAACTGAAGCTGCCCTTTTCTGGCAAGGAGGGGTTGAGACAAGGTCTTGCTATGCAGTTCAGGCTGGGCTCGAACTCACTATGTCGTCCAGGCTGTCCTTGAACTCACAGCAATCCTCCTGCCTCACCCTCCTAAGTGCTGGGATTATAGACATGTAACACCACACCCAGCTCACAGCTGTTATTTAAAAGAAAAGAAAAGAAAAAAAAAGAGCTCAAGAAACACTTCTTCCATTTTCCTTTGGAGCAGCCAGGAACGAGTGGCTTAGGTTCAAATACTATAGAGGGAAAATTCCACAGCAATGTTTCCATTATTCTTCTATACTACGGAAAGAGAAACACATCTGGGCGTATGTTCTGCCTTTCTGACAGCGCTGGACCACACGCCGAGTGAAAGGCGTTCCTTTCTGGAGACAGGAGCTTGCTCCTGGGAGAGGGAGGCGACAGAGGCCCCAGGAACAACATGTGGAGCCACACTGGCCCCATCACCAAGGCCACTTCCCAACCTGCAGCCCAGCCTCATCCCTGCACACTGACTGACACAGGAAAGTCAGCAGGAGCTAAAGAGACTGCTCGAGAAAGAGATGCAGGCAGGGGAGTCAGCAACAGGGACACACCTACCGGATTAGAATGAGTGAGGTAACTTTTCCATAGTCTGCTGGTGTGAAAACCACACCAACCCTTTTCATCTCCAGAGGCTGCAAATTCAAGTGGAGGGTGGCAAACCTGGGTTCCTCGGAGTGTATTCCCTGCAAATCATGAAGAATACAATCAGACAGCTCTGCTCCCCTGCACAGCAAGTTTCCATCTTCATTAAGTGCATCTGTAAAGAGTGTCCTTTCTTTTAATGTCCAGATCTAGCCACCCTCATCAACCCTTTTTGTTTGTTGTCATACTGGGTATGGAATCCGAGGCCCTCGTCAACCTGTCTGAACTTGTTGATCCTGATGATTTCAGGCTGATAAATAATTTCCAAGTTGCAGCTGCGACATACAGGGAATGGCTGCAGGACAACCTGACACGGACGCTGGAAAAGGATTCACTTTCTGGTTTGGGAGGAAATGGGGTTAGAAGCCTTCTATACAAAGATGCTTAAATGCAAAACCATCAATCGTGAAAGAGTCCAGAAAGTCTGCTCCAATGCCACAGCAATCAGACAGACCACAGATGCACTATAGGACGCTCCTAAAATCACTTTAACGTTCAATTCATGTTTATATGGAAACCATGCTTTTCATATGTAGTCTCTCCAATCAGTCTGAGAAATAACTTCTGTTCATGTGCTTCTTCCTTTCTCCAAGATATTTTTCTGAGTAAAAATATTCTGTTCTAAAATTTAAGTCAAGATTCATTCTGTATCTTTCCACTACTTTTGATAGCTTCTCACTAAAAATTATTTTTAAGTTATGATATAAGCTGTACAATGATATTTCTCATTGCCATGTTTTCAGCTTTTAAATCTTTTTATCCTCTAAGTATGGCTATCACTTTCCATTCTATCTGAAAAAATTATTCTGGAAGAAGAAATGATGATCAGGCTGGTAATATAGTTCAGTGGAACAGGGCTTGCTCAGCATACAAGAAGTGCTGGGTTTAACCCCAGTACTGCAAAAAGAAAAAAGAAAAAAAGAAGAGTGAATGAATAAATGATGATGGTGTCTGGTTCATTTACATTAGAATTACAAACTCCACACAGGAGAAAACCCTGCTTTATATATATAGGATAAACACTAACAAAAAAAGTTAGTGTTGCTGACTTTGGTATTCAATTTATAATAACAGTACCATTTGCTAAGTGGTCATTATATGCCCAGCAGTGGGTTATTTCAGGCATATAAAATACCAGGCCATCCACTTTCTAAACCTCACTGATAGAAGATTCTGAAAGCTGAGGCTTCAAGAGATCAAATAATTCACCAGGAAAGGTCACACTGGTAAGAGCACAGAAGGACCAGGATTCAAAACACTCAAAATCCAACTCCATACACTCTTAAACAAAGGAACCACATTTCTAAGAACTAACAAATTACAAGAGTCCTTTCTATACAGAACAAAAAGCTTCAAAAACAATTTTCAGTTATATTCTAAGTTTCTTCAAGACATCAATACTGTTCTTTTTGTTAATGCAGTACATTAGTAACAGTAATGATTTCCTTTATCACAAAGGTATAATATTCTTGGGGAAAATCTGTAGTCACAGACACAAACTTTTTCCAAATGAGCTGCACTGCACCATTTTTTTTGAATCTGATTAGAATATTCAGATGTAGCCGGGCGTGGTGGCGCACGCCTTAATTCCCAGCACTCAGGAGGTTGAGGTAGGAGGAGCATTGAGTTCGAGGCCAGCTTGGGCTACAACATGAGCGCAAGGCCGGCCTGAGCTACACAGTGTGACCCTGCTTCAAAAAAACCAGGGCCAGGAGTTTGGCTCAGCGGCTTACACGCCTGTCAGGCAGGCGGGAGGTTGTGAGTTCAATCCCGGGTGCTGCCAAAAAAAAAAAAAAAAAAAAAAAACCAGAAAAAAAAAAGAATATTTGAATGTAAGAGTAACTGGCATTACTTCTTCAATTTGAAATAGTAGGGAAAACACCTCTTAGCATGCTGTAATGCACTAATCACCACTAACAGCACTGGACGCTGCCTGCTAAGAGAGCTTCCCAGAGGAGAGCAAGACCACATGGATGCAGGGCTCTCCCCACTCTGGTACAGAACAGGGCCCTGCAGAGAAGGCAGTGGGCCGGCAGTGTGTCCACTACTGTAAACAAGACTACAGAAAACCCACTTCACTTGCTTTGATTCATTTTGTTTGCACTCTTATCTGGAGGTTATCCATAGCCCCCTGTTATTCCACAGTTAAGCTAGGGCCACAGTGTATTTCTGAAGGGATAGAGCAGAGAAAGAAAAACAAAGGCATTTAAATGCGGGCGTGTGTGTGCACATTCACACACATTCTCTTTTTAACAGAGGCTCTGCTTGGAGGCAGGGGGTTGTTGGAACTCGAACCCAGGGCTACAGCATGCTAGGTAAGCACTCTACCACTGAGTGATACCCCCAGCCCCCACACCCCTTTTACTGTTGAGATGGGGTCTTGCTGTGCTGCCCAGGGTGGCCTCCCACTTCAGCCACTGAGCAGCTGGGATGACAGGCGTGTGTCACCATGCCTGACAACTGTTCCACTTTTGAGTGGATCTCAAATGCACAAAACCTGTGAGGCCAACACTCTACCCAGAGTCGCTGAATGAAAACTAAGAAATTAGGCTGCCAAGCCCTCGGCAAACCGTGTCTTTACCACGTGCCACTTTCACCCCTAACCCTAAGAAATACTTAGACAAGTCTCACGACTGCCAGAGATGGAAGAATTTTAGAGAAATCCTTTTTCATAGATGAGCTGAATATAAGAGAGATTGGGTAACTTACTAACCACATGAAGATAGTTTAGATTAAAAAAAAATTTTTACATATATTCATTTTTACTTTATATTCCCCTAAAAAAACAATTTAAGGGGGCCAAGGAGTCCTAAGAGAATTATAAATTCTGGGGCACTGAGTTTCATGGTTTTCTACATAGCTCTGACTCAACTGTTATTTCTTCATTTGCATGAATTTAAAACTATCAACTGGCTAACATGAATCTGACTCCTGCTGCACTAGTTAATTGGAAAAATCCGCCCTGCATCCATGCTTCATGCCTAGAGAATGAAAACAAGGGAGCCACACACAGTACATAAAGACACTTCGAACAGGGAGCCATGAGGCCCGCCTGTGTCCACGGGTAGTCCGCCAGCATTCTTTTCTGTTTGAAGAGGACATCGTACCCGGTAAGGGCAAGCTTTGGTGAGCTGGAATTCACTCGTTGTGAAATTAATCATCTGTGTATCGATGCCAAACCTTTGAAGACAAAAACCAAAGATTTAAAATAGCATTAGGATCTGCCAGAAAGAAAGAAGAATACATGCGTGCACGTCTCTATTGACACATGCACACACACACACAAATTCACCTTGCCCGGCACCACCCTGTCTCAGCCACCCCACCCCCACTCAGCACAAGTGTTGGAGAGACAGGACTCAGTGGATGGTGCTGGCAGCACAGAATGTGGAGAAACACACACAGACAAAAAACTCTTAAACATGAAGCAATTTTTTTTTCTCTAAATAGTTTGCAGATATGGAACCTAAAAAGGAAGTAAACTGAAGGCAAGTTTGGCCCCCAGAAACACCTGGTGACAGCTAGAGACCTCTGGGGAAATCCTACTGACTCCTCTGGGGCAGCGCCTGGGATGCAGGTGAACAGCCTTCAATACGCAAGACAACTCGTGTTCTCACGTGCGCTCTCCCTCTCTCTCCCTCTCCCTCTCTCATACACACACATCTCCTGTCCAAAATGTCAGTGGTGCTGAGGCTGAGAAACCCGCAGTAAGGGATACGTCCCCAAACCGAAAGGAGGCAATGTTCTAAGTACAACTGTGATTATGTGAAAATAATCCTAACAGATATGCATGAACTCTAGCATCATCTCTTACAGTTTGACTGTAGATTAAAATATATATTTTTTAAAGACAGGGTCTCACTAAGTTGTCAGTTAGCCTTGAATGTGCCACCCTGCCACCTCAGCCTTAAGCAGCTGGTTTACACGTGAGCACCACTGCAGCCAGCTTTTAATTCACTTCATCACCATGCAGACTTTCAATTTCTGAAGTGTACATGAGAGTCATAACACAAGAAAAGAACATGACCAAGCTACTTCCCTTCCCGAAAGAATTAAAGACATCGTATTACAGAGACACACACACCCATGTTTACAGCAGCACAGTTCATACTACCTAAGTCTTGGAAGCAGCCTATCTGTCCATCCACAGATGAATAGGATAAAGAAAATGTAGTCAGACACACAATGGAGTACTACTCTGCCATAAAGAAGGACAAACAAGTCATTCTGTAGGAAAATGGATGCATTCTGAGATCACAATGTTATGTGAAATAAATCAGACATGCAAGTGTCACTATCACAAGAGGGGAAGGAATGAAAAAAATAATCAAGATGTGTTACATACATACACCAACTTCCCACAAGGAGTGCAATCTTTGTACACTGCAAACATGTACTAATAAAAATAAACAAATTGTTTTATCTTTAGAAAAGAAAAGAACAGAACAGAACACCAAAGGACACCCACCAGATAGTGGACTGGACCCAGGGACACAGAAGGTGCAGACAACACTGAGTCAGGGACTCCCGACAAGTGACAAGGGCCAAGGGGCTGGGTGCTCAGGTAGGCCGACACAGAGCCGGGAGGCAGAAGCATGGGGCTTTTCCAATGGCTCTGAGACTTAACTGTGCTTCTCAAACTGCCCATCACATGGGAGCGCAACCTACCATTTGTGCAGCAGGCGGATTGTGGCTTCGGGCTTGGGGTATAAGGAGAGAGGCAGCAGCTGCAAGGACACCGGCACAGAGGACGGGTTCCTCACCACGAAGTACTTCACCTGGGTATGGGAAGAAGACGGTTAGCTGGCAAAGGACACAGCATCCTCTTGAAGTATTCCTGCCAGGACAGCATTGCCTCCACCTAGTTACAAGGAACCAGCGTTGTCCGACAGCTTAGAAGATAAATGGTCTGCATGACCTGGGGGTTAACTCACTGGTAGCACAAACACTTAACACGGGTGTGACCTCCCTACACCAAAAAATAAATAAATAAATAAATAAAATGGTAACAACAAAAAAAGCAGGCTGTAAGCCGGGCGTGGTGGCGCACGCCTTTAACCCCAGCACTCGGGAGGCTGAGGTAGGAGGAGCGTTGTGAGTTCAAGGCCGGCTTGGGCTACACCGGGAGCGCAAGGCTGCCCTGAACTACATACTGCAACCCTGTCTCAAAAAATCTAGGGCCGGAAGTTTGGCTCAGTGGCTTAAGTATCTGCCTGGCAGGTGCAAAGTTGTGAGTTCAATGCCTGGTGCCACAAAAAAAAAAAAAAAAAAAAAAGGCAGGCTGTAAAAAAAATACAAAGGACTAAAAAGCTAATGCAATTAGATTTTGGGTTGCATCCCAAACCAGTTAAAAAAACAAAACAACAGCAACAAAAAAACCACTATATAGTATGATAGTAAGCTCACTGGAAAAAGTTCAACACAGACTATACATTAGATTAACATTACCATTAGTACTTCGTTTTCTGATTTTGGTAGTTACATTCTGGTTATATTTTTAAAATGCCACTATTCTTAAATAATTCACACTGAAAGAGGTCAGGGGGGCCTACCGTCTGCCACTCTCAAATGGTTCATAAAAATATGAGATGGAACGATGAAATAAGTATGACAAATATTAAACACTGCTGAATTTTGCTGAAGGGCCAGTGAGAGTTCTTGGGACTTTTCTCTAAGTAAAAACTACTCAAATTAAAACAAAAAGTTAAATGAAAAAACAAAAGCAACTTCAGGGTGACCCTAAGCAGCTCAATGAGCACTGCTGATGTGAAAGCTGCAACTCAAGCCACACGACACAGCTGTTGGCATGACACATAAACAGAAAGCCACTGGCCGCACCCCCTCGCCCCTGCCACCCCTGCTGGGAGGAAGCCAATACACTAGGGGTGAGAGGTAAAGGCACAGGTGGAGCCTGCAGCCCAGGCGCACTGCAGAGCCACCTGGCTCACTCTGGGCTTCCTTTCAGCTTTTCACTATGAAGCTAAGTCCAATCTAAGTCCATGTTAGCCAAGATTTTCTCTGTTGTCAGTAAGCTCAATATTTTCCTAGCCCATGTTTCATTTATGAAGTTCACATTCAATTGAAAAGTTGTTCAATGCATGTTCAATCATCCTGTTCTTTTGAAACTTCTCTAAGCACCCTAATGACACAGCTGTATGAGTTTATAGTAATTTTGGTTCTGAAACCAAAACTGCTCCAGGTGGAAATACAGGAAAATCCTGGATTGTGAGCAACTTGTTCTGCAAGTATTCCACAAGATGAGCAAACATTTTTAATAATTTTTACTTGATAAATGAGTAATGTCTTGCAATAGGAATAGCACAGGACACCAAATGTCACAGGATCACAACTGAGCCAATGGTGGTTTGCTCTCTCCTCCCCCACCCCTGCCACCACCCTGCAGGATCATGGGTGATCATGTCCCAACAGCAAGAGGTTATGGAGATCTCCTCTGCAGAGGAAGAGGAATAAAAGAAGGAAGACTCCCTCACTTCAAATGAGATTAGGAAGATGTGCAAAATGTGGGAAGCGGTATAAAATTCTGTAGAAAAGCAACACCTGAATAAGGCTATAGCAGCGCAAGCAATAAATCTGTTTAACAATAATGAAATGTCACATTTCTGCGAAATTCTCAAAAGGAAATAAAAGTAAGTATCACTGGATAGGTTCTTGTTTAAAGCTGCATGAAAAGAAAAGATTCCACTGAGCCAACAGACAGTAGTGGTTCCAATAGTAAAAGTCATGCTACACAATAACCCTCCTCTCACTTCTCTCCCTCATGCCAGCCACGAATGTTTTCAAAGGTAAGTGCAGATTAAGTTCCTTTTCTTTATATTTGCATTTTATTTATTAATTTGTATTATATTACAGAATTGTAATCATTTTTACATCAGTATTTTTGGGTTGTGGAACAAATCATCTGAGTTTCTTACAGAGAAATTTGCTTTGATATACAAGTGCTATGGATTACAAGCATATTTCCAGAATGAATTATGCTCACAAACCAAAGTTTTACTGTACTCTGAAAACCCAAGAACTAGTGGTGTCACTGACAAAGAGATAAAAGAACACACTGTCCTTACCACGCTGTTCCGAAGGGCAGTTGCACTGAAGTTCAACACAAGACCAGGCTCTGTGACCAAACGAGGCAAAAAGGAAGGAAAGGGTTCCAACACCTTGGATTCTTTGAAGTGGGCAAACTGAGTCATTCCTAAAACATTCCTCCTGCATAATTGAGAAAGACATCACCATGGAAAACAATTTCAACATTAAAAAATGAAGGAAATCACTAAATACCACTCCTACTCAAAGGAATAAGGGCTCCTGGGGAAGATGACTTAGCTGGATCTGAGGTTGTAGAGGAAGCATAAGATTGTCTTTGGAAGGGCAAAGGTGTAACTCAGTGGTAACTCATGATGAGCACTACCTGTGTTTAATCCCCAGAAAAAGCTGACCCTAGAATGTTCTATTTTACTGGAAAACAATCGAGTGCTCATAGAATGATGGCAAAAAATAACACATAAAAGCATCCCAAACTAAATTTGACAATTTATCATCAAAAATAATGAGGACAGTTAATAGAGAACACCACACCGAAGAAACTAGTGAAGCTCAAAAGTGGCCCCTTTATTTAAAAACAAAAACAAAAAAAGCACCTGCTAATAAATGTAGAACAAACAAAACAGAAACACCACTTTGCAGCTGTCATTCTAAAAACTGAACAGGGCAAGGGTTATCCATGGATGCTGTGCTGGTTTGTCCTGTGTCCCCCCAAAGCCTCAGGTAACTTGGATGGGGCTGAGTCTAGTGTTCATGATTGGTTTGTTGTCTGGTGCTGGGATTGATGATGTGTGCTGCACGCACCCTGGGGTAGAGCCAACATACAATTGTAAGGAAGGCATGTCTTACTCTCACCCTCTTGCTCTCTCTCTTGCCAGGTTCGCATGCCTCGCTGTTTGGCGGCCACCATGAATGGCTGCCCTGACACGCCACACTGCCTTGGAGCCAACTAAGTATGGAATGAAACCCCAGAGAACTGTAAGAAATAAACCCTTCCTTCCCTAATTTTGGGCATCAGGTATTCTGTCTTGGCAATGAGTGAAAAGTAACTAAGACAGATGCTAAAACCATGGAGTGAAACATTCTTAGGGAATAATACATTTGTGTGATATCAAATCATCAAAGGACACATTATTTTTAAACTATAAAAAGGAAAACAGTATTGAAAGTGAAGAGAATGTCATGCACATCTAAACGAAACGGACTAACATTAACAGTGAGACAACCTGACATTTATGCACTGCCTGATGTGATGCAATAAAAGACACAAGATCAATAAGGTAATTGGTATTCTTGCTAAAAACACTTATTTGAATGTAAACGTAAAGAATCAATCACAAAAATCCAATGTGGAATGTTCTATAGAACAACTGACCTGGACTCAAACAATTGTCAACATGATAAAAAATGAGAGCTGGAACCCTTAGTCTAGCCTACCGAAACAAGACAACCACACGCAATGCCTGGTCCTTGAACACACCAGGAGCAAAAGGAAAAAAAGAAAACAAACCTATAATAAATACTAGTTCAACTAAGGAAATATAACTATGTCAGATAATACAATTTCACTGACAGTGAGTGTGCTGAGTGGGCAATGGAAGTAAGTAATTTCCTAATAAACTACTGAGGGCTGAAGCGAGATAAAGATACTCCTAGCAAAGTACTGAGGGCTAAAGTATGATACGCACAGCTTACTTTCAAATGACTTGGCAAAAAGTGAGTATGTGTGGAACAAAGACACAAAATGAAGGAAATAGAGGAAAAACGGTAAAATGTGAACAGCTCATAAACACAATCTATTTGAGGAATATTTGAGTGCTCCCTGCATTATCTTTTCAAATTTTCTGACAGCTGAAATTTATCAAAATAAAAAGATAAAGACAAACATCACCAACCACTAAAACTGGAGTATAATTTCAAAAAACTACTATGTAATAGTTTCTTCTAAATGCTTACAGAAAAAAGTTGAAGACTTACCGACAGACATCACCATTTTTGTATTTCTTCCATCTTTCATACAATTTGTTTCCAAGTTCTGAATCCATATCCCAGGTAGACCGATCCAGAGAAAGGCTCCCATCCCAATTAGGGCTCTCTAAAAGAGAGACCAAACTAAATGTTTAGATTTATAGAAGTACAGCTAGTTAATAAACCTCAAGCGCTGACTGTTAAAACATCTCAAACTGAGAGGACTAGAGAGTGAATAAATGCCACCACCTCTTTCTTCTGTTACTTCACCCAAAGTCCCTCTAACTCAACGGTGAATGACGTATCAAAGTAAACAAACATGTGAAAAACAAAACGAAATTGAATTATGTAAAGGCATTAACATAAAAGACACATGGCTCATGAATACAGCCTGAAACAAATTAAGGTTACACTTCTAGCATTTTCAAGAGCTTTAAATCTGAAATGTAAAACTGCTTCCATGGAAATGTGTTCATCATCTAAGTCTTTCAGGATCCTATGTCAAGCGCTGAGAGACAAATGCCACTTCTCAAGAGAGCAGACCAGGGCCTGATCCTACACAAGCTGCACGTTTATACACTGGGCCACTCTTCATGTCACCCTGCTTGCCTGACCGTGCTACACAGGGTACCAGGAAGAAAATGGGAATCTCCCAAAAGAAATGGCTGTACTTTAAAACTCTCCTTTTAAAGAGCTTAATAAACCAAAAGGCAAAAGAAAAAACATTTTTAATCCAGAAAACTAGAAACTACTTCCATAGTGACATGCTGGCCCTCGGTCTCACACCATTAGTACCCCTGCGAGATGTTTATGCCCCTATAACTTAAGTCTGCAAACACAATTCCAAATTGCTTTTACTGGCTTCTAGTCAGCTCTTTTACAAATGAACAGAATCTTCCAATTTTTCCTGGTGAGGCTGTTACAATGACTAAACAATATTATTTTCTAAAGTCCCTTACAAAAGCACAAGCTACTAAAGAATAAGAGCATTATTTACACAAGTACCCTGGATGTGTTTTGAAGTCATTCTGTCAATGATCATGCTAAGAGTAGAATATGATGCAATTACTTTAACAGAATTAACTTTCCATCTAATTTCACTCACTACCTCCCAGGCCCCCCAAATTCAAATTCTACAGAAAACCTAAGGGCAAAATACTTACCCACTTTTGATTTTCCCATGAAATAATGCATGCCACAATGTGCTATCACTTCAAAACCCAGACTCCCTTCCTAGATTGAAAAGTAATATATGAATAACTTAAATCACAACACTTGGCATTAAAATCCTAATGCACTAAAATATGAAGCAGAAGCTGGCCTCCACCTCATTGGGCTCCCCTTTCACCAGAAGCCAGACAACTAGAAATACATGTCTTGGTTTGCTTCATCCTTGAATCAGGTCAGAGAAATCTGAGCTGCCTCTCATAGAAGGGTCATGATGGTGGATTCGGTACAATCACCAATGCCCATAAAGACAGTCACAAGACACCCAGCGACCACACAAATTAGAGATTAAATTAGTTTCAGAACAGTCTCAGGAGTCTGTTTGTCTGTTTTGCTTGTTTTTCAACTGTACTCTAGTCCTCTGAGAAGCAGTATGCCAATCTATAGTAAGTCCTAGCTACCCAGGACATTTAACATCCTATTTCCTGCAGATCTGGAGTTCAGACTTGCTACTTCCACACACATCAGAAACCTGCCTTCTGTTCCCTCCCCTCCTCACTCTTCTTACCAGTGCCTCTTAACTGGAAAAAGGACATTTCTAAGACATCTGCTCTGTTCAAATATATGAATGAGATTAACCTAACATTTTTGTTGAGTTTGATTTCTGAAGTCCTACATTCACTCTTATACCTAAACACAAGGCATCTCTAACTGTGAAACATCAACACTAGTACGTGAGAAAAATCATAAAGATGATTGATTGCATGAATGTCTCATAGTGAAAAAGTAGAACCTAGTGTTATACAGAATAGCTTGGATCAAAAGGAAGCAACAATAACTAAATAAAAATAAATAAATAAACATTGAGAAAAATGAGATATGTTAAAGAGAACCTAAATTAAACACAATTGACCCAAATTTTATAATGTATTCTCTTGTGAAACCGTTCAGGCTTTTGGTTTGGCCCACTAAGAAAACTCAAGGGTTACATGCAACAACTAAATGTTACTTAAAAGAGGAATTAACAAAGCATTTAACAATCTAATTTATTTGAAGTCATTGTGGTATGCAATGAAATTTCAAAGACACTATCTACAGCAAGCATATGTTTCTTGCTTTAAAACTTTTGGAAGTAAGAGCTGAGGAGGCAGTCCAGTGACAGAGCACTCGCCTAGTGTGCACAAGGCCTGGGTTCCATTCCCAGCACCACAAAAAGGAAAAACAAAAAAAAGGAAGAAAAAGAAAAAGAAAAATCACATTTAGAAATAATGAAAATGAAATTGATCAATTTGGAATGATTTATTAAATATTCTCAAATTACTTCATGAAAAGTAGACCCTTTCAAATAAAGATTTCAGTCTGTCAACAAATTTACCATCTAAAATTGGCCTGGTGATATCCTTCAATTTCTTAAAAAGCCATGAAGAACACAAACTTAAACCCGGTTAATAAAATCCAAGCACCAAAAGTAAATAAAAAGAAAAGTTATTATTTTAAAAACTACAACACACATAGGACGTTGTAAACAATACCTTGGTTGGTGCTGAGAAAATCTGTAGAGGTATTGCAAAAATGGCACCTGTGTTTGTAGTCAAAAATACATTGGTGTATAGATTTATGGCAATGTCTTTAACAGCAAGTTTCAAAGAAAATATATTCCAACAGCCTGGAGGTAGAAATAAAGGGCCAGTGAAATTCAGAATCTAAAAAGAAAAGAAGCAAGAGAGATTACTTCTCCTAACACTAATTATGCTTAAAATCATTATAAAGTATGATGCTGAAATTCTTCTATACACTGGAAAGTGTAGTTTTACTGAATTAATTCAAGACCAAAGACTAAAATATTTCAAATATTGTTAAATATGCCATTATGTTCATTTTCACAAAGGTAGCATATATATATATATATATATATATATATATATATATATATATATATATATATATTTTGGTACTGGGAATCAAACTCAGTACTTCACGCTTGCCAGGCAGGTGCTGTGCCACTGAGCTATATCCCCAACTCCACAAAGATAATGCTATTTTTGTAAATGGCACTTTGTAAACCCTACTATTTTATCATTAATCAAGTTTATTTTTATAAAATGAAAACTTTTTGGTACAAATCATATAGCATTTTAAATAATGTTAAGAGTAAATATTCTTAAAAGATACATGCTGATTATTTTGAGCTCCTTGAACAACAGTTTAAAAATGAAAAGCAGGGGGGTGGGGAGGGTGGATGGGTGAGTGGAGAAAAGATACCAAGATCCTAAAAGGCATTCCAAAATATTAAAAAAAAAAACTTTCTTAAGTTGTACATTAAAATTGAATTTTATACATATTAATTGTATAGCATTTGATTAAAGTCAAAACAAAGCTATAATCAGCCAAAGCTTGGAGAAATGTATACCTTTAAAATGTGCTTGGTTTCCTTGGAAACGAACACATCCTTTAACACAACACCTCGGTCAAAGTGGTTGAAGCACCACACGGACCACACTCCCGCCGTGTTCTCATGACTCTCCATGTGAAACCCGGCTGCAGAGGCGTCCACCCGGAAATACCTGCGGATAGCAGACCCGTGGCCAGTTACCCTTGAGTGCAACAAAACCATCCGCTTTGGAAGGACCCTCCGCCTGCAAAGAGGGGAGCGGCACGAAACACTGCGGTCGGCCGAGCCTAGAGCTCACTCACTCCCTCAAGCTCTCCGGCAGCGGCCAGGGCAGCTCCGAGGGCCACCGGGGCTCAGCGTGGGCCCTTCTCCCCATGGCCACCCAGCAGGCCTAGAGCCCGCTTCCCGCACGGAATTACTCAGCACGCTCCTCCCCGAGCTGCTCGGGAACCTGCGGCTGTCTCCGCGGTGCCGACGCAAGGGGAGGCAACGCCAGAAAGAGAATTAATTACACAAGTCCTATGGCTTATATTTCAGAAGCATTTACAGGGGAAAAACCACGCTTTCAGAGAAGGCGGAGAGAACATACCCATGCACCACTGGGGACGAGAGGCACGCTGTTAGTGTTGGGGTACTTTTTGTTTTCTTCACATCTTCTATAAGTCCACCGTCACATGCTGTGGCTGCTTTTTGTGTAAAGAAACACACGTCAAGTGTAAGTATCTTTCTTTCATTACGCCCGAACAAAAATAACACACAGGTTCTTGTAACTTTGAATCCGCTTGGCTGAGGCTGTTACCGGCAGATCAGTGGCGTAGGGGAACGCGCGCCCTCAAGAGCCCCAAGCGGCTCCTTATGGCCGGCCGCCCAGACGCTGCGGGGTGAGGGCTGTGTCCCCGCCCCCGGCTTTTTAAAAGCTTTCATTTCTTCTTTTGGGGAAAAAAAAATGTTAAGAAGTAATACTCCGTGGCTTTTCCTTTACACAGATCTGTCTCAAAGTCCTCGGCCTGCCAGCGCTGACAGAGGTGACAGGCAGAGCTCACTGGTGAGGTAGACAAGAGCGCGCAGAGGCCCCTCCTCGCGGGATGGGAGCAAACCTGACGGCGGAGGAGAGTGGCGCTGTATCCGCAGGGGCGCGTGTCAAACGCCACTCATCTATAAAGATCAGGTTTTCAGGCTTGCCTTGATCGAGGGCATAATGCTAAGTGGCTGATGAGTTTTTAACTCTCATGCTAACACTCGATTTTCTTCAGAGCTGTACATATGCTTCCAAAGACAAATACAATTAAAAAAGCAAGCAAGGAAGGAAGGAAGGAAGGAAAAGAGAGAGACAGATCTACCTTCAGATCTATCTGCATCTCAGACAGAGAAAACGACTGTTAGCACTTTGCTGAATACCCAGGTGTTCTGTACAAACAGACACCCGTCTAAAATGCAAGACGGACAAAGATTACTTTGTGCTGCAAGACTGTGGACACTTTTTAGTAGCTGCAGAGGGCGAGCTCAATTTAACAGTGACCTGTCAGCAGATGCGTAAGGCTATTCTGTTACAAATAACATTTTTGAAGGGACAGTTTGGGGGTGGTTAGGAAAAGGTATCACTATAGTGCTCAGGCTCAAGTGATCCTCCTGCCTCAGCCTCCTGAGGAGCTGAGCTACAGACACACACCACTACACTCAACTTGACATAGTTTTAAGTACACGTAGAAGAGCGGCTGGGTATTTAGCTCAGTGGAATAAGCACCTGCCTGGCAAACACGAGGTTGTGAGTTCGATCCCAGGTACAAAAACAAAACAAAACAAAACATAAAAGCATATCTGTAAGATACATTGCTAGAACTAGAATTAAAGACAGAAGAACAAAGAAAACATTTTAAATTTCCGTTGAGACTGACAATTTTCCTTCCAAAACAGCCTGCGCCGATTTGTATTCCAGTTCAAACAAACATGTTGGGGGCTGAGGATGTGGCTGAACGGTAAAGCTCTTGCTTTACCTCCTATTCACAAGGTCCTAGGGGTTCAATCCCCAGCATCACCACAAAAAATAAAAATAAAAAAAATTTTAAAAAATAAAAACATGTTTTTTCTCCTGTTATCAAAACAATATTAAAAACCTTTTGATCTTTACTGATCTAAGTAATAAATTATGTCTTGTGAAGGTCCTGAGTTTCAGCCCCAGTTGTGGTTTGTTTGTTTGTTTGTTTTGTTTTGTTTTGTTTTGTTTGGTACTGGGGATCAAACTCACAACCTCGCACCTTTAAAGCCACTGAGCTAAATCCCTGACAATAAATTATATCCTATTTACTGCTTTAAATTATATTTCTTGAAATATGAGTGAGGCTGGGCATATAATCTGTATTTTAAGTCCATCTGAATTCCTTTATAGAAGTCTGAACTGTCAGAACCTGAAGACAGAACAGGGTTCCTATTCATTAAACATTCGACCACATTCTTCACAAGGGAAAGAAACAGTAACATAACTAAGCTACCTGTGAAAGCCACATCTCCAGCAAACACAAGTCCATTCTAGTCCTGCAAGCTGCCAAGTTAAGCTTTAAATGCTGTAGCTTAAATCCCTACAGATACAGCGGAATACAAGTACCATCACCTTGCTTTTACATCACTTTACCTTTCAGAAACACAAACTTTGGTTTATTGAAACTAAAACCTTTTTAAAACCATGCCTCATCTACATCTTCAAGTTACTGAGCACGAAGTATTGCCAAACAATCAACTAGACAATGAAAGGAAAAAGACAACTCCAATACTTTTTAAATGGATACCTTTGCAAGTAAAGGAGGCAATTTTGGTGAAGTTGGTTGCAGAAGTAGGTAGCAGTACTGGTTTAAACTGCAGAGACAGAGCATTCCTTTGTGAGATATGATGCACATCCTATAAGAAGAAAAATCCACATTACTACTCTCAGTCTGGGAAGGATTTCATAGCTTGCACCCAGTCTGTTAAAATCAGTAAGTAGCACAGATCAGAACACCTAACAACTGCTCAGAGCAGCTGTGTCTACGAGGAGATGGGGTAACTTTCATACAAACTGGGGTTCAAGCAAGGGAGAATGGGTTTAAATGAAAGCAAAACAGAATAGATACAACTATTTCTGCATCTGTTTTGAAAGCCCTCACGCCCTGCAATTCAGTGCCCACTTGTAATTTCAAATTCTACTTGAAGTGTTCATTAATACCTGGATCCAGATAAGGCTGCTTCCTGAATGTAATACATACATATTCACTGCCGAATCATCTGTCCAAAAGAATCAAAGCAATGAGGTTAAAACAAAAAGTCATCTTATTCCCTGACCTAACAGAGTAATTGATTATATATTTCTATAAAAAATGTTAACCTATTTTTTGAACACTGTAATCAAGACCAGAAGCTGTTTCCTTTTGGGTATTCTTTTAAGTCACAAGAAAAAAGATCCTTACAAAAAGACTAGCCTAGTAATGTCGGCTCTCGAAATGATTAGAGAAATGATGAGAGAAATAAATTTAGGCTTCTTCTGTGTTCTTTTGCAGGAGGCTAACTGAATGAATGGCCATGTTTGGAAAGAATTAAACTCTTTCATGTCAGAACACAGGCTGGCTTCTTTCCAGCCCTGTCAACAGATATGCTCCCCATGGGACGGGGGTCTTCTCCACATTAGTGTCCACCCAGCTATCATGAGAATCTATAAACCCAAGACAGAAAGCTCTCCTGTGATTCATCACGACTCCCGCCAGCTGTGAGAACTGGAAGGTGACTGGTGTCTGGCCTATAATTCAGCAGTCAACAGGGCTGAGCATGTAGCTCAGTTGAAGAACATGTGCTTAGCCGGTGTGAGGACCTGGTTCTGTTCCCAGAATGGAAACTGAAAATAAAAAACTATACTTTTATGCACCATCTGTGCCATTTCTTTTACATATATATTTACATATTTGTATTTGTATTTTTTCTTATACTTATATTCTGTTTTCCTACAGAACAGTCATCATACCCAAAGGCTAATAGTAAATCCTACAGTATGAATTTCATGAAGCATACAATATGTGTTCCCCACCAAAATTATTAGAAAGTTAGTGATGAGGTAGGTTATTTATGGCACACGTTTCCAAAGATAAAATTCACATAACTGAACACTAAAATTCTACCGTAATTCTACTTGTCTGGCAGCCAAGAACAACTAGCTATGGTACTGACTATCAAGAACACAAAACAGCATTATTCGGTCAACCAAGCTTTTTGCAATTCAGTACAACTGGAGTAAGAGATGTAAGACTTCAAACACTTCACACAAATTTCCAAGAAAAGTTATTCCACAGAGACTCACAGTAGCTTGCACTGGTCCTTTAACTTACCCTCAAAATAATAATACAGCCTTATTAGCAGCTGCAGATTGACAGCCAGTTACTACTGCAATCTCTTAATAAAAGCAAAGGCTCTAGTCTTGGTTTGCTCTGACACAATCTACAAGAAAATGCTACTGACTGATGGTGCAAGGTTAGTGAAAATATGCTGTAACAAAGTTTACTGTTTATTTTGCTTTGTTTTGTGGTCCTGGGGATCACTTTCAGGGCCTCAAGCACACTAAGCACACACTCTACTCCTGAGTTACACCCCCAGCACTATAATGAAAATTGTAACAGATGTCACCTTACCTGAGGTTTCAGATTTGTCTGTTGCTACATAAACAATAGAGAGATGATCTAATAAATCTTGAGTGTCTTCTTCAAATTCTTTTGAGGAGTTTCCCATTGTTACAATTATGCTCATTTGTAAGTGCAAAACATCATCAGATTGCAGGTAACAACTCTGAAATTGCAGCGAGAGAGAGGAAAAAAAGGAAAAACACACAAAAAAAATCATCTGAATTTTGTGATTTCAAATTTTTAAGAACAAAAAGCACTTAAGACAACAGTATGCTTATTTCTCAGAAGGGAACATGAGTGCTATTTTGGTTTTCATTTTAAGTAAAGAGGCAGGGAGGAAAGAAGGCTGAAAGGAAACACTAAATATTTTATTTTACCTTTAATTGCTGACACACTTTGTTATGTAAACTGCACTCCAGATGTACCTGCAAGAGGCTGGTATTAGTGGTTTCTGCCTAAAACAAGAAAAAAGGGGGAAAGAACTTAATAGGAAACAAAAGGCACATGATAGCATTAACAGTAAGCAACCCATCACTTATTCAGAAACCATATTTATTCATTCCTTTTTTCAACAAATATTTGAGTATCTGCTAAGTGCTGGGTATTACTCTATTTACTGGAAACATAACAGAGAGCAAAGCAGAAAAATCTGCACTGACAGTGAGCTTCCCTTCTAAAGGAAATCATAAATTCTCCCGTGAGAAACATGAACATTACTAGTAGAGCCATAAGTAGATAAAGATGATCTAAATACAAACAGGAACACGGTTCTTCAGCATTTCTAATAAGCATTAATAAGTGTTCAAACACGGAAATCTACTTTTATAATCTACTTATATGTTAGCAGCCAATTAACTGTTTTTATGTGTGCCCTCTATCAGTACAATGACCTTGAGAAGCCACGACTCCTGAGTCAGACAAAACTTTAAGAAATGCCCAAATTCAACTGTCTATTGTAGTTATGTGGAAGAGCTATGGCTACAAGAGACAGAGGTATATGAAACGAATGCAGGACTCTGTGAAGTCCAAGGGTCCTAGCCACACAGGAATACATCCACACATGTTCAAGAGAAGGAACAACACAGTCAAGGAGCACGGCCATTAGAGTGGGACAGCAGAGCCTGCAGACGTATAATACACACAGAAGTCAGTTAGTGCAACACATCAATCCATAGAATCCAGGCTGAAAGATTTCCTCTTTCATAACACTGATGTCGCTGGCATAGTGATTATAAAAAGGAGCCACAGTTAGAGCACTGGGAAATCTCCAAATAAAGAAAGCATTCCCATGAGCTGGGCATGATAGTGCCCACCTGTAATCCCAGCACTCGGGAGGGTGAGGTAGGAGGATGGCTGCAAGTTCGAGACCAGCCTGGGCTATGAAGTCACCTCAAGGTCAGCCTGAACTGCATAGCAAGACCCTGTCTCAAAAAGGAAAAAAAAAAAAGAAAAAAGCATTCTCCAAAAAACTACCTTACTTAACAGCATGTGAGCTCTACTAACTCTAGGAAGATGCATTAATGAAATGGAATCACCACAATCATGGTCAGCTTGTTAGCTTTTTAGACTTCAGTACATTATACAAAAATATATCTAGGGGCTGGGGTTGTAGCTCAGTGGTAAAGCACATCCTCAAGTACTCATGAGGCCCTCAGTTCGATCCTCACCACCAAAACAACCACACCAAAGTTTTAACGACTTCTCGTCATCTAGGCAAGTAAGCGCACAAGGAAAGAATAAAACATACTACATTCTTAAATATAGTGAAGATATTAAGGGCACTGTAAGCCTGCATATGGTACCAAGTATTAAGAGGCTTTTAAAAAATTAGTGCTTAGGAGCCGGGCGTGGCGGTGCATGCCTTTAATCCCAGCACTCAGGAGGCTGAGATAGGAGGAGCGTTGTGAGTTTGAGGCCGGCTTGGGCTACAATGTGAGCGCAAGGCCGGCCTGAGCTACACAGTGCAACCCTACCTCAAAAAACCAGGGCCAGGAGTTTCCTCAGTGACTTAAGCGCCTGTCTGACAGGTGCGAGGTTGTGAGTTCAATCCCCGGTGCAGGGAAAAAAAAAAAAAAAATTAGTGCTTAGTAACTGCTAGTATTTTTAGAACATGATCTGTAATCTCAATTCTAAAAGCGTAGATTTTTGAATCTTTCTATGAACAAATTCCTCCACGAAAGACATAAAAAAAGCCACACTTTTACAAGATTGTTTTAACCACAATCACAAACAATCTTGGCAGCCAAATCCAACAGGAACTGCCGTGCGTCCCTCCTCCCTCACTCCACGTTAACCATTTGCCTGTCTGGGCTTTGCTCCTCCCTCCGGGCTGCTCCTCCTCTGCCTGGATTCCAGCTGCTGTTGGTGCCTCTCCTGCCTCCCTTGGGCGCTCTCTGACAAGCGGAGCGCACCCGTACCGGCCCCTCCACCTCAGACCTCTGCGCACTCCACAGTGCAGCCAAGGAGGGGCGTCCCAGGAACCCCCCCAGACCCCGAGCAAGCCACCCTGGCCGCGGCCCTCACCCCAGCCCTGGAGTTCAGCATCCGCACCATTATTCACACAACTGTGAGAGCTAGAAATGTGACAACCACCTTCAGATCCATAACCAAGTGACACCTGCGGCACCTCTTCAACTGCCCTTGCACCCATTCTCAGGCCTTTCTCAAGGTCTTGTTTTGCTTTCTGTGGTACTAAGGTTTGAATCCAGGGACTCTGTACTGAGCTACATCCTCAGCTCTTCGAGATCTTTTTATTTTTTAAATTTTTATTTTGAGACAGAGGCTCTCTAAGTGACTAAATTGCCCAGACTGGGCTCGAGCTTCAGTTTTTTTTTGTTGTTGTTGTTGTTGTTTTGTTTTTTGAACTGGGAGTGAACTCAGGACCTCAGGCTTGCCAGGCAGGCCGAGCTACCTCCCCAGCCCTGCACTTCACTTAATATCATGGAGACCGGGGGTGTCAGTGAGCTGTGCCCAGAGAATCACTCCAGAATCTTACTGGAACACAGCTGTGCAGCTCCTCCCGTACCACACTGGCTGCGGCGGTGATGGCGACCTTTTCAGAGCTGTCGGTGGTCACAAACAGCCAGCTCTGGCCCGGGAGCCACATATCGGCTGCTGCTGGTCCACAATTACTCTCTACTCCACCACCACCAAGTACTGTCAACACAGACCGTGTGGTCTGCAAAACCAAAATATTCTAACCACACAAAACTACAGAAAAAGTTTATGGTGCAATTACTTCCTCCTGGTCCCCTGCAATCCCCTCTGCCCATCCCACTCCATTCTCCACACTGTTTCAGGAGGGAGTTTACAGGAATGGAGGTGAGGCTCAGGCTTCCAACTCCAACAGAACAACAACAACAACAAAACTTTATAAATCAACCCTTCCAAGACCCTTAAAACCTTTCAAAGATTTATCCCTTGGCACCAGTGCCGCCTTCTCCACTGCAGCTACAGAATTCAGGCAGCTGCCTGGTCCCTGCCTCTCTCTTCATGCACCAGCCTCACTGGGACACTTTCGCTTCTGTTCTCTCCTACAAGCTCTGAATCTGCTGTTCTACTGCCTTAACCCACATCCCCATCCTGCCCTTCTCTCCACCTCCTACCCAATTCATTCTCACGCCTCAGCTGAAACAGCCTCTCACAGCTCACACCTGTGGCACCTTCCACAACGCTCCTCGCTAAACTGTCACAACCCAGTCAAGATCTGAGGACACTGGAAACATCCTGTTTGGTGCTTTTATCACGATGCCCATCACTTCACTGACCTTCAATATACCAGCAGTAAGTGAATAAATACAAAACACAGAGTCATAGATGTTATGGAATTGGGCACGCTTCAAATGGGTAAGAAACTAAAAGTAATAATGCCAATAAAATAAAAAATATAGCTGGGCATGGTGGCAGACACCTAGAATCCCAGTACTCAGGAGGCTGAGGCAGGAGGATCAACTGTGAGTTCAACCCTAGCCTGAACTGCATAGTGAAGCCCTGTCTCCAAAAAAAACCCCAAAATTAAAAATATATATATATATATATATATATATAAAAAGTCTGACATTTGATGTGTACCACTGATACAAAATTATCAAAAATTTTTTAAAACCTAACATCAACACATGTTCAAAACTCATTATAATTAAGTTTCTAAAAAGAGATCTACAACTATTTCTCTTCCCTAAACTATTTCTTCAAATGGCAAGATATTCAAAATTCAAAGATACAATTTGAAAGATGAATAAAAATTCCATTTTCACAATGAGTTGGTACAACTGAAAACCTAATATTTCATCATCTTTATTTCTGCATGGATAAATTCGTCACTTTAAGCAAAATCATTCCATTAGCTTAAAGTATAACAAAAATAAACCAATACAGTTTGAGTAATACTCAAAATGCTTGGGACCTGAAATGCTTTGCATTTTCGGGGATTTTGGAATACTGCCACATGCATTATAAGATCTCCTGGGGATGGGACCAAAGTCTAGACATGAAATTCATTTATGTTTCATATATACCTGGATACACACAGACTGTAGATAAATGTATATAGTATTCTTAATAATTTTGCTGGTGAAACAAAGTTTGTATATACTGAGCCACTGGACTCATGGTGTTAAGTTGGGGCTCAGAAACACTTCAGATTTTCAGGTTAGAAAAGCTAAACCTGTACTTTCATTTGCTATAGGACATATTTTAGAAACCCACAAGGGGGAGTTCTAGCACCTCCAAGCCATCACTGAAGTGTGCTGATTACTCTAGGAGAAATGTAAAAGTTTGTGTCTTTCAAAAGAACAAACTAATGCAACCTTAACTTTCAAAGGAAACTATAGCAAAAGCAAACACTTGTGGCACCACCTAGACTGGGGTTACAAACTTCCCCGAAAGTGCCCAGCAGAGCAACTGTCTGATCGTGGAACCACCCTCAATTCAGTCACCTCGGCAGATTAAAAAAGGAAAACAAGAAAAAACCAATTCTCTATCTCTGAAGCCTTCCACATTAATATGTTCCTAGGATGTTTTCTTGAGAGTCCATATAAAGTATACAAAAGTAATCCTTTTAATTAAAAAAACAGGAGGTGTGACTCTTAAAGAGTCCTGGAAGTAGTTAGTGGGAAAACAGGAAGAAAAAAGTAATGATTCTTAATACAGTGTGTACTGTTGCTAAGTACATCAGGGTAGACCAAGATGTCCATTCCTAGGAACTTTCAGGGAAAAAAGATTCATCAGCATGTATCTGAAATTAGTATCAATAAACAATCCAACAGTGAAGAAAAGAGAAAGGCGTGTGGCAGGAAGAGGGACTGGAGAGTGATTGAGAGGGAAAAAACCATCTCCCTTTACTTGCTAAGGACTTGGTCTTAGAAACAGAGTGCAAATTTGGGGGACTATACGCAAGAAAATACTAGCAGTTACAGTCCCAAGTCATGTTAGACATCTTCTATTCACAGGAGTAAAGCATGTCCTAATGCAAGTGTAACAGAACCTACACATGAATCCAGATAGAATGAACAAGACACATGACATTATGATGTTCCCAGTGATAAACACGTTTTAAAAAACTGTGCATTTAAGAAATGTGATTTATTAACTATCAAAGAATCATTTAGAGGCAGGGAGTGGTGGTGCACACCTGTAATTCCAGCACTCTAGGAGGCTGAGGCAGAAGGACTGGTTACAAGTTTGAACCCATCTTGGGCAACTTAATTAATGAGATTTTATTTCAAAAACAAAAAGTAAAAAGAGGGCTGAGGATGTAGCCCAGTGTGAAGACTCTGGATCAATCCCTGGTACCCAAAGCAAAACAAAACAGGTAAATCCCAACCTTAGATCCTGATTTTCTCAGACACTTTTCTCCCCTTGCACATTTTTGAGTGCTAAATTTTGGAAGTCTTTATAAAATCTCTTAAGCAAACATGTACATATATCAACAAGAACACAGATTCTGTAAAAGCCACGGAAACATTCCAGCCGATCAACCACACACAGGGCTGAGTACAATGCTCTGTGCACAGCAAACAATGCTGTGTAAAGGAAGAGCCATCTTAGGCCCCTTCCATGGAAGACCCAGGCTCTGCACCCAAACTCATCACTGAGTGCCTCCTGGCTGACAGACAGGCTCAGCTGAATCAAGAGCAAGTGTTCCAAGACTGTTTTACCCTGACATTAAATAACAATTATGTTTCAACTCTCAGCACTACCCTTCTACCCTCAGATATTAACTGCTTACCTACCTGGCTAGATCCACTCAAAAAGATATTTGCGAAAACCTAGGAACTGGCTGAAACGAGACTTTTTTGGTTCTGTTTCAAGGAAAGAGAGGCGATGCATATGCAAATCATTTTTCCTTATCCACATAATCTCAGAAAAAGCAGCAGTGGCTCTGTAGGCCACAGAGACTCAAGGTCAAACCCAGCTATAACTCCTGGAGGATATTCCTTCCTGCCCACACCAGCCTCAGCTTCCTTTTTAAAATTTTTCTTTTGGAGGGCGCTAGAGACTGAACCGAAGGCATTCCCTCTGATCTGAACCCCCAATGCTTCTTAGTCTTATTTAATTCTGAAACAGGGTCTCACTAAATTGGCCAGGCTGGGCTCAACTTGGGATCCTCCTGCCGTGGCCTCCTGTAGTTCTGGGACTTTGACCCCTGCGACACTGAGTTCCTGAACTCACAGCGACACCGGAGGCGTTAAGGCAGATGCACATAAAACCTCCTCGGCAGAGTAGACCCTCAAAGGGGAACCTTGTCCCTCACACTTGTTTCATTCATAATTAATGGAATTACTTAGCAAAATTCCATGACAAAGTAAGGAAGCATTTTTCCCACATTAAAACCTTTACAAGGAAACTTCTTTCTGATGCCTTT
This sequence comes from Dasyprocta punctata, assembly GCA_004363535.1. Classification (NCBI taxonomy): domain Eukaryota; kingdom Metazoa; phylum Chordata; class Mammalia; order Rodentia; family Dasyproctidae; genus Dasyprocta; species Dasyprocta punctata. The sequence continues at coordinate 112,661 of RJWM01000823.1, read as the reverse complement.
AGCTTTGAAGAGATTTTTCCCCAAAAACATTTTAAATTCTTTTTGTCTTATTTCACAATTGATTCAGGACCCAAGGAAAAACAGTGTCATTTACTGCACACCACCTTCCAACTCTCTCAAAGGTGCCAGAAACCATGAAAAACAGGCAAAAAACCATCTGGAGAATGAGTCAACCCTTTGGACAGTAAGCCTGGGCTGAGCCACGTGGACGAGCCAGCTGCCACGCACCACCTCGGTTCCCACGCTGTTCCCACTGGTGAGCGGGTTCTGACCACTGCCACCTGAGCGTCAGGCTTAGGCAGCAGTGTGGTGCTCCTGCCCCGGCAGGTCCCCAGCTTGCAGCGGCTCTGTCCAGAGGCAAGTCGGACGATGCTAGATCAGAAGCGAACGGCAAGGGGATGCCACAGGTCGGGCCCAGGTTTGACAAAGGGTCAAGTTGATCCTCATGGCATCTACTTAAGTAGGCATGGCTAGGGTGAGGATTAGGGCACAGAAGAAAGCTGCTACCTGGAGCAGCAGTGCGCACCTGTGATCCCGGAGAGTTGGAAGGCTGAGGCAGGAGGATCTCAAGTTCAAAGCCAACCTGGGCAACTCAGTGAGACCACATCTTAAAGGATTAGAAGGAGCAGGCAGGGGGGAGGAGCTCAATGCTCCCTGGGTTCAATCCCCAGTATACACACGCAAACGCACACACACACACTCTCGCACACACGCACCCAAAAATGACAAAGAAAAGTGCTGTACTAGATAACAGAATGGTAGTATCGTAATTTAGCAGCTGTACTTCCAGTGATATACTCAAAACTGGTAACAAGGCCTTGAGCACGTATCCGCACACTCATGTTTACAGCAGAATTATCTGATAGCCAAAAGGTGGATGAATCCAGTCATCTACCAATGAATGAATGGACCAAAAAATGATTTATTCACACAACGGAATATTATGCAGCCTTTAAAAGGAGGGGATTTTGATATATGGTATGTAACATGGACAAATTCTGAAAACAGTATGCTAAGTGAAATGAGCCAGAAACACAAGAACCAGTATTATATTACAGGAGTCAAACTGCTAGAAATAGAAAGTGATTACAGGGAACTGGAAGAGGAAGAAAAGGGGAAGCTGGTGTGTAATGGGTACGGTGCTGCAGTTTCCTTGTTTGTTATTTGTGGGGATAGGAATTGAACCCAGGGAATGCTGAGCTACATCCCCAGCTTTTTCTTCTGATAAGGTCTTCTAAATTCCCGAGGCTGGCCTCAAACTTGCAATCCTCTTGTAGCCGGGGTTAACAGGCACACACTGTGACCCCTGCCTTGCACTTCTGCAAGGTGACAAGGTTCTGGAGAAGGACGGTGGTGATGGCTGTACAATGACAAGAAGGTACTTAATGCCACTGCACGGGGCACACAGAATTATTAAAATGATGCATTTTTATAGTGTGCCTGTTACGGAAGGAACAGGGAAAGGAATAAATAAAAAGTCTAACTAGAAGCCGGGCATGGTGGCGCACGCCTTTAATCCCAGCACTCGGGAGGCTGAGGTAGGAGGAGCGTTGTGAGTTCGAGGCTGGCCTGGGCTTCGTGAGCGCAAGGCTGGCCAGAACTACACAGTGGGACCCTGTCTTAAAAAACTAGGGCCGGGAGTTTGGCTCAGCAGCTTACATGCCTGCCTGGCAGGTGTGAGGTTGTAAGTTTGATCCCCAGTGCAACAACAACAAAAAAAAGTCTAACTAGAACAGGAAACCTTGAAAGCCAGATTAAACAGACAAAAAGAATTAGAGATATCCCAGGCACTAAAGGGAGAGATATTTGAAATAGGGGAAATTTATTTTTATTTTTATTGGAGACATTGAAAACACAAACAAAGGGAAACAGGCAGGTTCTCAGCAGATTGGATTATTCTCCCAAAAGAAGGAGGACTCCGTCTTGACTAAGGAGAAACACAGTTGAAGGCTCTGAATATTATGGTTCAGCTTTTGAATGTCGCCCCGAAAGCCCGCATGATAAAGGCATGATCTCCAGCCTGCTGGTGCCATCGAAGGCAGAGGAACCTTCAGGAGAGAGGAAGTCGGTAACCGGAACACAGGGGCTGTGCTCATCCTCCCCCTGCTTCTGCTCACTGTGGGGTACACAGCTTTGCTGTACCACGAACTGACCACTGCAACATTCTGCCTTGCCACAAAAGCCCAAAGAGGCCATGGACTGAAACCACCGAAACTATGAGCCAAAATATGTCTCTTTTTCTTTTAAATCGTGGACCATGAACACGGAGTAAGAACAATCTCACGAGCAGTGCCTCAACCAGGGACAGCCATACACCAAGGTTAACAAACTGGGATGGGAAGAGAATGCTGACTGCTCAGAAGACACAGTTACTGCTTGTGTGGGACAGACAGACCCAATCAAACCTGGTCAAGACAGAAATGAGTGAAGAGGAAGCCCACGAAAGGACAACCAAGCAGAACCAGAGACGCAGCCCGGGCCAGGGGACATGCTGGTCTCACAGCAGGAGACTACTGCCTGTGGAAGGTTACCTGATGCAGCCAAGAGCAAAAGGAGATTTGTCTGGATAAGAGATGCTTCAGTAGACCTAGACCTAGGCTGCACTGACTCACCCCCTCCTTTCTCCCCCACTCTCCTCTCTTACCTGGGGCAGTGGCTAAAGGGGAAAAAATATCCATACCAGAAACTGCAGCACAGGAACGTATCCCAAGTGCCTTAGAGAGTGAATGAGCCAGTTAAAAAAGAGGGGAACGAATACCAGAGACGGCAACCCCCAGAGCAGAGCCCACTGCTGCGGAGAGAAGCGGCCAACTCCGCCCAACATGCCCCCCGGCAGGGGCAGGGGTGCAAAGCTCCCCCAGGAACCTCTGGGCGCAGCGCTCCAGGTGAAGAAGGGGGCACGGAGGCATCCAGAGCCCCAGTGAGCCAGGGGCGAGGTGATGGAAACCTCACTGCACTGACCATCAGTCAATAATAATTCTCAGGTCCCAGCCCTGACTTTGCAGACGCTGTCCCTCCACGGAGCCCAGGCGGACAAAGCTGTGGGCACACGCGCAGAGGGGAAGCAAGGAGAGCCCGGGACCAGCCTGCCGCCACCGCACCCCCCAACCTGAGGGAGGCCAGCTTCGTGGGCGCTCCTCCTGGGAGGAGGTCATCGCGCAGGGGCTGCTCCCCAGCCCGGGGACCCAAAGGAGCCTCCTAACCAAGGCCCCCGCGCTTCCCCTGCCATGCGCTGCGTGCAGAGGTCCTGGGCGCTCAGCCCACAGCAGTCGTGGAAGCAAAACCGGGCTGGGGCTCTGCCCTGCCCTCCTCTGCTCCAAGGTGGAATGCTGCAGACAACTTTCATTAAACTTGGCGCTGGAGAACTTGGGGAGCACAGTCCTCAAATCTGGTAGAGCCGAGGCTGCTGCTGCTATTCTCGGGGTCACGCTAAGATTCCAGGTTCCAGGAAGGCTTAGTACTGAACACACATGGAACCCACGGGAAATCACACACATTCTAGTGAGAGCAAGCCCAGCTGTGGATGAAGGAAGCTGCCCAGAGGACTTCAGGTCCTTTGAATGTTAGCTCACGGGCCAAGATCATTTCATTATGTGCACTTTTATATCTTGCTTAGGATTGAAACTGAATTTTAAATTTCTCCCTGATAATCACATAACTGGGGGGATTTATACTAAAAAAACTTTTTATTTTTATTTATTTATTTTTTTTTTTGGCACGGGGGATTGAACTCACAGCCTCACACCTGCCAGATGGGCACTTAAGCCACTGAGCCAAACTCTCAGCCCTGGTTTTTCGAGGCAGGGTCGCACTATGTAGCTCAGGATGGCCTTGCGCTCTCGCATTGTAGCCCAAGCTGGCCTCGAACTCACAACACTCTGCCTACCTCAGCCTCCCGAGTGCTGGGATTAAAGGCGTGCGCCACCACACCTGGCTTTTTATTTTTATATTTTATTTTTGGGACAGGGCCTTGTACTTGCCAGGCAGGCGCTGTACCACTGAGCTACATCCCTGGCTCAAAAACTCTTTTTAAAGTTGTACTGAATGCATTTTAGCTCTATGCAGGGCACTAGTTCTAAGCCTTTTATGTGAACTAGATTAATCAATAGCTGTGGCAATCCTATCAGAAGGATGTTACTATTTTATGGATAAACAGAGAGGCTAAGGTCACCCTCGACCACGACTGCCCCCCAGATGCGTGGGTCTGGGGACTCATCTTGTTCCCTTCCACTGCACACCACTGTGATGGGTGGGGCGTCCTCCTGAGGCAGGAAATTTTCTTCCTAGAGATCCTAACACAGTGATTCAAGCACATCACAAAAGCTGGACAGCACAGGCAGAAAGAACCTGGGATGGGGAAACTGGTGTGAAGTACAGTGAGTCCTTGGGGCAGGGTATCAGCAAATTTACCCAATCCATTTCACAGCCTTCAAGGGGCAAACAACGGTGCACCCCAGCAATCCAGGGGATCAACAGAGAAGCAGGGCGAGGAAAGACAGGCTCGGGTTACAAAGTGGGGAGCACAGCTGTGAAGAGGCGCTGTCTCATAAGATAGCTAATATGACTATACTACTGAATGTACTAGTTATTGAAAAAGAACAGTTAATACTCATATGAGTAGATCAATTTTACATGTCTGTATCTGTTAATCTAAACAACCCTTTTGAAGGTAACAATATGCAATATTGCAACCATTGTCAAATTCTTGTCGTCTTGTTTTGTAAACCTATAATGTTACTGTATTGGATTTGTGGTTGTTTGTCTCTTTCTTTCTGTCTTTCTCTTCTGTGTCTTCTCTCTCTTAAATAAATTTAAAAAAAAAAGGCGCTGTCTCTGGCTCAGGCTTAATGACAGGCAAGGTCAGTGGGTCAAGAGCAAAAAACAGGACCAACAGCAGTCAGAGCCCCTGTTCCTCAACACGCCTGTCCTTCTCCCCCAAGCCACCCTCTCCTGGGAAGTGTGGGGTGCTACCCAGTGGTAAGGAACAAACAATAATCCTGGCTCTGGGTGGGGCTGACTGGAGGCGGCAGCTTCCTGTCTCCCTCTCTCTGCCTATCCTACATACTTCCCTTCCAGTGGCCCCCTAGCCTAGGGGACCCAGAGGTGGGAACTGGAGCTCTCTTATCTCAGTGGACACAGGAGAACATGGCTTATCAGGAGTAGATGCTTTTAGTTCTCTAACTCCTGATTCTTATACATCCACTAGTTCAGAACTTGGTCAGGAAGTAGTATTGATTTGGCAACTTCAAGTCTTCCCAAAGAATTTTCCAGAATATTCTAATATGAATGCTTGACAGAAGTCAAAAGAAAGTTTCTCTCATAATTTCATAAACGGCTTATCATTCTACCTTTTGAAGATTAAATCAACTGTCAATATATGCAAGTTATTCAATTATCAATTAACTTACTACATGTTACCAGACTTTGCACTACGTGATAGAAAAACAAGTATGATTCCTGCTAGAGTTGGTAACCTAGTAAAGGAAACATATACATAAAAACAAGACCTTTTTTGTATTACACAGGTTGGGTATCCCTTCTTTCAACCTGCTTGGAATTAAAAGTGGGGTTTTTTTTGTTTTGTTTTGTTTGTTTTTGTTTTTTGTTTTGTTTTGTTTTGTTTTTGGCATTCTGGAGTATTCACGCATATACAGTCAGGTATCTTGGGGATGGAACTCAAGTTTAAACATGAAATTCCTTTAAGTTTCATATATACCCATAGCCTGAAAGTATTTTTATCCCCTTCTCCTATGTCCCATTCCAAGGAATCATTTTCACTTGAACAGATAAAAGAAAAACCTTCTGGGCACTTAGGCAATTTCTTTGTTTTTTAAAGCTACATTCAGAGGCAGATTGATAGGTGAAAATTAAGTAACAGTCCATATTCATCTGATATATAGTAATTTTCTACAGTTTACAGTCCACTGATTTCACATAAGAAAAGATCAAATGACTTTCTTTTATCAAGCAAAGAAAAATCATTAAATACATTATAACGACATATGTATCTGTAGGAATTGTCAGTTATCAGACTTGGAAAATCGTTCATTCCTTAAGTTAACTAATGATGGAAGAGTCGGGGAAACAGGTCAGCCGCTGCAGCCTTTCCCTGTCTGTGCCCGCTACCTCAGGTCCAGGAATGAGTAATCACCAGGAGAAAGCTGCCCGCCCTCCTCCCCATCGCGCTGACTGGAGGAGCTCTGGCTCCTCTTCCCTGCACTGAGGGCAGAGCTTCTATCCACGTGCAGCTGACAGGGTCCAGCCCCTCAGAAGAGAAGTGGCGGGGAGCAGCTCCGGCTCCAGGCAGGTCCCTGCCCAATGCCCATCCCTGGCAGGCAGCAGGATCTGACATCACACAGAACATACAAAGGTTGTGTTCATTTTAAAAGGTTAGGAAGCCCTGGTCTGAAACGCATTCCGTATCACACAGAAATGTCCAGAGACAATCTCTCCTTTACATATCCAGCACACGACAGCATGGTTAGGAAGGGGATCCACTCAGCCACACACACCAATTAGAAAAGCTGCTGAAGGGAGACAACAAGGTATTAAATACGGCAACCTTTGCCAAGTGTGCCTGGTCTTACGTTTATCATTAACATGCACTAACTGTACATATTAGCAGAGTTCATACAGCAAGCACTGACTAAATCCAACCTCTTTTTTCCACCCTGCCCCTACTTTTCATTTCTCCAGGGTTCCCATGTTTTCTTATAATCTTGTAATTGCTTATAATCGCAAAATATTCTGAGGAGATAATCGCCTTTCAAATTATTCAATAACACACCATGTTCACAAACATACACACACACAACCACTTTATGTCTCATGGGTTTTCCACATAGGTAAAAGGTTTGTACATTTCTCATGTTGTTTTATAACTACATTTCAATGATTCCAAAGGTAATGATTTATTTTAAATCTCTCAGGCAAGCTATGACTAGTGACCCTATTCAATGTTAGATTCTGAGACAACACCAATTTCAGAAATTGTGTTTCCCAAATACATTATAGAAAACGCCTCAAAATCTCAATAGCTTGGATCCAACAAGGCACTAAAGAAAACGTTAAAAAACAGACTTCTGATTTCTCATAAGTCTGATGACAACTACATTTACATGCTCTCCCCCACCACTTATTAACAGTTAAAGTCACAGAGAACAATCTAGTTTATCTACTATCCACTAATCAGATATTTCCACGAGGGCATCAGAATTATAATCTGGAAAAACTAATAAATATTCTGCTAAGTTGACTGAATTCTTTCTATTGTTAGGCCTTTAAGCTGCCTCTGCTTTTACGCTACAATAAAAATACTGCAAAGAACATTTTATTTGCACTTATCTTTCCTGCATCATGAATGATTAAATTAATGGATATGAGAATCACAACATTTACTACATTTGGGGAAAATTTAAGACATACGAGGCTGCCACTGCCAAACCTGACTCCGTTCTTGACCTCCACCAAGTAACTGAAACTCTAAGTCCATTCCACAGTTTCTAAAATAAGAATAATACCACCTGGCCTGGTAGTAAATCTGCTGAAGGTCAAAAAATGGTAGTGAATCTGCTGAAGGTCAAAAAATGGATGTGGTGAAAAGTTCTACAAATCTAGTAGATAAACTATTTGGGGATCTCAGCTCAGGTTCCTATTGACTCATCTATCTATTTAAAACTCTGGGGGCCTTCCATGTATGTACTAAGTCCCAAGTTGACCTAAAGATTGTAAAAATGAAAAGGCAGCAGTCCTGTCCTGGACACCCTGAAGAGCAGAGGAGGGGACACCACCAGGTACCAGTATCACAGCAGGGCATGGACAGAGGGCCATGTGGCCAGCAGCCAGGCTCACCTTGGGACCTGGAGGTTCCAGAGGAGCTGATGTTGGAATGGGGTCCTGAGGAATGGAATCAGAAGGGTAATCAGAATGGGGACAAGCTTACGAGGGCGAGCTAGTATAAAGCGTTGGGAAGGATGGGCGGTTTGTGAGGCCAGGGTTCAGAAGAAAGAGGGAGGAGCTTTAAGGCTGGAGAGAGAAGTGAGGCCCCAATGACAAAGGGGACTGTATGCAAAGCAAAGGAACTGGACTTGCTTTGTATGCAAAAGGGGATCCAGCTAAACCAGTGACCAGGAAAGTAACAACTGTGTTTCTGAAGGTATCAACGTGAGCCAAAATAAACCTTTCCTCCTTTAGAAGAGGGAAGAAAAAAAGAGGGAGGGGGAGAAGGAGGAGGTGAAGGAGGAGGAGGAGGAGGAAGAAGAGGAGGAGGTACCAACAGCAAACGAGGGGCCTGTGGACTGGAGAAAGAACGACTGGCACAGCCGCCTGAGTGACAAAGGACGACAAGATGCAGCGAAAGCAGAGAAACCTCCAAGATCCAGTCAGACCTATGGAAATGGTGACTTTTCATCTGCTAGGAACTTTCTCTTTGGGAAGGAAATGCAAGGATGAAAAGAGGAAGGAATGAAAAGAAAAAAGAGCAATTCAGCATTTCATGTTTCCTTGTTATCTGAACTCATGTGAGCTGCTGAGCCAAAAAACTTAGACTGGGGAATTTACAAACAACAGATCTTTAGTATTCTCAGTGTTAGATCCTGGAAAGCACAAGCTCAAGGTGGCAGGGGATTTGGAGTGTGGTGAGGACCTGCTCCTCCTAAGCAGCTCCTTCTCTGTGTCACACGGAAGACGATGAGAATAAGCTCCTTTGGATCTTTTATTGAAGGCATTAAACTCACCCATTTGTGAGGGCTCCATTCTCATGGCCTAATGCCTTCCCTAACACCCAACTTCTGAAGACTACTGCACTGGGATTTAGATTTCAATATATGGGAGAGGGAGCACACATTCAGACCCTAACACCTACTCTCTTCCCAACAGCAGACTCACATCTACAGCGAAGGGAATGAAAATGTGTACCCTCCTCTCCACTGAACTCAGTGATGCCTATTTTTTAAAATGGGGCCAGCAAGAAATTAGACCAAAGACAAATCATAAATATAGTACTCCTCTTTTCAGCAGAGAAATTAACTAAGCTTTCTAATCCAATTAAACCAAGCAGGAGAAAAAAATGCAAAGATCAGATATGAATGGGTGATATATACAAATAAAAAGGATCAAGGTCAGCCCATAATATTTTTTTAAAAGCGTTATTTGCTGGTACCTAGTTTATTTTCTAAGATGAAGAACTTTTTTTGTTATTCCAAAAACTTGAACATTAAAGGTAGAACTAGTCACAATCTATATGATATGTCAAATATTAACAGTCCCCCCCATAAAAATATCAAATAAAATGGATTTATTTTGTTTGACCATTTCCCCATATTCATGCTTTTTGAGAAAAAGAGAACAAATGAGGGGACAAAATCCTCTCCAGGATGCATTAATAAAGCTGTGCTATGACTCTTTAAGCTCTACAGAGGCAACTTCACAGAGGCCCATCTTATACCTCCAATGAGAGGCAGGAACACAGGCTCGAATCAGAGCCACTGAGGCAAGAAACTGGCATTCTGACCACAGGCAAGCAATTAGCTTTTCTCCAGTCTGCAATCATAGGAAAATAATACCTGTGATGTTCTTCAAGCATATTTAAATCTGGTTTTTGCCATAGTTCGCTAAATCTCTTAACAGCTTAAGGAAAAACCAATTGCTGCAACAGAATGTCCATAGGAGGTAATTTATAGCAAGTTGCAAGCTTAAGAGAACCAACATGTTCTGATTATATAAGGTTTCTTCTTGTGGCCTCAAGAAACAATTTTCAGGAAGTATAAGGATCTGAGAAATTCAGCTCCCTCAATCCTCCATGGAAGCTCACTCTTCTGTATGGATATAAATTTCCTATTCATGCAACTGAACCAGAAGGTTCCAAATGTCCCAGGTCCCAGAAGACAACAAGTACTGGTGAAGCTATGGGACTGTAAACAGATGTAAGCACTTTCAAAACAGTTTGATAGGTCCGAAAAATGAACAGCCCTGCAAAAAGCCACTCCTAGGTACACACAACAGAAAAAATACATCTACAGAAACTTGCCTGATTCACTGGAGCCAAAAATCAGAAACAACTCAAATGCCTACCAACTGACGGAATGGTTAAATAAAACAGGCTATGTTCACACAATGGTAAACTGCTTGGCAATAAAAACAAATGAAAAACATGGGCAAAACTTGAAAACATATTAAAGGAAAGATGCCACTCATAAAAGACCACACAAATCCTTTAGATGAAATATCCAGAGTAGACAAATCCATAAAGACAGAAAATAAATCAGTGGTCGCAAGGGACTGGACTGACGCAATGGGAATATTCTAAAATTAGACCGCAGCAATGGTGGCACAACTCCGTGGATACACTAAAACCACTGGGTTGTAGTTCATTTGTCTGGGTTCTGAACCCAGGGGCCTTCACACTGAGCTACAATCCCCAGCACTTTTTATTTTGGGTCATGGTCTTCCTAAACTGTAAAGTTGCCTGGGCTGGACTTGAACTTGTAATCTTTTTGCTTCAGCCTCCCAGAATTCTGCAACTACAGGATTAGCACAGCTTCAACTACAGTTTTTCAAATGAGTGGATTTATGGTACACAGATCACACTGCAGTACAAACTGAGTTCAATACAGGTTGAATTTCCTCTACCTTAAATGCTTTGGACCAGAAGTGTTGTGGACTTGGCCTTTTTTCAGACTGTGGAATGTCAACAGCAACACACTGAGACATCCTGGAACCAGGACCAAGTGTAAATACGGAATTTGCTTGCGCTTTCTATGTATCTTATTCACACAGCCTGAAGGTGATTTTAGAGTACTCGTAACGTGCCCGTGCTCTGTGACTTCACCGCACGAGGTTAGGTGCGGAACACTCCACTTTGTGGCGCACTAGGTCAGCCTCAGAAATGCTCAGATTTAGCTGGGCGTGGTAATGCCCGCCTTTAATCCCAGCACTTGGGAGGCTGAGGTAGGAGGAGCATTGCAAGTTAGAGGCCAGCTTGGGCTACAACGTGAGTGCAAGGCCGGCCTGGGCTACATAGTGCAACCCTATCTCAAAAAACCAGGGCCGGGAGTTTGGCTCATCGGCTTAAGCACCTGCCTGGGAGGCGTGAGATCGTGAGTTCGATCCCCGGTGCCACCAAAAAAAAAAAAGAAAAAGAAAAAGAAAAGAAATGAAACAAAAGAAATGCCCAGATTTGGGGACATTTTAGATTTCGGATTTTGGGAAAAGGTACATTCAACCTGGTAATGCAGAAAGAAAGAGTAATAAAAGCAACCAGCAAGGCAAGCCACAGGAAGAGAGCAGCAGGAACCTACACCTATAAGCACAGCCACAGAGCTGTCTGGAGCTCGCTCCACTGGGTCACCAGCCACCAATGCCACCACACTGGGCGAGGTGCAGGCCCAGCAGGGAGCACATCGGTCAGATGGCCCCCGTCTTCATGGAGCCAACACCCCATGGAGTGAAGCAGGGCAGCAATCAAGTGTGAGCTCATGATGTTTGGCAAAGGAGCACAGTGCTACCACGGTCCAAATGACGTCCTGAACCAGAATGGGAAGAGCAGATAGGGTCCCTGGAGAATTAAAGCATGCAATGAACAAGGAAAAACAAAGCAGGATGAATTAGAGAAAAGGGGAGGTGAGGTTGAGCAAAGGACCCCAGGGGGGAGAGGCTCCTGCGATGTAAGACAGAGGGCAAGGCGTCGCGGAGCGCAGGACAACGACAACAATGACGACGACAACGACGACGACGACAACAGTGATGACGGGGAGAGCAGCCAGGGGCTTGGTGCTGGAGTGTGCGCTCCTGACGGGCGGGCGGGCAGCGCAGGCCCAGGCCCGGTTCAGGGCCTGGCTGGTGTGGAAGGGCAGGTGGGAAGGGAGAGTTAGCCAGTGTGTGCACGCAGCCAGGCCACGCGAGGGCTCGCAGCCATGGCAAGGACTGGTTTTAAATCCTAAGACTTCTAAAAATGCCTCAAGAGCTTGTTTGTCTGAGGCTAGGAGACTTTCACTGGGAAACAGGAGCTCCTCCCGAGTGAGTGGCCTGCCTAGAGAGGTTTCAAGCAGGTGTGGCCCAACGTGTTCCTGGAGAGGGGCAGGAACTCTGAGCAGTGTTGTGGGGGAAAGACCAAGGAACAACAGTGTGCATCACAGGTAGAGACACAGGCTCTGCCGGGCAGGGTGGCTGCAGCGAGTGGCCCCAGGGCGGGACTCAGAGTCCTCTCCCCTACCTGCCCCAGACGCCAGAATGAACCTCCCAGCCGAGGCACCCGAACACCCGTCTCTACTTCACTACTCAGATTGCCAGTCATAGGCCTCCTGGCACTCGGAGACCCCCGATTTCCATCGCCAGAGAACTCTGCCCTTTTCAGCTGCCCTTATTTGTTGAAGAACAGCACTGAAATGGAGCTAAAAATGTTTATTTGCTGAAACCCTTGCAACCAGCATACACAAATTAAACGTACTGCGCTAGCCCTCCCCAATCCCTTTCCAAAATCACAAGTGAGAGCACATCAGTCCCCTGCTTAAACTTGGCTTTAGTACTTACATCAAACCCCCATATGTACATTAAAAGAAGTTTCCCTTGTGTGCCTGTTACCCTTGTTACATCGAGGCTAAGCAGGAGGACTGCTTGAGCCCAGGAGTTCAAGGCCAGCTGGGACAAATAACAACAGCCCATGTCAAACAAATAAAAAACAAAGAAATGAAGAAAATTTCCTTAAAATCCTAGGAAGAACCAAGCATGGTGGCACACACCTGTAACCCCAGAACTTGGGAGACTGAAGCAGAAGGAAGACCATGAGCTCTAGGAGAGCCTGAATCTCACAGTGAGAGAGTCTGTCTCAAAACAAGCCAGGCATGGTGGCCCACACCTGTAATCTCAGCACTTGGGAGGCCGAGGAAGGAGGATTGCTGGGAGTTCAAGGCCAGCCTGGGCTACACAGTGAGCTCAAGGCCAATCTGACCTGCACAGTGAAACCCTGTCTCAAAAAACCCAAAACTGAAACAAAACTAGGAGGAGTAACTATTATTAAAATTCACATATCATTAAAAATCCTTCAGAATCATCTATCTGTTAACAAAGCTCCCAGACACTACATTACAGGTCACTAATTTTGTCTGTCTCTCCCACTGGAATGGAAGTGCCTAAACCCTGGCACAGAACAGATGGTCAGTGCAACTGCAAACGAACAAGAGCCCTGGTATTATCGACCACAGACTCTAAGCAACGTTCAGAAACAGGTAAGGCTTATAATATACTGATTCAAGAGAGGATTTTTTGTTTTGCTTTGGTTTGGTTTGCTTTTGTAAAGTTCCTAATAAGTCACCCACAGTTACAAGCAAATACAGATAAAGGGAAAATCCACAGTTAAAAGGAAATATAGATAAACACCTATTAATGAAATGTGCTTTAAAAGAATTTTAATTTATCGTTATACTTCTAGCGTGTCAAAATGTTTCTTCCCACTAAGCTACAGCCAGGCAGACCTAAGGAAGCAGGGAAGGGAAAAGACGGTGTGGCCTTCGGAGAGGCACGTGTTGCCAGCACCCTCGGTGGTTCTCTCTTCCTGAAAAGCAACCTAGCAGCTTTAACGAGCTCTATAAAACAGTTCACAGTCTGTAACTACAGAACTGCTCCTCTCTAAAGAAACTTATAAAACAGGCACATGGCTTAATGGTAATAAAAATGAAAAACTAGAAACATTCCAAATGACCAACAATAGGATTAAGCGAACTACAGAGTATCAGTGCTGGGCTTGTGGCCCTTTAGAAGAATTTTGCAGGCCTGGGGTGCAGCTCGGTGGCAGAACACTTGCCAACCATAAGCAAGGCCCTGGGTTTGATCCCCAGAACTCCAAAAACAACAACAACAAAAAAAACCAAATAAAAAGTATGTGGATTCCACTGACACTTTACAAACATATTTCTAGATTTTAGAACTTTTCAAATATCAGGAAAGAGTAAAGCCTCAATTCTGACTATATAAAAAAGAGCTTGTACATATCCTGCCAAAGATACATAAATGGAAAGGGCTACAAAATTTGTTCAAAGCACATCGATGAAAATGACCTGGGTCTGGGAAAGCTGAACGCTCTGGACTTGTGGAAGCAGAAAATAAGCATCTGGCAGCTGCTCTGTGGAGCCTTCTGTAGAGGTCCTGCGAGTGCCAACTCCAGACACCTGCAAGAAAGGAGAAAGGGGAGCCCCTGTCAGACGGCTAGAGCGCGCCCGCCAAACTGCCTACCTCCCCAGGGAAGTCGGCACAGTCACAACCACACTGTCAGCCCAGCTAGTGTTCATCTCTGTCTACAAAAATGAAACAACTAACACATTTATCTGTGTCAAAAAAACATAAAAATACTTTAGTTATTCCAGCAGGATGAATGCTGTATTTCAGCTGAAACTTTCTCTCCATTAGCAAATGTTTTACACAAACAGACAACTCTTCTTATGTGAGACCTCATGTTTTATGGAACTTGGCAAGAAATAACCACAAAGGCAACTGATCTTGGCTCTGAAATTACTCAATGACACATGCCTTTAAAGATGTCACGGATACCACACTTAAGGCAGAGCAGGAACACCAACAAGACTGTTCATGCTCCCTTCCTGGCGAACAATGGGATGACCAGTGAGCCTCTGAGAATGGACTCCTGAGCACAACCAAAGTATGTGGCAAAAGGAGCTACTTACATGATAGGAAAGGACTCCATATGAAGAAGTATTAATAAATAAAGAACTTTCAATGCTTCCTTCTTCAGTAGGTAAGAAGATAATTCTAAAGGACGTTTTCCCCATTGCTGGAATTACCTGAAAGAAAGGTACCTAATTAGCCATTTGGAATGGCCTCCTTTGACAAACTGTCTTCTGCAGACTTACTTTCTGACAAGTTCTGTTACCAGACAGTTGCATAATCTGCAGCCTTGATGTGTAACTACCACGAATCCCTGAGCGTCCTCGAAATGACCAACATCCAACAACCTAAAGAAATACCACTGGCTTAGAGCAAAACAGCTGCCAGGTCATCTCGCTTCCATCTGGAATCATGAGTCTCACCTCCTTCCTTTCCTTCTTCCACACCCACATGTTCCATGTCTTTACCTAACACAGCTGTATCTCTACTTAAATACACACAGTTACCAAGGTATAAACATATTGAAGTGTGCTGAAAATCAGGGTCAATGTTTACCTGTGCAGACCATCACAAACCAAATACTAGGCTTTCCCTTCAACATTTCCTTTGTACCAGTATTTTGTAAAAATTCATAATATCACGCATAGTAAGCAAGGCAAGCACAGTAAAGCTTACCAGCAATTAACACATTCCTACTGGCTTGAACCACCAGCAGCAGTACATGCATGACTGTCCCATTAGAAGGATTGTACCACTGGTAGTACAAGCTGATCAAATCACTTTTATCAGTCCTTTTACTAATAAAATCAATTAAAAAAAAAAAAAGCTGCCTGATGCGATAGTCATGCATGTACTGTAGTGGTTCAAACCACCAAGCAGCAAGAAATGAAGTATGGCTCCATCACGAACTTGTCTACAGCCAAAGACTTCTGAAAAGGCTACTAGAAGATTAGGATTTTGGGCTCTGTTATGGTGCAAGTTAGTTTCGGAAGGAACCATCCTAATGTTTAGTCTTAAGTTTAGAAAGAAGTCCTAACTTTCTTAGTAGAGCTCAGAGATAAGAGAGCGCCTAACTGCAAAGCTGTGTTAGTTACTAAATGCCTCAGCATTGGTAGTAACTTCAGACATATATAGACTTTATGATAGAAGACACGCTGGATATACATGCATTGCTACCTAAATTCTTTAAAGATTTTTCCCCAGGTAGAGATCCGGAGACACCACAATGATGAAAGTAAACAACCAAAAAAACACATGCTAAAGCAAACACACATGAGGAAAAGCTTGGGCTGTAGAAAAAGGGGAGACAGAGAGTACAAGGTCCAAACTTGAGGCCAAAGAAAGCAGGAGAAGCTGGCAGCCCGCCCCCAGCATAGTTTCCAGGAGTCCATCAACACTCACCCTGCAATGAACAGGAGGCACGTGAAAATGTCTAGCAGCTGTAAACACTGAGTTCACCACGACCTCGCCATCCCGACTGGGGTTGTAAGCATAAAGAATCTTTGCTGCAGGATGGCCCAGGAGCCTAGGAGGGGAAAGAGAGAAAAAGTCACGTTTGTGGTTCAATTCGCATCACTACACACATGTGCACACACCCACATGCACACTTTTATTTTTACATTTTTGGCACTGGGGATAGAACCCAGGGCCTTGCACAAGTCCCACCACTGAGCTACATTCCTAGCCCACATACTTTTAAACCTAGAAATCTACTGATGTTCGTTAAAAAGTAAACAAAACTTATCAAGTCCTATTGGTAAAATATTTAATCTACAATAGTAAAAAAAAATGCAAAAACAAAACTTTCTTTTCTATGATTTATGTCAACCCACAGTAATACTCCACTGGCATCTATGCTGGAAGAATTCAAGCCATGTAGGCCATTAAATGGTTGTTAAAAACAACACATTTTGGCACGCCCTGGCATTCTCAAAGGTCTCTCATTCAAATGAAAATATGTTTAGATAAGAAACAGTATTCATAGAAAAACTTTTTCCTAGAGCTTATTTCTAAGTAATAAATTTTAAAGCAACGTTTGTAAGGGTTGCATTTTTAACTTACAAAAAGACATGATTAGGTTTTACAAAGGAAAATTCATTGCTGCTTTCAGTCATTCTTGAGAAAACTGGAAGCCAGGCGGCACTGTGTGACAGCAGAGTTCTCATCCTCCAAAATCACGAGGCTTTCAGAAAACCCTGCTGTGGGGTGGGGGGCTTCTGCCTCCCCACACACGCACAGACAAAAAACGTTTCACATAACTTCAAAGTTTTCCATGACCTCCCAGTAGTAACTGCCACTGCAGAGAGCAATACACTCATCTAACAAGGCCTTGAGACCAGTGTTGTCCAGCAGCACACGCTGCCTCCACGCTCGCTGTCAGAGGAGCTGCGGGAGGACAGGAACGGGGCTCTCAGCAGCCAGCCTGGACTCCTTACTCTGGTCACTCACTGGCTCAATCTTGTGGTAACACAGAGCCAGCCAAAACTCCAGGCAGTCACTCCTCCAGTGTTAATACCCTCCAAGACCAAGCCCCAGGTCTATATCTCTCATCAGCAGGCGCCAGAAATACCCCAATTTAAGCAAAAATTCATGTTCTTTATGCTTATGTTTCTTTGGTTTTCAGTTTCTCTAATATCATAAATGTAAGCTTAAGGAAAACTTTAATTATGTTGTTTCTCTCGTATGCAGTGGGATTTCCAAAATAGTGTATCACTACCATCGAATCCTTGGAATTTTTCTTCTAGCTTTCACTCCTGTTTTCAAGTACTAGTACTAATGGAAGTTTTAATATATCCAATGTGCTTTTCTTTTCTTTTTTTTCTTTTTGGTGGTGCTGGGGATTGAGCCCAGTGCCTTACATGTGCAAGGGAAAAACATTACCATGAAGCCACATCCTCAGCACCAAATGTGGATTTTAAAACATAAATATTTAATTCCAGAAATAAATAAAATAACACCTCAGTGGGATAAAAACCTTGATTATTTATGGCTCTTCAGTAATGCAATATTTTTTCTAAAATTTTATACTATCATAAACAGTCACCTCAAAAAGTCCTACCTCATTATTGGGCTCATAGTTCCCTTACTTCCTGCAATTAAATAAACAAGAACTTCTTCTTTCAAGTTTTAGATGGATAATATGAATCAATCAGCAAAATGATTAATACTTATCTTCACAGCTTTAGATATAATTCACATAATTAAAATACAAGATTTCTAGCTTCAAAGAACACAGATGTGTGCCAGAGAAGCAGAAAATAAGGCTACAAAGTGGCAGGGCTACAGAGCCCAGGGACGGACTCCCCAGGGCTTCCACGGACACAGGACCCTGGCTGAAGCTGAGCTACCACTCTGCTATTTTTATCCTAGTTTTTTAAGTTCTATTTTTAAAAGTGCTATGAGGATATGAATTTCCTTCACTAGTGACAACTGGAAGATATGCTATTAACTTAATATTCTAAAAGAATGACTAAACTCTCTTATGAATGATTAGCACTTTTAATCTCAGACCAGCACAAATATTAACCCTTAACATAAGGCCCACGAAGCAGATAGAAGGAAAATGAGTAACGAGCCCTTGACTCTGTGTCCCAGAGGGAAACGAAAGCTCTGAGAAGGGATGGGGTTTGGCCAAGGTCAACACTGAAGTAAACAGAAGCTGAACCAGGGCAGCAAAGAAACCAGGGGAGCCTTCTGGTTAAAATTTTATTCTGATGACTATAAATTATGCCATTTGATATAAAAGTAAAACCTGGCTAATTTTAAATGTGTTTGGATTTAGTCTACAGTTTGTTTTTACTGAGGTTTTCTCACAACCATAGCTTACGTGTCACTAATATGAAAAATAGCACAATGCCGGCCTAGAAATCAGATATATTCCTCCACTTCTAGCAAAATGACTTTGGGCAAACTGTATGACTTCTTAGTAACAAAATCACAGACACATTTGTGGCACATGCTCAAATGGAGGTATCTGAAATACACACACACACACACACACACACACACACACACAGTCCCACAGAAATAATGCCCCCAGGGTTAACAGACTCGAATAACAAGAGACAATTTTACTTCGTGAACTATTAAGTACTATACAAACAAAACTAAAGGAGGTTCAAATCAAAGACTAAACATTCTCTCAACCAACTTCTAGTTATCAGGACCCACAAATAATATACGTGGCCAAAATAAAATGTTGCTAATACATACATATATTCATGCGAACTGTTTATAGAATTCTTCTGTTACTAAAGACTTAAACATATTACACAGCCAGGATCCTATGAAATGGAATTGTTCTAATCTAGTTGTACTTATTACTATCTCTTCATTACATCTGCTGATCTGTAATATTCATACATGCTCTTTAAAGTAGCCCTCCTTTTTTTGTAAGACTTCGCACAAAGCTGGGCGTGGTGGTGCACGCCTTTAGTCCCAGCACTCGGGAGGCTGAGATAGGAGGAGCCTTGTGAGTTCGAGGACGGCTTGGGTTACAATGCGAGCCCAAGGCCGACCTGAGCTACATAGTGCGACCCTGCCTCAAAAAACCAGGGCCGGGAGTTCGGCTCAGTGGCTTAAGCACCTGCCCTGGCAGGTGTGAGGTTGTGAGTTCGATCCCCGGTGCCACAAAAAAAAAAAGACTTCGCACAAAAGTACTCTCTCAGAATTTGAAATCAGTAAGGTTAAATTCAGCTTAGAGTTACTTTTTTGAAAACGCACCCTAAATTTCATATAGCCAGCAAACTCCCCTCTCCACTTTACCTCTTCATCCTCTTACAAGATCTTCTGAAAAGTGCAACAAGGCACCTTCAGTTTCAGGTCCATTTTCCTCCACTGCTGCACAAACCTCTGATTGATCAGATGGACACAGAGGAGCAGAATGGAGACACAAGGCCCCGGCCCAGGCGCTCCTTAGCATCACGTCCTTTCACCCACGTATCTTTGTTTTTAACCCAAAATGTAGCAACTCCCCACAAGGACTATACACACATGTAATAGTAAAAAAACAATTTTTTAAGAAGTTCGTCCTGATCTTGAAGAGATGGACAAATGGGCCAAAACTCCTGGCCCAAGCAGACCTCTGACTCCTCAAACACTGTTTCTCCCGCCTTTGAAGGTGCTAAGTCAGAACCGTGCTCAATGCTGCCGCGTTCTGCTGCCAAGGAGATTAACACTTGCACATTTCAAACTGTGCCACACACTGGAGACCCTCAAGTGCCTCCTCTCCACAACTTCCCACTCTTGTTCATTCTTCAAATCCCCACGTAGGCCCTCACCTGGCCCTCAGATCCCATGGCCTTCATTTCTGGTTCCTGATGCTCACGACTGTCAGGGTTAAAGCTGACCTCACAGCAGTCCCCGGTCTTATCCCAGTACCTACAGCACTGTGCAACCCTGAGTCCTGAAGGACCAGCGAAAAGGCAAAGCAAACCAGTATCAGAGTCTAGCGTAGGGAATTCACAAACCATCAGTATTCAGGGCTTTTCATTATGAAATATCCTGAGTTGTTTCTGTTTCAGAAAAACGAAACCTTAACACCGCAAATTACAATCACTATAAAATAGTACAGGAAGCTGGGCGTGGTGGCGCACGCCTTTAATCCCAGCACTCGGGAGGCTGAGATAGGAGGAGCGCTGTGAGTTCGAGGCCGGCCTGAGCTACATAGTGCGACCCTGCCTCAAAAAACCAGGGCCGGGAGTTTGGCTCAGCAGCTTAAGCGCCTGCCCCGGCAGGTGCAAGGTTGTGAGTTCAAACCCCAGTGCTGCAAAAAAAAATAAATAAATAAAATTTAAAAAATAAAAAATAAATAAATAAAATAAAATAGTACAGGTATGTCCATTAAGAACTAGAAAAAGAGACTGGAGATACAGTTCAGTGGTACACAGGGCCCTGATTCAATCCTTGGCACTGCTCTCTGCTTAAAAAAAAATTAAACAAAGGGTTAAAACAACTCTTACACTCCCCTCTTCCATGCAAATACTTCTTTTAATAAGTTGTGGGTTTAATATTACTAAAATTTAACAATGTGTCTATATGTGTATTTACACTATTATATATCATGCAGAAGATACGCTGAGCTGGGGATGAGAGTACACGCCTATAACCTCAGCACTCAGGAGCCTGGAGCAGGGGTTTGAGGCCAGTGTGGGAGACCTCACCTCAAAAAATCAACACGGGAAAAGATACGCTGAAAGTATACAACATAAATAAAATGAGGTTTCTTTAATTATAAAGAAAGGATACTTACTGTATTCCAAAATCTAGAACAGATGGCTGAAAATGTAAGCCTTTTCCACTAAAATGTTTGTCTGAGAAGCTAAAAAAAAAAAAGAAGAAGAAGAAGAAGATAGATTAATTTTTGTTGTAGTTTTAATATTTAGGTGCTGAGTTAAGGCAATATACTTAGGTCAATGACTATCAATGTACGAGATGTAATTTTATTCCCTTACAGATGACTCTAAACTAGATTTTAAACAACACTGAATTACTAGAAATCTAGTATAATTCAACAGTTGCAACAATTTAAGATATTCTTAGATTACAGATAATATAATTTCATATCAAAGATTTTGTTAGCATTCAGACAAAAATAGCAACGAATTTAAGTTTCACAGACTTTATTTCTAAAAGAATTCAGATAACATGGCTATTTTTATAAACCCCAAACCAAGATAAAAAGCATACATATGAAATAGGTTTGAGAGAAGACTTCAGCCTCTAAATTGTGTAATACTACTCAGAATAAGGAAACACCAGTATGGTGTGGCGAGAAAGCCCCTGAAGCATAAAAACTCTACCAGTCTATACTTTTAAAAATAACAATCATGTAAAATCTCACATGATGAATCATATTTTTAGCAGTTGTCTATCATTATTATGATTTTTCTTCAGAATTAACACAAATCATTATATCAAAAAAATACCAAAAAAGCAAAGAAGATATGTTACAAAAAAAAAAAAGATAATAAAGATACAAAAACATACAAACAAAAACAAGAGAGACATGAGCTATCAGCTGTTATATGTCATTTCAATAGTAACATACTCCAAAAATGTTTAAATGGAGAGGCTCATAAAGGTACCATCCTTCGTTTTCAAAGATTCCAACAAGCCTGGAAGATAGACTCTTGCCATTTTCTGCTACCACCAAGTAGAACCTCAACCATGGCCAAGTGAGTTTAGGCTGGCCCTGTCCAAGGTCCCAACAGACAGCAAAGCACGGGTTCCAAGTCACCTCTTTAGAATTTTAGCTTCCTCCTTCCACTTTTTTCTTTTCTACCTAAGCTCCTCTATTTCCGTCCTGAAAGTCCTTTCATGGTGGCGGGTTCTCTGGGTCTCCTTGATCCTATCTCCAGCAGCTGCTGCATTGATAACAAAGGTGACACCCCAGTCTCCATCTGCTTAACTACTGTCCACCCCTCCACTCATGTGGACCACATCATCTACTGGACTTCCTCAAACCCCCAAATCCAGTACTCATAACTCAATGTGCTTGCAAAGAAAGCCACTAACACACCCAGAAAACATGTGCCGCCTCCAGGACAAATGTAAAGATGTGCAAGAGATGACAGAGAGGCTGCTAGGAGCACCTGGTATCAGACCAAGTTGGTCAGAGCTCAGTGCTCTCAAAGAAAAGAAAAACAGGTCACTTCACATACCAAGACGATCTTGATAAAAGTCAGGCTACTGTACAGATAGTGAGCAAAGCAATTAATGACAGCTCTTTTCTGTCCTGTGCATTGAAAAACAAATTTGCCATTGGATTTTACACACAACCTCCAAGTAAACAGATGATGTCTGAAGGATTTAAATCATTCACCCAAGGTCACAGAGCTCCTAAGAAGCACAGCCAAAGTTCCAACCCAGATCTGTCCGGGCTGGAAACATGAACACTGCATCAAAGCTCAGGCATCGCATGACCTACCCAAGGAACCAACATAGCCCAGCTTGCTGGGTGACAGCTTGAGCTGCGGAGGCCGGACAAACTGGGCCTCCAGGCCGGCCCATAGTTATTGCTCTCCAGTCCTGAGTGGGTTGGCAGGTTAGCTTCTCTTGAAGTAGCCTTTTTATCAATAAAACTGAAATGACAACAGTCTGCCTTATAGTTGTGGTGAGGATAGTAATACTTTTGCATCATGCCTGGCATAGTTACGTGCAATAAATACTAGGTCATGTTACAAATAGGATGACACTCATCTAACAAGAGAAGCAATGAGGACAGATGGAGAAGCCAACTGAGCTTAGAGTCCAAGCTGACCGCTAGATTTAGAAGCTGCAAGTGGGGTGGTAGTAATTGTCTCTGAGCAGAAGAAATGAAACACGACTGGGCCATCTTGTGACTTAAAATAACAGATTTTTAAATTCCAGGATCAGCAAGTTTTATACCCAACAAAAATCAGTCACTAGGAGCTCAATCTAAAGCAATACAATAGAAATAGCCCAAATCTCTCTACCTACAAAGAAAACTCTATTTTGATTCCAAATAGGAAAAGCAAAATCATGGCAACGATTTTTTCCCCCTCTAATCATAAAACAGATGTTTTTTCCTCACTGGTATATTTCAGCTCATCCGACTTTAC
This sequence comes from Dasyprocta punctata, assembly GCA_004363535.1. Classification (NCBI taxonomy): domain Eukaryota; kingdom Metazoa; phylum Chordata; class Mammalia; order Rodentia; family Dasyproctidae; genus Dasyprocta; species Dasyprocta punctata. The sequence continues at coordinate 89,463 of RJWM01000823.1, read as the reverse complement.
AATTTGGAAAATATATCAAGTTATTAGAAAGTTTTTAATCTTACTAAATTTGTTTTAAAAAGTAGTTTCAATAGGCATTTTAGATATAGATATCGCCCTGGACAGTATTCAGACACATATAGACCCTGAAATAGCTGTCAAAGACTGAGGGTGGGGGTGTAATACTATGATACAGGACATGATCAAAATACAGTGTTTAAATTTTTAAAATTTATTAAAGACACATTGCCATTAATCTCCCCAAACACTCCCCCCTTGCTTCGAACATACACATCCTGCCATTCCTGCCATTCTCTGAAACAGTTTTGAAAGTCTTCCTTTGTGTCTCTAAGAGGTATGATCAAAAATACAGTGAATGCTGCTGCTGAGTGCCATCCAAGACTCACAGAAACACTACAGTGTGTCCTCATCCACTTTACTCATTGGACATGATATCATGTGACATCTGGCTCTTCCTCAAAGTTAAAATGACCTTGAAAGGTAAAAGTTTTCAGTCGATTCAAGACACTGTGGCAGCCACACAGAGCAACTAAAGGTGCTCATAAAAGAGTACTTCCAGAACAGCTTCAGAAGGGATGAAAATGATGGGAGAAGTGTTGGTTTCATCCACGGTTTCTGGCTAATAATCTCCCCAAGGCAGGCCCCAGAAACAAGATTCCCTAAGGCAGGCCACAGAAACTAACCATCCCTGCCTTTCTGCCTTGGAGCTGGCTACAAGGAACTTCTCTGACCGATCCTTGGCCACAGTAGGACATAAGACTCTCCTTACTCCAGAGCGGTTGCTGCTCCTGGAAGGAGTGCTACACAGAGACCCAAGAAACTGAACATATGGGACTACTGAGTTTCCCCACACAATCTGTTAGCTATTAGCAATCACAAAAGGACAATAAGCAGGGATCCTGCAGACAGCTGAAAATATAGACATTTTATGGCAGTGGCTCCATGCCACTTCCCATATACCTCTCGCCTTGTACATCTTCTCATTTGTGTCCTCTGTTGTATCCTTCATAATAAAATAATAAATACAACTGTTACCTTGAGTTCTGTGAGCTGCTCTAGCAAATTAATAGAACCTGGAAGGTTGTAGGAACCCTGGTTCATAGCCAGTGGGCCAAAAGTTCAGGTAAAACAAGCTGGGGCTTGCAGCTGACATCTCTGGAGGGGAGGTGGGTGAGGTCTTGGAGACTGAGTTCTCAGCCTGTGGGGTATGATGCTACCTCCCCAGGGAGATGGTGCTGGCCTGAAATGCAATGCAAGACACCCAGCTGGTGTCTGCTTGCTTGCTACTGGGGACACAGAAGTCTTCTGGGGTCACAGAGGTCACCTGTGCTGACTGTTACGGTGTGAGAGCTGAGGAAAAATGACGAGTGACTTTTCTGACAGGATGCAGCAAAGGGTCAAAATTCAGTAAACTACAGACATCAGAAACTCCTCAAATATCATGCTGGCTAAGAAGTTATGCTGTTTGAAACAACAAAATTCTCATGTCTAAACCAACAGCTTCAAGGAAGTAAGTTTCAAGAGTTATAGCAATAAATGATGAAACTTCCTTTTCCCTTTCTTTAAAAAGTCAGCATTAAGCTTTTCCTGTTTTACCCTTATTAACATGGAAGATTCATGGATTGCCCTGGCCTCTGGATCGCCTGGCCTCTTTCACTCTTAGGAGTCCCTATATTTGCCATAAAAGAAACACATGTATGTATTATAAATCTACGTCACGGTTTTAATTTTCATCCTTCGTCAGCAAGGTAATGATAAGGAAAAGATCTTTATTAAAGGGAAAATCGGGGAGGACCTTTTTGCTTCTCCAACAAGAAAAAGTCGTGGAGATAAGAAGTACAAGCAATAGTGACCGTAGGGGTGCGGGGATGAGCCCTTGTCTGTGTGGACTGCACTCTGCTAGTCCTCATCTGAGACGTGCAGGACACTACATCCATGCCACGGTCTGTAGCTGGGGTGCGCTGGTGACTGACTGCACACATGCCTTGTGCATGTTAAGCACATGCTCCATCCCCCTATGCTGTACCCTGGGCCCCGTATTTTTACAGATACCCACCATCCACAATCTGCAGACAAGGAATTCCACATACAATTTTTGTTTCAAAAAAAAATCTTTGCCTAAGAGTACCTGGCTTTTTCCTATTTCTTAAACTCTGGCTACAATTTTCTTTCCCTCTCTCGTAGGTATAAAGATACAGCTTGAAAAAGTGGCTAGTACTAAGAGAAAAGAAACTTTACTGAAAATGAGAAAAGCCGGGAGCTCGCGAAGACACAGAACTTCAGTTCCCTCGTCCACAGGATGAACGAGCTGCGATGAACGATGCTAACATCATTAAAAATGCATCCGTGTGTCCAGATTCCCGACTCCTAGGAAATCAAACCTACACTGAAATCAGACGCCATACACCCTTTAAAAAAAAAAATCAGTCCTGTATCTTAGATACAGAAATGAATTAACTATTCTAGCCATTCAGATGACACAAATCATCTCACGAGAATGTGTCATTTCTTTTTTTTTTTTTTTTTTTTTTTTTTTTTTTTTTTTTTTTTTTTTTTTTTTTTTTTTTTTTTTTTTTTGCGGCACCGGGGATTGAACTCACAGCCTCGCGCCTGCCAGGGCAGGCGCTTAAGCCACTGAGCCAAACTCCTGGCCCTGGTTTTTTGAGGCAGGGTCGCACTATGTAGCTCAGGCCGGCCTTGCGCCACGTTGTAGCCCAAGCCAGCCTCGAACTCACAACGCTCCGCCTACCTCAGCCTCCCGAGTGCTGGGATTAAAGGCGTGCGCCACCATGCCCGGCTTCGAGAATGTGTCATTTCAAAGGCAATGCTCCACCTCTCCAGAGTCAAGAGCAGGGCCAGCGACTCTAGGTCCATCCTCACAGCCCTTGGCAACTGAGGAGGGTCTGGCTACACAGGGGCAGGTGCCCAGGAAGAAAGACGCCCTCTGGGGTTATGAACTAGGACAAGGGACTAGGCTCCTATGCTACCAGCAATTCTTGAAGCTCAGCAGAGTTCAGAGAAAGAAGAGGGGAAATCTCCCTGAAAGACCCAGCAAACTCTTTTCTTCTGGGGGATTTCTTGAATCCTGGGCCCCAAGCACTACCACTTACTAACATTCCAGCTTCAGCAAAGGCTTCAAAGAATAGGGCTGTGTGAGATGGGCAGCTACCACAGATGAACGTGGATGGAGGACCCAACCAGCAGAACCCATGGCATAAGTGAAGATGCCAAAGTTGGGAAAAGCACAGGCCATGAGTGCTGACACCAGGGGAGCACAGCAAAGTGAGCAGGGAGGAAGCAAGGCAACTGCAATAAGCCCTCAGCAGTCCTGAGCCCATGCAGCAGCTCACGGGAAGGCACTGCTGGACTACGAGAGGGCGTGGAGGCAAAGTCCACAGATGTTCAACTGCAATCCAACAGGCAAGCCTCCAGGCCGCAGGCCTGGGCTGACTCTACCCCTGAAGCTCTAACTACTTTCTGAAGGCCGCATAGTGTTTTAGAAGAGGGCATGGCCTTTCTGAACAAGTTTAAAAAAAAGAATAGCTTTGCTCTAAAACAGAGACCTGAGATGCAACGGTGACTGCCCACAGGGAGGACGAAACTGTCTGCTTTCCTACATTTCTCAATAGACCATTTCGGGCCATCTCTCTCAACACCCCACCATGTACCAGCTGGCTGCCCTTCACATGAAAACACTTCCAACACCTGGAAAGGCCAATATACAATTCCAAGATTTCAGACAAAAAAAAAATTTCCTTAAGTACAAGTCTGTGGATCTGGCCACTGAATGAAATCAAAGTTTGCACGAACCAAACAAAGGAAAGATTTCACAAATCCCCTCTACTCAAAAAAAGCTAATGAATAGACCGCACCAAGCCAATGCTCTCGTCTAGATTTAAGAGTCAGAAGAAGGACTTGGTATACTAACCAGCTACTTGCTGGGCTGCTGTCATCAGTCACAGCAATGAGGACACAGTGCCAGAATGCTACTGCAGAGACCTGGGGTCTCCACAAAGGTAGGGAATTGCCAAACTATTCCCTTTGGATTCAGACTTCTCAAAAGTACCCCCCATGGAGTATTTAGTGTCCACCACTTTTCTCTGAGCAAGAAACAAGTATTTCTAGGACTCAGCTGCTACTATCCTCCAGCATTCTGTACTCTGACTATGCAGCTGGGTCTCAAGTAAATCCCCACACAGACATAAAAAGCTCCCATCTGGGGATGGCCCTCACACGCTCATCCACAGCTGGAATGTTTATGGAGCACTTCCAGTGTACTATGTGCTGTGCCAGGCACTTTATCATGTGTAGTCTTAAGGACTTCATGTGGATATGAGTATAATCTGCTAAGTCTGAATCTGGAATGCCTCTAAAGGCCCATGAATTACATAAAGGCTTGGTACTCAACCTGGCTCTACTGGGAGGTGGCTGAACTAGAGTCCAGGGGAAGTCCTTAGGTCATAGGGACGTGCCCTGGAAGTGATTGTGGAAACCTGACCCCTCCTCTTCCTTTTTACCCTCTTCATCTGCTGTGCACGCCCCTTCACTGCTCTCTGGCACCTCCCAGTGGCCTAAAAGCTATGGGTCCCCCCGACCATCTTAGACAGGAACTTCCACAACTGACCCAAAATAAGCCTATTACATAAGTTGATGATCTGATGTACTTCTTACAGTAGTGGAAAGCTAACATTCCATCCCATTTTCCTACGCGAGGAACCTCTTGACCATACAGCACGTGAATGGGAACCCCCTTTCCCACTCCTGAGACTGACACCCCTTCTCTCACAACGAACCCTGCTCCCACTGACTGCAACCTCTGAACCGAGTATACAGCTGCCTTCACCTTGCCACTGGCTTCTCTCTCTCCTGTGCCTGAAAAAAGCTAATGAACGGACCACACCAAGACAACACTCCCAATGCTTCTAGGAAACCTCTCTCTTTCTTCCTTGAAGGCTGCCTCTTACGACCTCGCTCCCAAGCTCCTCTTCCTATGTTCCTGCCTGTCACACTACCATTTCCTAAACTCTTCCTCACTTCTCTTGTCTTTCTGGCCAATCCCACACACTTACCTATTAGCTCACTGCATCCAAGAATTTGACACTTCCTATAGAGACATTTTACATTTTTGCGGTTGTTTGGCATCTTCCTGACTACATCTACAGATTTCCCGCTATCACTCATTTTGGCTTTGGAAAAGGTCAGTTATGAGTTCCACTAGCCCTACCGCAGCTAGTGTGCCGGCACACCGCCAAGACTTAGCCAGACTGACCTTCCTGGGCGATGGGCCTGGCGCTGACACTGGGACAAATGGAGGGCAGGCAGGAGGGGACTGGACAATTCATCATGACGACAACCAGAGCTGGGTAAGCAACTGGGTAAGCAGCAAGGAGACAGCACCCCAGTGCTTGCATGTAGTCTTCTCCACAGCATCACTATGGCACTGGTTCTAGATGCTAACTCCTGAGATGAGTTCTCAAGTCTTCCTAGAGATTCTATCAGCTGCCCAGTATCTTTTCAGTAAATTCCTTTTCTGCTTAAATCAGCATCGGTTTCTGTGGTTTGACTGATTCATGCCCCAAGCCTGAGTATCTGTCTCCTGGACTCCTCCATTGAGCTCCAGACTTACGTTTCCATCTGCGCGAGGCAACAGCCAACGGATGGGCAGCCTGCAGGTAGGATTCAAGACGGTGTTCAACATCCAGTGCCTCCCCACCAGCACCAACTCGGGTTCCCTGTACTGCCCCCATTTCGGCCTGCAAACTACCCACGTGCCCATCTGAAGGCCTTGTGGAAGGACATTGACTTCCATGCCTTAAATGCGGAAACTGATACCGAGGGCTCACCTAGGATCTTACACTTTCACATCACTTAAACCGGCCCCTTCCATTCCCACAGTCTGGACCCTTCAATAAAAAGGCACTGCATTTGCAATTCAAAGAATTTTAAAATTATTACACTTACACATTTAATCATACCACATTCTACAAGCAGTGAAGAACTCCTTTAGTTGAGTGTTTAAATGACTGCAAAATTCTATAAAAGATCAGGCCAGCAATTAAGCTTATTTCCATAATTCCCATTAAAACTTTTCCTTATTTTGATTTATGGCTTCTTTTCTGTGGTTTGAGGACTTGACATGGTTCCTATGCTCTAGAGTAAATCATTCTGTTGTAAGTCAAAATAATTAAGCTTGATTTTAAAATGTGCAAAATACAAAATCCATTTTGCCTTTCCTTTTAACTCTAGGACAGCAAGTTAGTATGAAAAGTAATTCACTATTAGACATCTATGGCATTAACAAGGCGGCCTGCACAGAAACTCACACAGACAATAAGAGTGTTATGAAGGACAGGGATGCACTTTTACTCCCTAATCATAAGTCAACAACGCAAGTTATAATGCTGTAGTTACATTTAGATAACCAGCTTTGACTCTCAAAGTGTCCATACAAATTTAGGCATCAGTGCCCTGAAGCTAAGTGCTCTGATTTGGGTAAGTGTACCTCTGGAAAGCCCAAGTGTTAAAACCCTAGTTGTCAGACTGTGGCACTATCAGAAAGAGGCAGAACTCTTAAGAGGTGGGGCCTGGTGGGGAAGTTGGGTCCCTGGGGAACACCCTTGAAGGGGATATTAGAATCCTGGCCCCAGCCGGGGGTGGTGGCACACGACTTTAATCCCAGCACTCGGGAGGCTGAGGTAGGAGAAGCATTGTGAGTTCGAGGCCAGCTTGAGCTACAACATGAGCGCAAGACCGGCCTGAGCTACACAGTGCGACCCCACCTCAAAAAACTAGGGCCGGGAGTTCGGCTCAGTGGCTTAAGCACCTGCCCTGGCAGGTGCAAGGTTGTGAGTTCGATCCCTGGTGCCCCCCCTCAAAAAAGATCCTGGCCCCTCCTCTTCCTGTCTTCTGTGTCCTGGCCAGAAGTGACCTATCTCTGCTACATCCTGCAAACATGATGTGCTGCCTTGCCACAGACCCAAAACCAAGGAGGCTAACCAATCAGGGACTGAAACTTCCAATGCTATAAGCCAAAATAAACCTTTTCTCTTTGTAAGTTGATTAGCTGACCTATTTGTCACAGTATCAGAAAACTAACAGAGTGAGCTAGCTATTTCTAAAAACCCATCAGAAGTCCCTTACATAATTCAATAGGTGAACTTATTCCTAATACAAAAGAAAGAATGCCACTGATGCTCACTTCTTCTACATACCTGCATAAAGACATTACCTGCACAGCCAAGACAGGAAGATTTGAGAATCTAAAAACAAGTAAGACAGACTGTCTAACTTTCATGGCCATACAGTATCATGTATACACTTTATGTCTGCAACATATACCACATACATTACAGAGTAGGACATGGCTCCATTTGGAAGGGTCACAGAAGAAAAACATCATCTGGCACAGTCTAAGTTAGGAAAAGCATTTTAAAAGAAGTGGACTTGGGGATCTACATGGCTAGATATGCTGTCTTCATGGGAAGTTGGAGGAAGGATGTTGTAAATAAAGAGAAAAACTCAAATTAAGGTATGTCATACAAACTACAAAAAGGTTGATATGATAAAAACTGAAGTCTATAAGATCATTTCTTATAGTTTCCTAGAAAGATGAAAAAAGTAGTCCTATATAATGGACCAGATCACTGTTCAGAGAAAGACACTGAACAAATTTTGTAAAAATCCCTATATGAGCAAAAATATCTAAGTGCTGTTCAGGCAAATATAAGGAACATTAGCAACACTACCCAAAAAACCTAATTAAATTTGTCTAAGCTGTTCCTTGAAGGTCCAGCTTCACAGCCTTCCTGACCGTAATGAATGAAGAAGCCCAGGGGTGTCCCAGCAACGTTTACAGTATTGTACAACACTAACATGGGTCAGTGCTTCACTCTGCAGGGTCCATTCTTGTTCTCAGAATTCCTGGACAACAGGTCAGTATTCAAAAAGTTAAAACATCTGTTTAAAAGACAACAAAACAAACAAATATTCTACCCTCAGGATATAATTTTTAGAAAGGAATGCTGGAGGTGTGGCTCAGTGGCACAGCACATAGTTACCATGCAAGGCCACGGGTTCAAGCCCCAGCTCCAATGGACAGACAGATAACTGACGGATCGCAGAAGAGTTCTTCACGGGGCTTTGCAGCTGTCCACTGAGGAACTAGCATCCATCACAGCCTTAGCCACAGGCTGCAACTTCTATGCTACAACCCCACTCTAAGAATTGTTTAAGGGGGCTGGGGATATAGCTCTGTGGCACAGCACCTGTCTGGCAAGTGCGAGGTCCTGAATTCAATTCCTGGTACAAAAGGGGAAAAAAAAGGTTTAAAAGCTGATTTTTCTCAAGTGAAATGCGAGTAATACAGCCACTAGAGAAACCAATTTGGAATGTGCCCAGAAAATACTCCATCTTAACACTTAGAGGGGGTGGGGGCACGACTTGGAAATGTGTCACGGCAAAAGCAACACGCTCCTGGGATATATGTTCCAGGGTACACCTCAGGGCTCTGGAATGAGAGCCCTCTCTGGCCCCCAACATCCCACCTCTCCCTCCAGGTTAGGATTCCTACCTGGGCATATTTCTGAGGTTCCCTTGCCCCAGACGCAGCCAGGGACTAAATTCCAACAAGTGGGATAGAAGCCTAAGCATCTTAGGGCAGCAGCCTCTAGGACTCCCTGGCCTCTCTCCACCCTCCCCCTCCACCTGCTGTCATGAACCCACCCGGGGCTTGAGGCCAGGTACCTACAGAAAGGGGGTTTCAAGGAGCAGAATTACTGAAGAATTCCTGGAACTCTTCACAGTTCAGGAAAGGAAAGGAGTGAGAATTGCTCTACTTGTTTGCTTATTGACAGAGGCTCTCACTATGTAGCTCAGGCTAGCCTTGAACTCACTATGTAGCCCAGGATGGCCTCCAACTCATGGTGATCCTCCTGCCTCAGTCTCCTGAGTGCCAGGATTACAGGTGTGTGCCACCACGCCTGGCCATTCTACCACTTAAACATTATTGAAACTTCCTCAATTATTGGTATACAATAACTACCTCTCCTTCCTTTGAGGCGGCCGGCAGGAAACAGAAGGGAGAACCACTGTGTTCCTGTTTCAGGTTGTTCAATACTGTGTCTCACTGCTGAGCTCGTATAAAACCAGAAGAGGGACAGATCTACAGGGTACACTAGCACAGGAAAAGAAAGACCTTAGCTGAATTCCTGAGACCAGAGGCTCAGTCCCAGACAGAGACCAAATCCCAAGGTGGGGTTAAGCAGAGAAGTGGGGACCAGGGATCATCTACTGTTCTTAGGACCAGAATCTCCCTTTCCATTGTAAAATTAAAGGTCTCTAAATCCACAGGGATGACTGAATGAAACATGTGTGAGACGCCTCGCCAAGTGCCCTGCTATATGTTCGCCTTAGGCGGCACTGGGAAGAGAGAGGCGTCCATTCTAAGGTCAGCTGAGGAGCAGAATAGGTGGGATTCACATTCAGATTTCCATGGACACCACAGAAGCAAACTCGGGAGGCTAACAAGGGTCCATTCCAGGCCCACTTACTAGAGACGCAATCTGGGGAGATGGCTGCCAACTGCATGAGCAGACGGCCACAGGCTGCTCTCCACAGGGACGCGTAACAGCAGCAGTCGTGGGGCCTCCCTTTCAATTTGCCAGGGGAATTTAATTGTTCTTAATTATACAGATGCCACTCACATGCAAATCGTGTGCCCACGGTTTTCCTTTTAAATTGTAATTTTTCTTTCAAACCCTTGAGGCAGTGAAGTGTAATTGCAGAAGACAGTGCAAAAGAAAGTAAGGGCCTGCACAGTCCACAAGCCCAGGTCGAGGTCCCCTTTGCACAGGACCCACCGCCTGTGCCCTGCCCACGAGCAGGTCTGCCCCACCCCTCAGCTCCCAGGGCTCTCTTCAGCCCACTCCTCAACTGCCCCTCAGCACTTTCCCTCCCTGGACAAAGCGCAGTGTGCATCACAGGCACAAGGGCGGCTGGCGAGAGCAAAGACCAGCCAGCAGCACCCAGGTTTGCATGTGTGATCCTTAGATCAAAAACCGCCCCCTTCAAAAGAGAGCGCACTCGCTGTCTGAACTGAAGGCTGTAACAGCAACAACAAAAGAATGCTGCCGTGACAAGTAAATAACAGGAAACAACAACAACAAAAACTGTAGTGCACAACTTGCTTAGAGTGAAAAAATCACACGGAGGAAAATGAGAAGGCGGTTACCGAAATATTCACAGCATGAGGATGAGTGGGGAATCAGTCCTATTTCCCTTTCCCCAACAGCTAAGTGCTTCAATCTCTGAGCATATTAAAAATATGCAGGGTGTTGTGTTTAAAAAAAAGTAATAACCTGCAAGAGCAACAGCCTATAATGATTCCTTTTTATGGATTGAAACAGCACATTTTCACATTTATAAATTTTCTATAAGCAAACAAAAGTTTTAATTCTGAAATAGTGACGTTATTTTGCTACCCTTTACCAATCGATCCCCTGGTCCCTTCTCAGTTTCCTCTACCTCTCTGGCTCCAGCTCCCCACTTGCTCAAGGCAGACACCCCAGGCCCCGCCCCGGCCCACAGCTCTGACCCACCTCCAACCCCTGGCTTGCTGAGGGGATCCTGTCTTTAAAAAAGCTTTAAACACCACCGCAAATGCCCATCTCTAACCCAGCGCTCTGGTGGTCCTGTGCTAGAAGCACCTGAAACCCAGCAGGTGCCGAACTATGCTGACCTCACAGTCAAACCCACCGCACCACGGCCATCTGCTCTCAGACCTTCCAGCCTCGCAGTCGTCCTTGACTGAGCTGTCTCACCCTCCACAGCCAACCCACAGGGACTCCTGCGAGTTTCGGAAGCAACCAGCACTGCACCACGCCCACAGTCACAGCCTAGTCAAAGCACCAGAGCTCTTGATCCTTGTTACTGGCAGCAAAGGCTGACAAGACTTCCTGCAGGCTGGGCTCAACAGGGACAACGCAGCCTTTTTCAACCTAACGCAGATCCAGTTACTGTTCTGCTCAAAATTCTGCGTAACTCTCCCTTTCAAAAACCTCCCATGAACTCCGGGCCGTGCTTCCTCAGTCACCACACTTTCAATTCCCTTCTCGTCACTGCTATTCATTCTGCTCCAGCCCCGGGGGCCTGTTGGCAGCTCGGCGAACAACTGGGCAGCCCTCAGCTCCCTAAATTCCCACCTGCATGGTCCCTGTTCACCTGGAGCACGCTCCACCCAGCCAGCCTCATGGCAAGCTCCCTCACCACCTCCATCTTCGTAAAACCTCTTCCTGCCAATGTGCTTCCACCCCCGTTCACGTCCACAGTCTCCATTCCATAATTCTAACCCCGTTTTTCTCCTTTGTTTTTTATTAATTTTTTCCACTCTACGTTGTGTGCCTGTCGACATCCAAAATGTTTTTTTTAAGCCAACTGTTTAAAACTGTCTAATCTAATCACGCTAAGGATATTTAAATTTGCAGCAATCAGATAAATGCTGCCATTACCAGTAAGATCTGAGAAAAGTAAGGAATTTAAAAACAAGAAGACAGAGAACCCTACTGAGGAAAACAGGGCACTGAAGCAGGGAACTGAATAGCTTAGGAAGACCCTACCCTAGGAAGTGTATGATCGGGCAGATCCACAACAGAAGGAGAGGGCCAGGCTGCTAGTGCTGGCTTGGGGAGAATCTTTCAGAAAGCAGCACCTAGAACCTGGGCCTGGTTCAAGTCCTGACCTCCACCTGAGTCTGCAACACCTCTTACTGCTGCGTGCCTGAAACAGTTGTTCTGATCCCACTGTCTGAATGAACAGACTTCTAATCCAATTCATAAGGCACAGGCCAACTGAAGGGAGGCAGCCTTGTCCCTGCGGCAGACCCGCACCTCACTCCCACACCAGGGCCCCCACTGTAACAAGGCTGAGTGTGACCGACATGGAGATAAAAAAGTTGGGGGTTAGAAAAAGAATCCTGGAACACACGCGTGCTGGAAGGCAACACCCCTGCTTCTTCCAGGGTACCAGTGCAATCTGTCACATGGAGCTAAGAACGTCCCAATTGGTCGTAGCTGTATGAACCCAGTAATTACAATAAAACTCAGAAGGTTGGGTGTAAACAGGTGATCGATGGAACATACATATATAGATATAGATATATAGATATATAGATATATATAGTTTGCTTGCTTTTGGCACCAGGGATTGAACTGACAACCTCGCACCTGCCAGGCAGGCACTTACGCCATTGAGCTAAATCCCTGGCCTTTTTTTTTTTTTTTTTTTTTTGTGGCACCAGGGATTGAACTCACAATCTAGTGCCTGCCAGGCAGGTGCTTAAGTCACTGAGCCAAACTCCCAGCCCTAGTTTTTTGAGACAGGATTGCACTATGTCGCTCAGGTCAGCCTTGCGCTCACGTTGTAGCCCAAGCTGGCCTCAAACTCACAATGCTCCTCGTATCTCAGCCTCCAAGTGCTGGGATTAAAGGCATGTGCCATCATGCCGGGCTCCCTGGCCCTATTTTTTGAGACAGGGTTCACTATGCAGTTCAGGCTGGCCTTGAACTCACTCTGTAGCCCAGGCTGGTCTCAACCTCACGAAGATCCTCCTGCCTCAGCCTCCCAAGTGCTTAAAATACATTTTATGAAAACAAATGTTTTCTAAAGAAAACAGAATGAGTTTTTAAAAGGCTTAAAATAATCTGCATTAAAAAGAAAAAAGTGGACTTCCAGGAAAATGTCAGAGTGGTGAGCAGCAGAGAAAGAACCTCTCCAAGTTTTGGTGTCCGGACCCTGGAATACAGCAACATGAGGAAGAGGAGGAGGAAGGAGGTGGGTCCCATGGACACAGGAAGGATCTGAACTGAGACTTGAAGCCCATGGAGAGAGAATTCAGGAATCCAGCAAAAATAAGAAAACTGGGGGCAGTGGCCCTGCCGGCTGGGGAGAACCAGCAAGGAAGCTGTATGCCCCCTGATACTGTGTGCTAGGAAAGGACCTGCTAGCCAAGGAGAACCAACAAGGAAGCCACCTCCACCCCGTTTGCCCCCTCACCCGTAAGCAACCAGGTGCAACACAGGCTGAGATGATAGTAACTGAAGGAGGGAAGCAACCTGACATTTATACTGTTTGACTGTGCAAGCCTAGGGCCAATAGTCTGAGCAACTATTTAGAGGATAACAATGTGCAATATAGTCACGATTGTGGATTTTCTACTGTCCTATCACTGTTTTGTTTTGTTTCGTTTTACTATTGTTTTATTCCCTTTAAAATTTAAAAACAAAATTAAAAGAGAAAGAAAAAGAAAAACGTGTCCCTTAAAAGGTACAAACATGGCTTGGCATACAGCTCAGCTGAAGGGCACTTGCTTGATATAGGTGGGACCCTAGGCTCAATCCCTAGCACCACCACCAAAAAAAAAAAATCAATCAATCAATTACAAATTATATTTTCAAACCAACAGCTTCTTTCAGAGGAGACAAAATTTCTGAAACTGCATTATAGTTGTAGCTGCATGACCCTAAAAGCATACTAAAAACGACTGTTAGGTCATGTAAATTGTATCTCAATAAAACTTCAAGTAACAGAGAATTAACAGTGAGTAAATACACTTGCTGGCCTCTGAATTCAATCATTCTATCAGGATGTCACATGGGAAAGGAAAGAGAAGGCCATTTCTGCAGAAGCAGCTTCTTGGACCCACCCAAGCCCCACAAGCTCCACCCTCCCTGCGTGCACACCCCTTGAACATAATGAAAGTGCCATGTGCAGACACATTGATTAGCACTGCCTGAATTTCCCATCATTATGCAGCACTTTGTAAGCTATAGTTAATTCATGCCTATTATCCCCGTACAAAATCAACCAGCCTGATCTCAAGCTGTCTGGCAGCTGCAAAGAACAGCCTTGCCCCTCAATGGAAACCCATCTGACAAAACCCCCTCTGCTACAAGGACTCCCATCATCCAGGGTTAATCAGTTTCAAGCAAGCAGGCACTACCAGGCCAGAAAAACAGCAGTGATGTCCTTCATCCTATGTTAGTACACATCTTTAAAAGACAGCATGAGATGATGGAAGGAAGGGCAGAGATTGAGTCGAGGGTCCGAAGGAGGTGGTAGGAATCAAAGAAGAGCACAGCAAGAGCTTGTACCCAAGACGTGGCCCTTCAATCCCAAGCCATTAATATCAGTGGACTCCAACACTACTAAATTATTCTGGATTCACCAGTTCTCCAAATAATCCTGTGATCTCTCTTGTTAAGAAGACCATCCACATTCTAAGTAATTTTCTGTCTTTTTTTTAAACTACAAACAGATAAGACAATATACTAACAGCACTTTATACAATGTAACAGTATTTACACAATAAAATGCCATCCAATAAAGTAGTGAGATTTTTCATTCTCACTGCAACCAAACTAATTTTTATTCTGCATCAGTAACACTTTGTAAATGTTCTTCCTCTAGCAATAACAAAAGAGGGAAATCCTGTACACTCCACACTAGAAACACTGCCACTTGTTGGCAGTGGTTACAGAATTAATAATCCCTTTAAATCCAAGAAAAGATAAAGCCCCTGTTTGTGGAGGAATCTTTGAAAATACGGGTAACTCAAACATCCTTCCCATCTAAAGAAGAATCCTCAGCAGTCCCATTTCAGAGTCAAGAAGTAATTTAGTCTTCTGATAGTCACTTTAGCCATCACCCAGTAATATGGAAAGCTTTTTAAAAATATGAATTCCATGGCTCTACTTCTTCCCAAATCAAAATCTCTGGGAAAGAGCCTGGAAATGTGTTAAGAGGAACAGCTTCCCATAGGAATTCCACTGCATGTTTGCCAGTTACGGGGCTGAAGTCAGCATATGTGCACGTGGAAACCAGAGATCAATCATCCGCTGATCCGTCACTCATCCCAGGATACTGCTGTGACACTTCGGTTTCAGTGCCACTCATTCTCACTTTCAAATTCTCTAGATTTTGGGAAACAAGCTAGCTATTTTAAGCAGAAAGAGATTTAATATAGGACATTAGGTGCTTATAAGATCACAGAATTCCAGGGAAGATGCTCTACCCTGGGCCTCCAAAACAGATTCCCAGAACCACAGGGAACTGATCCATGAGGGGTGGTGGCACCTTGGTCATATGAGGCAGGTGGAGCACTGTAGGCAGCCACACAAAAATTACTGACTCAGCTATGACCCTGAGCACTGCCTCTGCCACCACCTTTGGTCCTACATCAGACACTGCGAAGCCAACTGGTGTGAAGACCACTCACTCTCTGCTGCGTGCCAGGTTGATCCTGCACGAATTAAATGTGCTTCTCGTGTTACACCACTAAATACCTTTTAAGGTGGTTGTCGGGACCAAGTCCAGCATTCTAGCCCACCCTCAACTCTTTTTTTTTTTTTTTTTTTTTTGCGGCACCGGGGATTGAACTCACAACCTCGTGCCTGCCAGAGCAGGCGCTTAAGGCACTGAGCCAAACTCCCAGCCCTGGTTTTTTTGAGGCAGGGTCGCACTACGTAGCTCAGGTCGGCCTTGGGCTCGTGTTGTAGCCCAAGCCAGCCTCGAACTCACAACGCTCCGCCTACCTCAGCCTCCTGAGTGCTGGGATTAAAGGCGTGCACCACCACGCCCGGCTTCAACTCAGCTCATAAGGTGACCTATCTAGATACTTTAGGCTTTTGACTTAGCCAATGAAGGGCTCTTTCCCTCCAACTCTGTCATCCACCAAATTAATGACATCTGAAGTGAACTCTAGGATGAAGTTTTTGAAGATACACTGACACCCTCGCTACACTGCAAAATTCTAATAATCACATTATTGATATCTGCCAAAATTCAGTCAGCATTTTTTACAAAGCGTTTTCTGGTTGAGTGAATAAATGAAAGTCAAAACACAACTCGTAACCACAAGGAGTTTGCGTTCTCCAGGGACAGCCATATACCTAAGGAAAAAGAATAGGAGAGCCTAGGAAAATTTTACATGCTGCACAAAGAACACCTGACACAAACAAGAACTACAAACTACTTAGATGTGAAAGAATAATACAGGTTTTCTCCTTAAAAGCACGTGTGAGGTCTCCTGGAGGGAACATATGGTAACATCTTGTGAAACAGTTCACACAGTCCATTTCTGCAATCAGATCTTAATACAATACCCAGCAAGACTTCAAAACATAGGCACTGTCATATGGAAAGCCTCCCACAGGTTTCCTAGAAGGGTGGGGAATAAAAGGAGGTCTTTAAAGCAAATCAAATCATTCCTAATGCAGGGATACGGTATACAAAGAATAAAGAATTGGGCCACAGAATACAGTTGATAGCTATCTAAAATATAACAAGTGTTTTTCACTCCTTCATTTATGTTCTCCGGTAAGCAAACAACTTTTCCTCCCAGATATGTGTTGTATTTGTGCTTCCCCTCACCTCCCCAAGATTTGTGTTCACTCCCTGTTGATTTTTTCTCTTTCATTTCAGTACCTTCCACAGAAGCAGCAGTCTCCGTTTCTAAGTAAGGAATCCAAATAGGTTTCCTGACTTTACATATTCACTCTCAGCAAACGGAAACTTATAGTATTGAGTAAAATTCTCGCAAATTATGCTAACGGTGAAAGAGGTACACCCACAGAAGCCTGTAGATTTCAGTGGAAATTTTGCTTTCTTTTGTAAAAGGATTCCATCTCACCTACCACTTGAAAAGAGGAAATCCAAAGTAATCTCATTTTCTATTACTCCAGTACAACTGGCTCTACATGGAACAGAACTTTTCCATCTTCTACAGATGAAAAGTCTAAGTTTATAGATGCTAGGTTAAGTGTCATTTCTCATAGGTAATCTAGACAACATTGAAGCACAAAATATTCCAGGAATCGTCGATGACCCTGGAAGAGGGAAATGCTGAGCATCTCAGGGGCTGTGGACAGACTCCTTCACCCCCCTCCCTGGGCAGATTGTACACAAAAGGTGCCCAAGGAAAAATGCAAAAACCCTGGTGCAACCTACACTGTACATGGTCAGGTGAGACTCCTCTGCCAGCTGAGGTTTTTTTGCCTTGCCAAGTGCAGCCCTTTCCCAGGCCACACATCTGAGGAGCAGACGACACTTCCGACCCAGCCCCATTCTCCCACACTGTATTTCCTTCAGCCTTGGGGACTCTAAAACTGAGGGGAGCAACGTAACTGCTTTGCTTCTCATGCAGCAACTCTTCACACAAACACAGCAGGAGACGAGCCCAGGCGGGGAAGCCCTAAGAGGCAGGACCACTGAGAAAAGGAGGAGGAACACAAGAGAAAATGGCTGTGAGAAAGTGACTTCCTCCTTATAGCTGAAAGCAAGTATTTCTCTCCTTTAGCTGTTTTTAAACTTAACAGTTTCTCTTACTTTCTTCATAAGTGTTTTTGCTGTTTTTAAACTCTCCACATTTCTACCAGGGAATGGTTTATCTGCATTACTGCAACCAGACTGCATGACTATTTTAAAACCAGATTTTTTTTCAATCATTTCTAAAACAGCGCATAGGCCTCTCCAGTCACTGGAAGAGGATACATCAAATAGAAAACTTATGTTTTGCGACCCACACACATCTACCAGTGCCAAATGCCAGGAACTCACAGTCCTGCTCTCTACTGTTTTCATATGTTGCATTTTCTATTACCAGTAAGTTTCTGTCTTTACAACTAAATAACCCACCTGAAACACAAGCTGCTTTATATGATCTGACAGCAAAATTTAGAAGTAAACTGAGGCTACAATATTCAGCTGTAAGTTTAGAAATCAGTACGGACCTCTACAGCTCCCTCTCCACCTCACAGACCAATTGGCGTGGATGCCAGCTGCAGCAAGAACCATATGGCAAGGAGCAGACCAAGGGCAAAGCAGACAGCAGGGTTATAACTCTGACAGGATCAAAACTCGAAGAAGCCTCAACCACCTCTCTCAAATAATCGAAAATCCTACCTGCGAACTTTATGTCAGAGGTACTATGGAAAAAGACTGTGATCTTTGGCCTAAAGAATGACCTTTAATCTTTCTATGAGGGCTAAATAACTTCATTCACCCAAAATTTATTAAGCACTACCAAACCTTTGGCACTGACCCAGAGAAAAGGGACCTAAAGATAGAGTCAACAACAAACTCAACTTAGGCCTTCTTTCAAGAGCCCAAAACAGGGGCCGGGGATTTAGCTCAATGAGGTTCTGAGTTCAATTGCTGGTACAAAAAAAAAAAAAAAAGTGAAAACCTACTCTTAAACACACCAGACCCAACATGAAACTTTTAATTACCAGAATGTCTGCCAAACAACTTCTCCTTCCTCTTTTTCTACAGCATTTTACATCAGCCTCCATCGCAGCACACCTCACAAGCTGACCAGCTGTCTAAAAGTCCCTGAGAGCAGCCTGCGTACCCCTCATCCAGTATTGGTCCCTGCAGGACACACGCTGCAGGTCTGTAGTCAGGGCTAGGGAAAGGGCAGTGAGTGGCGGAAGATGCCTAAGGACTAGAGGACGGGCGCGGCCAGGCTTGGCCTTCATGTGCGCTCCATACCCTCACTACTCAAGTACAGCCACCAGCAAGAGCATGGCGTCTCCCAAGGGTCTGTGAGCAATGCAGACTCTCTGGAGGGTCCAAGTGCACATCTACATCTTAAGGACACTGGCCCTGAGAGGACCTGAAGCCAATTAACAAATGAAGAGAGCTATCGGATTTACACAGTAGCACACAGAAACCTTAAAAACTAAATGGCAAAAGGACTTATTTTTGAGGTAGTTTAAGTAATGAAAAAAACAAGTACTCGATTTGAGAGGCAATAAGAATCATTACTCCAAGTTTTTAAAAACTAAGAAAAATCCTTTCAGAAGCCCCTAAAATCCAACTTGCAAATATGTACTTATATGATCTGTTTGCATCATTTTCACAACACCTCCGAGACAGAATAATCACTCTGTGTGCAGTCCCATGAGTCTACAAGCCAGAGGATGCCTGTCAGACACTTGGGTGATGCATTGCTGTCGTCACACTTAGCATCATTACCTGTGCTTTGCAATTCAGTCATGTGGTCCTAAAAACAGCAGAAGTGATCAGACAGCCCCTGCTTCCACAGCATGTTCCTAGAGACCACCACAGGAAACCGATCACACCTTTCTACAGGAAGTAGGTTACAAGTGAAGGGTGATGTCCCGACCAGAGGCACCAGGAAATACAGTGGTGACAGTGATGCACAAAATCTATGCTGTAACTAAAACTTCTCTGAATAACAGAAAGTGATAAAAGCAGCTTCAACCCATAATACTGGTGTCTTATCATAGAAATGGCACTAGTAGATCACAGAGTCTCTATCTCTCCTCCTCCAAGTCATGAAATGAAAACCCGAAGGAGGTCCTGCCTATGGTCAGGCATAACCGAGCCCCCACCAAGCCAACCAATGCACTGCTACCAAGTTCTCTGTCTTTAGAAAAAAAGCCCCTTAAAACAGACAAAAACTATACACCTTATCATACAGAGCATCTCCAAAATAAGACATAAAGCCAATAAAAATAGAAGCCTGCTATCCAACACATTCTACCTGCAAACAACGTCAGTTAATAAAACTTACAGTACTTGTTATTAGCGGTCATCTTTCTCTGGGGCCTTTTTAAGTTTACCAAGTGCTACAATTTGGATCTGAAATGGCCTCCAAAGGCACCTGCACTGAAGTCTGGGTCCCTGGCTCGGTGCCATTGGGAGGTGGTGATCCCTTTAGGTGGCTGGGGTCAATGGGAGGTCGTCCAGTCATCAATAGGACAGGAAGCTCCTGTGCTGCCTCCTTCTCTCTTTTGCTTCTCGATCATAAAACAGGGCACACTGCCCCGGAGCCCTGGGATGATGTGCTGCCACAGGCCCAAATCAGTGGGGTCCACAGCTCTGAGCCAAAACAAACTTTTTCTCTTTTATGTCCATTTATCTCGAGTATTTAGTACAGTAACAAAAAGCTGACGCACACAAAGCACCGTGGGAGAAGATGAGCACTGCCAGCCTGGAGTGGCCCTGGCTTGCGGCCCCACTCCACACCCAGCGCTTGGCTCTGGCCCTTCGTTCTGGGGAGGGCCTCACCACCTCCCTGGCCACAGGCACCCGCACGTGACCCAGGCAGGTCACTCAGCAGCCTTGCCAAGTGCACACGCACTGGAAGGAAACTCCCGAAACAGCTGCGAGCAGGGCAACCTGGGGCAGCCGCAAGCAGCTTCCCTCAAGGACTTTCTCAGGCGAGACTGCAAAGGTCAAGCAGAAGTGAAACGTGGGACAGACAGGCAGACAGCAGACCTAAACCTGAGATGTGCCGCTCGGCCAGTTCCCAGAGAACAGAATCCTTACTTCTACTATCTTTAAGCTTCTCTGAATTATCTAATCTTCCTGCAACAAACATGAATTCTGTAATTAGAAAACTATGTCATGAAGTAAGGGCAGGGCTGATAGTCAACTGCAGCACATTTTCTTTCCTAAGTCCCTCCTTTGATGGACCAGACTCTGGGGTGTCTATGTGGGAAAAAACACAACTTTCTGCGGAGGTAAGGGCCACCCCTTCTTCTCTGGGCTGCCCCCAATGTGAAATAAGTGTTCTGTTGGGGGAGGGGGAGACACGGAACCTAGACCTCGCACATGATATCCAAGTGCTCTACCTGAGTTATAGCCCAACTCTTTAACTTTCTATCAATACTAGCTGCCTGTAGATTGCTCTATAATCCCACCGATAATAATATAATCCATGATTGCATAAAAAATCAACTATAAAACCTGAAGCTAACTGGAAGCACACACCCTCTTTTCTGAGTATTTCTCATAAACAACATACCCTTCACAAGGGAAGCGAACAAACTAAATGTCAGTCTTCTCAGGGACTAAAACCTCTTCAATTCCTCTTCCTCAAAGACTTCCCCTTCTCTTTTACCCCAGACCTGATCATCAGACTTACATAATAGACTTAAGTTTCTGCCTACGCAATGCAGTGCTATTTTCCTCCAATTTTTTAAAAAATATTTCTCCCTTACCTTCATGTCATTCCTGAGATAATCAACCGTCTTCTGTAGCTTCTGGCAAGCTCAGAATAAGCCTCCAATCTTACTGAAGGAATTCCATTCAGCAGACAGCAGTAGAGCCAGATATTATGAAATTCCTGTTTCACAAAACTTCCAGCTTAAAAGCAACATAATTCTGGCAGTTTAGAGTAACATAGCTTGCCAATGCCTGACACAGCATTTGAGAATCATATTTACAGGAAACTGTATTTCAGGTCTTATTTTGACGTAAAGTGCTAAGGGCACAAAAGTTAAAAATACAGGTAATCCTCTGGTTTTTTAATTGTTTTTCTTTAAAGAATTAAGAAACAGTACCACACAACTATTACACAATAGTTAAGTAAACTAAGTCAGAAACCCCACTACCCCACTCAGTCCTCGAATCCTACCAAGTCTACCCACTACCCACATAGTGGGTGGGCTGGGGAGAGCCTAGCCCCGATGGACCTTGCTGAGTCCATGGGGCCTCTTCCACCTCATCCAGCCGAAGTGAGGTCAGGACAGGATGGACCTCAGCCACACTCAGGTGGAAGTGGTCTGTGCATGGTGGGGAAGAGCGGGGTGAGCCCAGGAGAGAGGGAGAGATGAAATGGACCTTGGTGTGGACGGGACATGGCAGCGCCCAGCTTTGAACAGACTGACACTCACTCATTTCAAGGACCATCTACCTACTGAAGACCATCCAGGGCCAGGACACCAGCCTGCAACGCAACACTAAAAAGCACTACAAGGCTCTCAGTCTTCAGAGAACTCCACAGTGCTGGGCAGAGGCAAACAACAGAAGTGAGAACTAGAGCAATGTGAGGGCTAACGCAGCAGGGGCAGGACCTGCAGAGAGGCTCGGGATTCCCGGAAGGCCCTCCTGGGTGGGGCAGGCTCAGGGCCAAGAGGGTTGCTCCTGGCCTCCTGCCAAGACATTTCCCCTATTTCCACCCTGGGCCTGTCTCTTCCTTTCCCAAGGCAGACAGCTTCCCGCAATGCACCTGCCTGGATGAAAGAGGTGACATTCTTGTGGTCTCCTAACACACAGTGCACAGTGAAAGTTGGCACACACCTACTTACTACAAACTTATGAACTTACAGAGTTGAAATTAGAAGGGCACAAAACAGGAACTCAAAACCCACAAGGCAGGCTTCAAAGGTGAGAACATCCCATTTAGCAAAAGGCAGTTGAGGGTTCCCACTTCACTGTTCCCCCATCTTCCCCGGGGCCTCCCCCATAGCCTGACGCATGCAGGCTTTGGCTCTCTCTCACCAAGTCTGTATTGGACCATACCCTCCTTGTGCCCACAGAAATCAGGGGTCTAACGGGCAATGCGCAGAAGCTCGCATGCCAAAGGAAGAGTGCTACTGGGAAGAATCGTCTTACTTTCTGCACTGTTGAAAGACTATAAAACAAACCAGTTTCTTCTATAGTAAGACTTTTAACAACAACAACAAAACACGCATAACAACATGGACAAACCTAGAAGACATTACGCTAAGTGAAATACACCAATCTGAAAAGGATAAACACTGTAGGACTCTCATATTCTTCCTAATTCATAAAGGCACGAAGGAGAATGGTGGTTGCCAAACCTGGGCCAGGGGATTGAGAAGAATGGGAAATTATTGTTTAATGGGCACAAAGTTTCAGTTTTGCATGACAAAAAAGATTTCTGGGGACAGATGGTAGTGATGGTTGCTCACAAATGTGAATGTACTTATGTCGCTGAATGGTACACTTAAAAATGACCCATTTATGTTCTGTGTATCCTACCACAATTTCAAAAAATAAAACGAACAGTCTTGAGGAGTGAACTTCATGTAAACTAGAGCCCAACTGTGTTTAACACTACATATACTTTTCTCCAGCACTGTGCAAGGATTCTAGCAATTACAACAAATACTGTCTAGGGTTTGGGGGTGTAGCTCAGTGACTTGCCTACCATGCAGAAGGCCCTCAGCTCAACTCCAGCACCATAAAAAGATGGGGAGAGGGTTACTAACTTTCTAAAGAAAACATCCAAAGTGAACACATGTACTGAGGGTCCTGCCTGGAAGGCCAAGGCTCAGAACGTACCCTGGAGAAACAGTCACCACCCTCCCTCCCAGTGAAGTAAGCACCATTACCCCCAGTACAAACATCAGCACTTTGCTGAATCCCTCCCATGCATTCACCTGATACACTTATCTCACTCCTCAGAAGCCTGCAGGAGGAGGAACTGTCCCCATTCTACACATGAGGAAATGAGACCCAAGATTACAGAGCTGGGAAGTGGCTTGCACGGCTGATTTGCGAGTAGCGCTGTTTCTCAACGTGGACTCCCTGTGACCATCTCCCCCTCAGACCATATGCATAAAGGACAGGCTTCTTATGAAGGTGAACTACAAACCCACTCACCCACTCATCTTCTCAACACACACACACACTGCACACCTGCTCCACAAATCCAGGGCACTATTTTAACAGCTGGACCCAGATATCCCAAATGAAAAACCAGAAGTTACAGCCTCCCCCTGAAACAGTTCCCCAGTCCTCCCCATTAATTAATTCTAAGCACAAAACACTTCAAGTGCTGCTCCAATTCTCCACATTTGATAGTTCGTGCATTTCAGCCATGAATCCCCAGCACATCCACTGGCCTCTGAGCTGCACCTCACTGCCTTCTGTCCTGAGGGAGAGGCAGGCAGCTGCAGAGCTGGGTGCTGGCCTGCACTCATCTCCCATCAGCACTTTTCCACATTTCCCCCTGAACTCCCCTGACAGGGGAGAATTAACTGCACTAGGGCCTTCTCAGCATGCTGCTTAACCCATGCAAAAAGTATTTAAATGCTAGTTGTCTATTTTTATGATGCATGCAAATTGAATGTGCTAACTTTTTAATTTTAATGCAAAAGTGAATCTAAAGCAAATCCCCAATATTAAGGAAAGATGGCACTAAGAAAAGTGGACTATGTTTATTCAAGGTCTTCAGGGCCGACTTACCCAGAAGTTAGCATGGATGAGGCAGTCAGTCCAGCTGCCTCAGGACACAGAACTTCTCGCTGCAGGCTCACAGGTAATTTGCTGGCCAGTTCTTCCCCTCGCAACTATGGTGTGGCATTTGCTGTGGAATAAGCAGGCTTTACCCAGCACTTATGTTTTCGTATGTATAAATGTGCAACGTCCCTAAGGTCAGGAACTGTCCAACATCTTTATTTGTCCAAAGCATTGAAGTCCTTTTTTTACCCATACCAGACACTTGATACAGTAGTTCTTCAAAAATACCTGGGTGTTAATGTGCAATAGGCCTTTTTCCCAAAAATGTACTGTAAATCTCTTTCTCAAAGCCCCTCAATTTTGGCACTTTAAGAAAGACCTGCTGCCGAAGGGGTTTATTTTTCTTTTATCCCTGCCTCTGGAGCAATGGGCTTACTTTACACGTACTAAAGGCATCCATGTGCTTTAAAATTATATTTGGCTGTTGTTTCCTTCCTGTGTAAACTCAAGTGTTAAAAGTTTAGGGCTGGGGATGCAGCTCAGTGGTAGGCATGCAATCCCCAAGATTCAATCCCCAATACCACAAAAAAAAAAAAAAAAAAAAAAGGCATTAAAGTTTAAAACTGTTCAGTTTTTCTCTGCATTCTGAATGTGTTGGCTAATAAATAAAAACGTGCGAACTCCTTCTGTAACAATTTAACATGCTTCCACTTCTTAGTCCAGCTCTTCTCCTTCTATACTGATGTCACCCAAAGTAAAACCTGTATATATGTGGCAAGAAGAGAAAGTGAGAGACCTATCCATTTGGATTTCAGTACAAACTCTTCAACTTCAAGGTTAAGTACGCTATCCTAGTAAACAATTTCCAGCAGCTTTCACCGAAAGCTTGGCCTCGGGCATGCTACCAAGAAAGGTAGCATTTACATACAACATCAGAACCACTGCTGTTGAAATCCCAGAGAACTTTCCCTCCAGAATAGCTAATGTTTACCAGGCTCTTAGTGACCTCTCATCTTTCCCAAGGCTGCATAGTGATATCACTGATTTAGCATGAGCTTAACTTGTAGTCCTTGCAGCCCCCACCCCTTCTACAAAAGTCAGAAAGAAGTACTGCAGGAAAAGACTACAGATCCCAGGAACATGCCAAGTAAGCCAGATGCACTGTCTCCCAGGCTCCCCATGGCCCAAATAGCTAGATTTCATACCAATGCCTCACTCACAGGAACACAGAAGAAAGAGCAGGCACTACTTGGATACCTACTAAGAGTTTTGAATGTGTCCCCCAGGATGCCATACTCAACGAAAAAAGGTCAAAACTCATTCTGATATATCCTGGGGAAAAAAAAGGCCTATGCACCAGTCAGGCTTCTGATTTTTACAATAAGCATATACCAACATATGTAAGAGTGTTTCATTGTTTTTTGTAACTGCCACACACAATTTTAATGGAAAATGTCTCAGTAATTTACCTGATGCTCCCTTTTCACACAGGAGCTAGAGGTTCACCTTCTGCACCCTACACCACACACGATGAAGTGTGTCCATTTGTTACACACGTTAGCGCTCCAGGACGCTTCAGTACCAAGACAATAATAATAATAATGTGCCGGGATGCCGACAAGCTTTTTGAGTGCACAAGCAGAGTCTCAGCTAATGACACCGGCTTGTTTTTTTCACAGGCTTGGTCTCTTCTGGTTCTATTTTCTCTTGGGATCGCTAGTACATGTTACTCCTTACCCTTGGGCTGCCAGCTTTCTGCTATAGCAGAAAACGCGGTCTTTTGAAGGACTTGGCTGCATCCCACAGTGCTATCCAAATACGCTCAGAAAATGGAGGCCTTCTGAGGTAAAGTGCTCTGTACTACAATCACAGCGCACAGCACACACGGCTCGGAGGACCGTGTCAGAATGCAAACACCTGCTAACCCTGACCTCCGTTCTAGGCATCGAGCTGCCTGGAAACAAGTTAAAGCCCTGAACATTCACCCCCCCACTCTCCAGGTCTCTGCTCCCACAAAAAGCAAGTCAGAAACTTTCGTTCAAGTTAACTAGGTTTTTTTCACTCCATTACAAAGTGTCCCCAGATAATAAGTAAGGAAATACAGAAAACTAGTAAACAAACCACCTTGAAGGCCCATCACTCAAGCTGGGCAAATCTGCAACCATAAGAAAATGATCCAAAAGACTCTTTGTGCAAAAGCTCTAAAAGACAACAATCAAAAACAGAAAGAAAAAAAAAAAGAAAGAAAAAAAATCAGCAGTGAAACAAAGTAGATATCCTGACTTCCAAGTAACAGTGCTTGAGAGCAGAGGGCAGAATCAACACACACACTGCACACAAGATTAATCATGGCTGCTTTAAAAACCTTCAGAGAGTACTTCCTTCACTGCTACTGTATTTTTTATGAGCCTACAAGAAACCAAGGCTCAGATGAAAAAAAGGCTCCTGGTCTAAACACTTAACATGAGTGAACATTGAATGTAGTACTGAGTTCCGTTCAATTCAAATAATGTGTATTGATTACCTAGTAAATTCCAGGCAGGGCCAGACACAGGCTCCGCAGAGCTTAAAACCGGGGTGCAGGGTGGGGAAGAGTATTTTAAGAGAAAAATATACATTACTAGTACATTAATATATATTACTACTTGAAAAATTAATGAACACAGCCATGTAAAAACATTTCTAGGAAACCTCCTATGCAAGTGAGACTAAAAGATGCTTGTGCCTGTGCAGCTGGAGGGAGGGGTAGGAACAGCCTCCCAGGGTAAGAGACTACTAGGCAGAGATCTGGAGGAAGCATGAGACGCAATCTCCCCTTTCTGGAAGTAATTTCCTAGCACAGAACACAAGCCCAATGGTGAAAACAAGACTTCAACTGATTTCATTTTAACAAATAAATGCAAATCAAAAGAAGCACATAACAAAGCAAAAAATAAAAGAAGAGTATACTACTAATCTGGGCCTCTTAGAGCAAATTAAAAAGATGAACAAAAATCCTGGCACCCTGCACTGGGAAGTCTGGGGAAACAGAGACCCTCACAACACTGGCATGTAAGAATAAACTGGAATGGCTTGGGGGAGACTATGGGGGGTGGGGTTCAGGAATATTTTTCAAGGGCTTTAAAATATGCCTGCTTTTTGACCCAACAATTATAGTTCCATTGATGTATCCCAAAAATATAACTGCATAAGCATTCCAAATATAGACACAGTATAGTGGGGTTTCTTTCTCCCTTTTCAAAGGAATCTCATGTACAAAGAATTAGATTTTTCAATTATGAAACATATAACACACTACAAAGGCAGTATTAAAGTGATTATAATTAGGTATCAACATGGAAGGGTGGTCATAATACATGAAGTTTAAAAAAGCAAGTAACAAAATCAATGTGTCATGCAGTCCCTTGTTAAAAGATACATTAGCAGCTGGGAGTGTAGCTCGGCAGTGGAGGGCAGGCTCAGCAAGACAAGGCCCTAGGTTAGATCCCCAGCACTAACCACACTTGTGCCCATGCACACACAGTAAAAATAATACATACTGTATTAATAAAAAAAAAACAAAACCTCTTGACAGGATATATCCACAGTACAACTCGACAACAAAAACCAACCATTAACCAACTTTAAAAAAGGGCATAAGCTCCGAATGTACATTGCTCAAAAGAATATATACAAATAGTCAGGAAGAACATGAAAAGAGGTTCAGCATGATTAATCATTAAAGAAATACAAACCAAAACCACAATGAGATGTCACTTCATACTAGTGTGGCTATAATCAAAAGTCAGCAAGTACTGGTGAGGCTGCAGAAGGTCAGAACTCATACTTTGCTAGTGGGAAAGTTGTACAACCACAGTGGAAAACAGTTTAGCAGTTCCTTCAAATGTTACAGAGTTACCATATGAACCAGCAAACCCATTCTTACACATACATCCAATAAAACTGAAAATGCTCACACAGAAATCTGTACATAAATGTTCTCAGCAGCATCATAATAGGCCCAAAACTGGTAACAATGCATGTTTATTAACTGATGGAACAGATGAACGCACTGTGGTATACCCATAAAATAGGATATTATTTGGCAATAGAAAGGAATGAAATACTGACATATGCCGTAACATTGATAAACCTGGAAATATTAAGCTAAATGAAAAAAGTCACAAGAGGCCACATATTGTATGATTCCACCTTCACAAGACGTTCAAGACAGGCAAATACAGAGACAGAATACAGATCAGTAGTTACTAGGGACTGTAGTGAGGGAGTGGAAAGTAACTGTTAATGCATGCGGGTTTATTTTTATGGGGTGATGAAATTAGATAGTGGTGATAGTTGCATAACTGTGAATAGACTCAACAACACTAGGGCCAGGGAAGTAGCTCAATGGTGGCATATTTGCCTAGCACAGGAGGGCCTGGGTTCAATCCCCAACACCTCCAATCAATCAACCAAACCACCGAATGACAGTGAATTAATGTGAATGTGGATTTGTATACGCTGTGAATTATACCGAGGTAAAGATGTTATTTAAAAAAAAAAAAGCTGGCCGTGGTGGCACACGCCTTTAATTCCAACACTTGGGAGGCTGAAGTAGGAGAAGCGTTGTGAGTTCGAGGCCGCCTTGGGCTACAACGCAAGCGCAAGGTCGGCCTGAGCTACATAGTGCGACCCTGCCTCAAAAAATCAGGACTGGGAGTTTGGCTCAGTGGCTTAAGTGCCTGCCCTGGCAGGCGCGAGGTTGTGAGTTCAATCCCCCAATGCCGCAAAAAAAAAACAATTAATTAATTAATTAAAACAAAACACGGCATTTATTTCTGTAGTTTATAGTGGCTTTCTTTTTCTTATATTTTATAGTATTTTCTTTAAAAAGTTTTTTTTAAACAGAAAAACACTACACTTAACACCTGGGCATGTTTGAGTGAGTACTAAGCTTGGTGTTCTACTGTAAAACAGGACAGTAAGAGTACCCACCTCAATGCTACCTAGTGCCTAGTTTTATTGGAACAGGATACCATTTGTACAGGGGTTTAAAGAGTATCTGAGACAATGCAGGGACTCAGTAACTAGCTATTATGATTGTAACCTTTATAATAAAAAAAGCTATTTCCATTTTGAAAACCCAAACATGCCGTTCTATCTACATCACCACACATTTTTGACTCACTTCTCATCATTTAAAAAGCCATTCTCTTGACAAATGCCAAGTGAAAAAGCAATTAAGATTCAAGAATAGCATGGCAAAAAAACCGGGACAGTCTAAGTCCTACTAGGGAGTGCTTGCTGCGTAGATTCCACAAAACCTGGCTTAGGTGCTTTATGCTTTTAAACCTTCTCAACTCTCCAGGAAAGGGCCATTGGTCCAATTTCACAAAGAGGGAAACCAAAGCTTACAAGTATTTACTAGGCCAAGATCACCCAAAGCAAGAGGCTGAGCCAGAATTCAAGGCTTATGATCCTAACACATATCCTGTACAACACCTTGAGAGAAAAAGGGCTCTTCAAAAACTGCTCAAAAAAAAGGGCAAGGGAAGTAAGAAGAATCAGGATGTGTTAAGTACAGGTGCCAACTCCCCATGATGAATGTAATCATTAGAAACAGCAAACATGTATTGATTAAAATTTTTTTTAAAAAACTACCCAAAAGAACCCTCTTAAAATTCCTACCAGCTGAGCCTGGAGGGGCTGAGGCCTGGAGGTGGACCTAGGTAGCAGGGCACGTGCCCAGCATGCGGAAGGCCCTGAGTTGGACTCCCAGCACTGAAAACAAAAAACCCCAACTACATAATGAAAGTAAGTGTTAAATAGTTAATAAATTTTGCTGTACTCCCATTAATGCCCTAAGTCTCTATAGCAACAAAGAATGAGTCAAGAGTTGAGAATTTTTAGTGTCAATTCTTGAGCATAAGCTTGCATGACATGACACAGAGTAATAGGGCAGTAATTTTTTGCTGAAATACATAAGAGCCACGTTAATTTTCACAAGAGCATCACTTAGTATTTTGATATATAAATGATCCTCTTCTGAAGCATCGAACACATCAACCTTGCCTAATTTCCCTTCTTCAATTGGTAACACAGAGACAGTATCAGACTAGACAGGAAGTGAGAGAACAGAAACAAGCAGTAAGCAGGAAGACATGTTTGAAAGGATAGCAATTTTACAAGTGTCACATTTATTATTAAGTTTTGGGTTTATTTTTGGTACCAGGACTTGAACTCAGGGCCTTGTGCTTGACAGGCAGGTGCTGTGCCACTGAGCTTTAACCCCAACCCAAGTATTTTCATGTTGTGACAGTTTCTATATCCCTCCCCAGCCTCAAAATATAGCTGGGAGAACAGACAAGAAAGGAACAGTATCTATATGGCTTCCCTGACACTTAACTTGCTTAAGAAATGGGAGAAACAATCTGTTATGGATTAAAAACTGGTGGTCAACTTAGCACCAGCTGAATTAAGTCAGCACGGTGCTGAGTGTAGACGGCCCACCTGAGGAAAGCTGCCAGCATAAAGAGACATGGAGAAGAAGATCAAGGCGTGCGTTCTCCTATGTGTTGCTGTTTCAAACCGTTGGTTCTCCTGGAGGAGCTGGCTTCCCCAGTATGGGTTTGGCCATTATCATCGGAGGAGCTCGGGACCTTGTTGCTGATGGTGGCTGTGGCTCACTTTGGGGGAGCTCTACTCCTCACACTGAGCATCGATTCCTGGCTCCGGAGGGGAAGATGTGCGCTGTTTAATCTCCAGGAGAAGCTTGTCACGCTGGCTTCCTGGCATGTACTCGACTGTTCTCATCATTGGGGGAGCTCAGGACCTCACTGTCGCTTAGTGAGGATGGCTTGGTACTTTTCAGGACACCCCCGCTCCTTATTTTGAGCATGACTTCTCGGCTCCAGTGGAGACCCCTCAACCTACTGGCACAGCTCCTGAGCCCCGCCGGCATAGACTTTCTAGCTTCCACCACGGACCTTTGGCCTTCCCAGTGCAGAACCGTAAAACAGACAGGCGTGAGTCCTCATCATGGGCTCTTAGACCTCCGGTTGGATTTGTGGGAAGCATGGTCATGGGCTCTGGGTCTTCAGCTGGACTCATGCAGGACATTGCGGCGGGATCCAGGCCCTCGGCTGAATATTCTGGGTCTTTAGTGTTGTGGACAGATTTTCCTGCACTTTCTTGTGTTTAACTCTGGGTGACCATCATAAAACAGTATTATAAATTCTGTGTCCTGTCTGCAGTTGTTCTCCCTGTAATCCCTGACTACAGACAACACAAACTAAACCCCTCTGCCCTGTTTCAATCTTCAATTTACTCATTGGATAAACATGTTTTCATTACATCTTTTCAAAACTGTCAACTCAAAAAAAAAAGAAAATCACAGAAGAGGATGCCCAACCTATTTTGTGAGACCCTGGGCCAACAGAAATAAACGTTACAATCCACAGTCAAGCCCCGCACCTGTCCCTAGAAAATACACAGGTGTGCTCTGGCCAAAGGAAGCCATTTTGACAAACACAGACTTCTTCCCACTTAGGCCCACATGGTACTCTGCAAAGGAACTGGACACGGACACAGCCTGCTAGCTGACACCCGATCCCCAGCAACCCTACCTAGCCCAGACCCCACTACCTTTCTCAGGCCATGCCACTCTTTCTAGTCTCCTTCACAACGGAAACGATCAGACAAAAAAAGCAATCAGCAAAAGACAAAGCATTACAAACTAGTATTAACACCTCTGATAATGCTATAACCTGTACACCTGAAATGCTTTAAAAAGGAAGATGAACCAGGCACGGTGGTGCAGACTTGTAATCCCAGTACTCTCTAGAGGCTGAGGCAGGACAATCATGAGTTTGAGCTCAACATGGGCAACTCTGTG
The DNA here is from genome assembly GCA_004363535.1 of Dasyprocta punctata. Classification (NCBI taxonomy): domain Eukaryota; kingdom Metazoa; phylum Chordata; class Mammalia; order Rodentia; family Dasyproctidae; genus Dasyprocta; species Dasyprocta punctata. The sequence continues at coordinate 57,581 of RJWM01000823.1, read as the reverse complement.
AGACCTGTTTCAAAATTTTGAAAAGGGCTAGGGCTGTTGGTCAGCACAAAGGGATACATTCAATCCCCAGTACCACAAAAACAAAAAACAAAAAAACGGAAGAGGAGGGTAAGGGGAGGAGGAAGAAGAAAAGAGGAGGAAGAGGAGAGGGAGAAGGATGACAACAGACGAAGACCAAAGTGAGCTGTATTTTAGGAATGCTTGGAGAAAGCCCCAAATGAGGAATGCGCTTGTAAAAAGTGATCTTAGAAAAAGCCTACATTTTGGACATCATGTTGAAATTTGATATCCTTTTTATAAAAGTACTGCTATGGCTTACATCCAATCAGATCATCATTTTGGGTACTTTGGCTAACAGAAAAAATACAAATCCATCTTCCTTCTCCTGCCCCCATAAAAGCCTTTGCCCCGAATACTGAACATTTTTCTTTACACAACCCCAAAAAGGACTTGGAAAAACGATGTGCTCCTTTGTATATTTTTAAGTTAACATTCAAAATTCCACATCATAATTTTAAATGGTTGCAAAGAGCATAATTTCTGACATATTGTAAATACTAAGTTTTAAATCAAACTATTACATGTATTAAACAGATCCAGTTCTGGCTGAAATGTCATAACCATTTCCCACACCCAAAATCCATATAAAAAATGAACGAACAAACTCTTTTAGAGCTGGAAATTGTAGTTCATTTCCCTTCTCTCCTTGATCTCATCTTTCCACTAACTTCTTCTTCACAGTATCCTATTCTGACTTTTATGCTTGAATATCTATCCTACTTCTCTATAATAAAAATCCATAGGCTGGGAGTTTGGCTCAGCAGCTTAAGCACCGGTCTGGTAGGCACGAGGCTGTGAGTTCGATTCCTGGTGCCACAAAACAAAACAAACAAAAAAAAAACCTGTAAATGCATGCAATTTGAATATTAACCATAAAAATCAATGACAGTTTCTCCTATATGTTGAGGTAAATGTGGTTATTATTTTAAAGATACAACAGGCCAAAACAAACCACAAATTATTAAATGCAGTTAAAATTTTACTTAAAATGCATATCTTACTGAGACAGATGAGACTTTCTCTCCAGATTATTACTGAAACAAGATAGGATGCACCTAAAATCTTACTGTTTTCTTCTTAGAGATGTGGTGCTAAAAATGACATCATGTAAATAGGTATATAAAAAAAGATTTTTTTCTACCAAAGAATGATATATATCCATGAGTGTTTAATCATTATCACCTGATTATGCAAGTAAGCCTTTCATTTTTTTGAAAGCAAATGAGAGCCAGCCCTGATGGCACACACCTTTAATCCCAGCACTCAGGAGGCTGAGGTAGGCGGAGTATTGTGAGTTCGAGGCCAGCTTGGGCTACAATGTGAGCGCAAGGCTGGCCTGAACTACATAGTGCGACCCTGTCTCAAAAACACTAGGGCTGGGAGTTTGGTTCAGTGGCTTAAGTGCGTGCCTGGCAGGCAAGGTTGTGAGTTCGATCCCCGGTGCCACAAAAAAAAAAAAAAAAAAAAAAAACGCAAATGAGACACTTATTTACATAGGTCTCCTTTACCCTTTTGCTCAAGACTCGAAATCGCTCAAAGTATGATACTAACTTGAGCTACTGTTCACACACACGTCCTTTCACAAATGACGTCCAGTACCACTGGAGCATCAGCCCCACGGTGTTGCTCAGTGGGCAGCGCACACACATCATGCACACGGCCCTGAGTTCCAGCTTCAGCACCATAACAAAAAACAACAAAACATGACGAGTGCTGTCAGACATTTTCACTTCATCAGATGAGCTCTCGTTTTTGTTTTTGTTTTTTTTTTTTCTTTTTGCGGTACTGGGGTTTGAACTCACAACCTCGCGCCTGCCAGGGCAGGTGCTTAAGCCACTGAGCCAAACTCCCAGCCCTGGTTTTTTGAGGCAGGGTCGCACTGTGTAGCTCAGGCCGGCATTGCGCTCGCGTTGTAGCCCAGGCCGGCCTCGAACTCACAACGCTCCTCCTACCTCAGCCTCCCGAGTGCTGGGATTAAATGCGTGCGCCACCACGCCCGGCTGAGCTCTCCTTTTAAAATAAAAACCTGGCCATCAACAAAATGAACACTGTAAGTCCCTTTCCTGACAGATCGTATTCCAGAACAAGGACATCATAAAAACAGCTGCTATCCAATTAGCAGTAACCCCAAAGCCATGGTTTTCAACTCTGGTTACCCAAAGTCTGAGAGAATAACCAGAGAGGGGCCAGTAGCACCCACAGCTTCAGGGATTCCACAGTATGGGTCAGAATTTAGAGCTACTGAATTAACATCTAAGTATTAAAATTATTTTTTTAATTGTAGAAGGATAATGTATAGTTCTGATCTGTAGGTGCATCCAAGACTAGTGTATTTTAAATTTGTTTGCTCTTTTGAGCTAGAAATTGAACACAAGGTATGGCACATGATAGGTAAGTGCCCCACCACTGAGCTATAACCTCAGCCCTGACCCTCACAGGTGTGTATGGTTTGCTTTGTTTTGTTTTGGTGCCAGGGATTATTGAACCCAGGGCCTTGCACATGCTAGGCATACATGCAATCACAGCAGTACACCCCAGGCCCCTTTTTAACTTACAAAAATATTGTGTGTACTAAACACAACAAACAGTGGGGAAGTGGAAAGTATGCCTGTCTTCCTATTACTCCACACACCTAAATATCTAATGCCTGTTTCTATACTACTAATAAATCCAATTTCCAAAGGCAATGCTACATGATTCTTTTTTTTCCTTTTCTTTCCCTATTCTAGCCATCATTAATATGATTGTTTCTTTTATTCTCTTTCAATCTTTTTTTTTAACCAGGTACTGGGGGAAGCTGCAGGCTGGAATTTGGGATCCACCTGCCTTATCCTCCGAGCACTGGGATTAAAGGCGTGTGCCATCATGCCCAGCTTCTTTAAATTCACTTTTGTGTTTTGTTAATTCCATCCTATTCTAGGCTTTCATCTTCTAATTAATCTCCCTGCCTTCAATCTATTTTCCCTAGAGCCCACAAATATGTCTGGGTCCATGGTTCTCAGCTGCCATCTACATGTGCTAAAGTTATTTACTGTAACTGAGTACTAGTTATGCCCAGGCCAAGGACATGGGCTGAATCACACTGCAGAACTGGTCTGGTAAGGGGAGAGCTACTGCCTAATTATCACTCACCTAGGACCAGAAGTTCCCCTGAAATCACCAACACTATGCTAACTGCCTGTTCCTTCACACTTCATTCCCAAGTTCAAGTGTCGCTCACACTGGTACAATTGAAGTCACACGTCTGAACCTTTTCAGCAAGAGTCCGGGTAACAGAGTCTGATGGACACTTATGTTTTATTAATATTTTGTATTTTCCTTTAGCACTTTAGTCTTTACAATGTAAAACACAATCCAAGTGCAAAACGGATTCACAAAAGATTTTTGGCAGGTACAAAGTAACAGGAGTGTTCAGCAATGAAGAAGAATTTATTTTCCTAAATTATCCATCATCTTCTGCTAAAGAAAACACAATATGGTAGACACAGAAATGTGCAGGTCAAGGCCTGGCTGCCTTTCTGAGTTGTTGGCAGGCAGCCTCCAGGGCTCAACTCCTTCAGGGCCACCTCCCTCTGCAGTCACCAGCTCCAACGCCCCGCAGAGAGTGTTCACAGCCAATGGTTAAGAAAGATGCAGGCAGAAAAGCTTGGTCATTTCAGCCCAACACTGGGCAGCTCTGATGGGCCATGAACACACCAAACCTCCACGTGGTATTGTTAAGGCTCTGCGGGTCTTTTCAGCAGTTAATCTCTCCAACCACCTAACCCAGCTCGACCCCTCACACAGTTGTTGGTCCCATGCACCAAACTCAGAACCTGCTGCTAAAAAACTCACAACACACTGGTGAACAATCTGCAAGAGCTTCCAACTACAGTGACTGGGAAGGTTTTTACTTTCACCATCTCGACTCCCCCGCTGCTGTTAGATTAAATGTCACTACCAGTCATTTGCTGACATTTATCCAGTCATTTTCTGGCTGACTGAGCTCATTACCATGTTTTAAATGTGTTCCCTCAAGGCCCATGTGTTTGGAAGGTTTGGTTACCAGTCTGTGGTGCCATGGGGAGGTGGGAGATCCGGAAGGAAGGTCACTGAGGGTGTGCCCCTGAAGAGTACAATGGGATCCCAGTCCCCTCCTGTCTCTGTTACCTGGGTCCCAAGCTGAATGGCTTCCTCCTGCAGTACTCCCACCATGATGCACTGCCTGTCACAGGCCCAAAGACAACACAGCCAAGCAACAGAGCCATGGATTAAAACCTCAAGAATCATAAGCCAAAATAAACTGTTCCTCTTTTTGAATTATTTCTAGGTTTTGTTATAGTAACAGAAAGCTAACGTGCTCATCCTCCAGAAGTTTCCTCAAGGAGGGATCAAAAATACAGAATTCACCACATTTGTATAAGCTATTTTTTTCATCATAATAACTGAGCTATGATTTGATTAAATATAAAATCCTTGACTGCCACTATCTTTTGAATATGCTGCTCTATACATCTTTTTTTTTTTTTTTTTTTTTTTTTTGCGGCACTGGGGATTGAACTCACAACCTTGCGCTTGCCAGGGCAGGCGCTTAAGTCGCTGAGCCAAACTCCCCAGTCCTAGTTTTTTTGAGGCAGGGTCGCACTATGTAGCTCAGGCCGGCCTTGCGCTCGCGTTGTAGCCCAAGCCCGCCTCGAACTCACAACGCTCCACCTACCTCAGCCTCCCGAGTGCTGGGATTAAAGGCGTGCGCCACCACGCCCGGCTTATACATCTTTTTGAGAACTGCAACAATGGTCAAATTCTTTCATCCTTGTAAATTATTCTATTTTTCTTTGGTCAGGTCCTTGAAATTTTTTATTATTTTGTCTTAGAAGTCTAGTTGTTTTACCAGGCTGTATCTTACAGCTGATAATTGGCGTTAATTATCACAGGTAGCTGGTGAACTCTTCATATAAGTAAATAATTTCATTTTCAGAATGTTTTCTTGACTGTTAGCTCCATATCACTGGTTTGTTTTGCTCCTTCATAATCTATGTGTAAGTAGTTTCCTCTTCCCTATCTTCTGCTTCACACACTTCCTGACCTTTTTTATTTCATGGAAAATTATAATTTCACAGGCAAGAATTCACGCTATCAGAAAATCTGGTACAACACAGTTAGGAGACACATGCTTGAGCTATCAGCTCTGGTCAGTCCATCTCCTTGGCAAGTAAAGCCTGGGCTTACTCTACCTACTGTGAATGCAATGTCTCTAATTCCTCTCAGTTCCTGTCCTGCCTATCTCACCAATGCTCTTCTCTCCATTCTAACACCAAATTACCTCCCTTTTTCTTTTTCTCTTTTTTTTTTTTTTTTTTTTTTTTTTTTTTTTTTTTTTTTTTTGCAGCACTGGAGATCGAACTCACAGCCTCATGCCTGCCAGACAGGCACTTAAGCCACTGAGCCAAACTCCCAGCCCTAGTTCTTTGAGACAGGGTCGCACTATGTAGTTCAGGCCGGTCTTGTGCTCGAGTTGTAGCCCAAACTGGCCTCGAACTCACAACGCTCCACCTACCTCAGCCTCCTGAGTGCTAGGATTAAAGGTGTGCGCCACCATGCCCGGCTTACCTCCCTTTTTCTAATTCTGCTAAGTTTACTGTCTGACTCATTTTAATAGTGTAAGGTCTTAGTGAAAAATAAAATTCTAATAGTCTTGAGTTTATAATATACCTCTAAAAATAAAATAAGAAAATAAGAAACTTGAATAATGAGGATCACAAATTAGGCTTTTATTCTCATTTTCAGTTCATGTTATTCAAGGCTGAAAACTGTTCTCTCAAATTCCTATGTAGAAGACTTAACTCCCAGTACCTATCTCAAAATGCAAGTATGTTGGGACAAAGTATCTTTAAAGAAGTGCTAAATTAAAATGAAGTCAATAAGGTGGGCCCTAATCCAGTGTGATGAGAGTCCTCATAAAAAGAGAAAATTTGGGCACAGAGATGATACAGTACAGAGGGGAAGACCATATGAAGACATAGGGAAAGGATGGTCACCAATAAACCAAGGAGATGAGCTCAGAGGAAACTAATTCTGCTAATATTGTACGTTGATCTAGGTCATCCAGTCTGTGGTCCTTTGTTACGGCAGCCACAGCATAATAAATACAGGAAATATATGCTGTCAAATAATAAATGAGGACGTAAATATGTTTGACCTGATATAGATCTACACTATATATATGCATTGAATTATAACATGGTATCCCACTAATTTGTACAACTTTTATGCTAAACATAAATTTTAAAAATTTTAATAAACCCACAATTAAAGAACAAGTTTATAATTTAGACTGTCATTACGCTGAAAATATTTATGACACAAAACACACAGAAGTTGTCTTTACCATCCCACCAAGGTACCCAGTACTTGCTCTACAACTCAACAACACTACCCCTACACTCTCCTCCCACGTAGCCCCCTGGAAACCTAATCTCTGCGAATACTCAGTCGGGCCAGATCACTCTGGAAAAACGAGCTGACATTCAGGTGAATGCGCCCTTCCTTGACAATGGCATGCTGCTGGCAAACAGGATGAAGAAGTAAAGGATTCTTCTTCTCATATATCCTTCGTTTCACCAGTCTGTGAAAGAAGCCTTTCTATGGAAACAAGTCTCAAAACCTAGTTAAGACATATGTACTATTATGCTACTTCTGTGAATGCATGAATAGTCATTTATAAAAAACTATAACTCAAGCCGGGCGTGGTGGCACATGCCTTTAATCCCAGCACTCGCGAGGCTGAGGTAGGAGGAGCGTTGTGAGTTCAAGGCCGGCTTGGGCTACAATGCGAGCGCAAGGCCAGCCTGAGCTACACAGTGCGACCCTGCCTCAAAAAAAATCAGGGCCGGGAGTTTGGTTCAGCGGCTTACGCGCCTGCCTGACAGGCACGAGGTTGTGAGTTCAATCCCCGGTGCCGCAAAAAAAAAAAAAAAAAAAACTATAACTCAGACTAATCAGTAAGATAATTATCATTTTAATATGCCAACCTTCCCTTGCTTAGGATAAAACACAAAGAATAAAAACATTCAGCATTCACTATGTATTTATTAGCAAAAGCTTCATAATACACTGAAAAATCAGAACAGTAAGGTTTTCTAGTTGTTCTGTTTTTCCCTACTAAAAATCAGTTTCTAGTACCAGCTGTGAATTTTACATAACATAACCTTGTATTTTTATAATCCTTAATTGCTCTCAAAGCACATTCATTACAAAATGCTATTACAGTCATGCAATAAGGCTAGCAAAACAGACACTGGCCTCATTTTGCCTGGAGTGAAGCACACTCGGAAGTTAACTGATTTGCCACAAATCATACCGCTAGGAAGTTGTAGGACTTGTGAGAGTCCCTAACTTCTTATACTGGCTCCAGCCACAAAGTGGAATTAAACCATTAATTTAATATATCCACATTTTTAAAACACTGATGTTTTTAGTTTATCCAACAGTATATCCCCACATATTCCCAAAGTTAAATTCTAGCTACTTGACATAGAATTCAGTATAAATGACTAATTTGAAAATGACAGTAATTCACAGATAGCTTGTAGTTATTTTGCTGTTCATCTTATGCCACTTAAACTTGCTCTATTCTACCCTACTTAATGTGGTTAATCTTGTCCTAGTTTATCTGTAATTTTAAAAACTATGTTATAGTCCAAGAGCAGGAAATAACCAATCCTTGAAATGTGAAAATTCCCCTACATTCTAAAAATGCATAAGGGAAAAAGTGAATTACGTGAGAAAGTTATAGCAATGGGAAACAGCACACGTACATCTGCTAAGTGTTAAGGTTCTTCAGAAGTTTCCTAAGTGAGAAAACACTCTCTAAGTGTGAGAAACTGAAATTATGTCTTTGTTTTTCTTAATGTGCAGTTTACAGAATTTAAGATTAACCTCTAGGAATCTCTGAGTTTCTCCTACTAAAAATAAATCTCAAGTATTTGGGTCAACAGAAATAAACATGGTCAGGGAGAGCAGGAATAGAGAAAAAAAAAATCACCCAATAAAATAAGACTTTATAGTAACTGGCTTTCTAGAAAGTTTACATCTAGAAAGTTTCTAGAAAGTTTACAGGAACGGGCACATAGACTGCCTAGTTATTCTCTTAACAAGTGATAATGTGAAGAAAAAAGATTTTCAAGGAGTGACAATCAAAAGTTACAGCGCTTCTAGCGCACAGAGCTCAAATAACAAGAAGATATGAACACCAAATGCTGCAGGCATCTCTAAGAGTCAAAGCCATCTGCATGCATTAAGTCATACTCAGAAGGGTAATACAGGCCTAATTCCAGCCTCGCAACACAGTCTTGGTAACTTTCAATTTTCTCCTGATCTGCAAATCTTTTCATAAGTAATGTTAAACTAAACTTCTTCATAGAACACATTTAAGTGCACATTCAGTCATATTAAAAGCTTTGGTAGTTTACTGTCTGGTTTTACATCCTAATTCGTTTGTAAAACATATCCTAATTAAATCACCAACCAAAGTGTAAGTCAGTCAGTAGTCCTTGGTGCTGACCCTTGAAGAGTTAGAACAAATCTCAGATTCCAGAAGCTTCCAGAAGTCTCGCTGAAACAAAGAGAACACTAGATGCCAAACTCAGTAGCTGCTTTTCCCTTCTTCCTTAGAAGGAAATCTTAACTAGACACATGGCTGCAGAACAGACCCTTGCCCAGCCTGCTCTGCAGCTGAGATGCAGCCATATGACTAAGTTCTGAAAATGAGAGCTATATATATATATATGTGTGTGTGTGTGTGTGTGTGTGTGTGTGTTGGGGTTACTCCCTGGAAAACAGTAAAAGGGCAACTGCTGCTCCAGTTCCTCCCTCCTTCCTGGAGGGAAAACTGAACATGATCCTCCTGCAGGTTGAGCAGTCATCTTGGAGCAGCAGACAGAAGAAGCCACAGCCTTGATATACATGGAGCGGTCACTTCACCCCAGCTGCCCACGGCAATACACAGGCAAACTGCTGTAGAGTTTGTGCTATGGGGTTTTCTGTCTCACAAAGCTGATCCTAGTCCTCACTGACATTCACCAGCACACCAAAAGCAGGGATGAGAAAAGCAATAGTTGTAATACTTACAACACCTACATACGCACACCCTGCAGGCCCTAACCATGTGCCAGACAAATACAGTAAGTGCTTTATACACATTTTCTAGTTTAATATTAAAAAAAACAAAACCTGTGAAACAGGCATTATTCGTCCCATTTCCTTAAATATGCAATGTGGGACCTTTACTGGTAGCCTACTCCCTGCCCAACCCCAGCCCCACACCTCGAAAAATCTTTGAGAATCTTTTTAGCCTTGTTTTTAAAAAAAATTTCCTGATATGCTGTGAAGGATATCCCTGCACAGGGTACTTTATGTGGCACCATCTTCTACTCTCACACATTCACTCCTACTCTCCTCTTCTCTTTCATCAGTTACCATCTCATCCACTTTCTATCCTACTGAACCGGTGACTCTTCTCCCAAACATTTCTTCATTTATGGGCTTTTCTTCCCTCTTAAATTTGTCCTGTTATTAAATGGGGTCCTGGGAGAAAAAGGAGACTAGATTCTAGATCGATTTTCACAACTTGGAAGAAAAAGACTGTGTGCATGTGTTTCTGTGTATACTTTTCTTTGGTCTCAAACAGGCTAAGATAGTTTCAAATCAATAAGATGAAACTTCAACATGACCAAATGTGAATACTTAAAAGTTTTTAAAAAGGCAATTAATGATCTAAATCTATAGGATAAAAGAGAACTTAGCAAAAAAAAAAAAAAAAAAAAAAAAAAAAAAAAAAAAAAAAAAAAAAAAAAGAAAGAAAGAAAGAAAAAGAAAAAAAAAAGACCTGGAAATGACAGCACATGCCTGTAACCCGAGTTACACAAAAGGCTGAGGTAGAGGATTCCAAGTTTTAGCCCAATCTAGGCAATTTAGTTGAGACTCTGTCTCAAAATAAAAATAAAAAGGGCTGTAATTATAGCTCAGTGGTAGAGCGCCCCGGGTTCAATGCAGTAGTTAATACTGGAAGAAAGGGGCAGGGAGGTTTTAAGGCTACTGCTTGTTTTTGTTGTTCTTTGGTCATCAAATTCAACATTATCCAAGCAGGAAGACTCCTGGAAGCATTAATGAAGTCTTAGACTTCAATAAATAAAACCCAGGCCACCCCTCCTCAAAATGCAGGCACCCTTTAAATTTTGACTGAATGTCTATCTACTACTGCCCAAATTTTAAGGACAAAGGAAGTTTAGACCAAGTTAACCTGAGGACTGAAAAAAGTGAGGAATGATTTAGCCTAACATTTTTGTTTTCGTTAAGAAGAAACAATCAAAGGCTGAGCTTTGGTAACTGTCTCCAAACAGGTGCAGCACTGCCTACTCCAGCAGAGAGCAGATTTATCCCACAGTGCTTCAGACAGCAGACAGTAGTCAAGGGTGAAAGGTCCCAGGTGACAAACATGAGGTAGGAATCAGAGGACATCTTAGCGCTGAGAAGGGCTCGGTCACAGACAGTCAGTCTTAGAGGGGTGACCGCTCCCTCATGAAGTGCTCAAACTGAGGTTGAATAATCAATGAATATAAAAACACCGCATAAAGGGAAGGACAGTGTTTCTTCCCCGGCAGAGCTGAGATGCCTGCTAAGACTGACAGTGATCACGCACCTTGGGACTCCGCAAGTTCACAGCCAGAGGAGAACGTCCCAGGCCGTGCCTGAGCTCCCGAGACCAAAGCTGAGCATCGGTGACAGCAGAGAGGCCACTGCCAGAACCAGTGCCCACCAGGCAGCAGGCACAGTCTTGGGGCCCTGAAACTGTGGGATCAGGCCTGGCCAACCCCAAAATGCTAAGAGAAAAATGAGCTGTGCCTAGCATAAGCCAGAGAGGTTTTGGAAAATGTGAACTGTCCAAGTTCTCTACGTAATACTACATTCAAGGAAAAGAACAAAAAACGAAAAGCAAACTTCAATGCTGAAGCTCTGTTAAGTGGCAACCTCCAGCATTCCACAATCCCAGCCTTACAGACTACAAATAAATGCAGAACGGGCTACACTGCGCAGTGCCGTGAGATTTCGCTTCACTCCAGTGAGATGTTGCTTCACTCCAGTGAGATGTTTTCCAAGAAAAGCTGGTCAAAGCTCCAAGCTGATATGACTGCAAAGTATGGAATGGGTTCTCTTCTGAACAGGGCCACATAAATGTCCAAGTGGTGACTCCTTGATTTCCTGCTCTTAACAACTAGCTTTCAAATTGACTGAAGCTGAGGGAAAAGGGGAAGCCCAGGCTTGCTTGGGAGTCAAGTGAGAAGACCACGGGGACCTGGAGGGTACAGGATCACATCCACACTCTTCGCATTCTGCATTAATACTAAATGGAAAAAACATTTTGTATCTGGTTGAGAGAGACCTTGAAAGAACTGTACACATCCCTTCCCTCTCTCCCACCTCCAAAATCGCTCACACACCCGCACACACTCTCCGTGTAATCAGCCATGTACGTTGTACTAAAAAATGGGCAGCCTCTATTCCAGAATCCTGCAAAAAAATATTTTTATGAACCAATTCACGAAAACACATGTTCCAGGATTTCAAGTTGAACAGCGAGCCCGGAATGAGTGGGAGAGCAAGGGAAGCTGGCCTCAACCCACCCTGATCTGCAACTGCAATCTCTATCTCCAGCCCAAAGTGGGCTTTCGGGATAAGATTCTGGTAAGGGAAGGCTCCGACACACTCCTGGGCCCCTGGGGAGCAGAAGCAGATAAAAGGGCTGGAGGGAAAATGCACTGGCACAGGGCTCCTCAAAACTCAACCCTGTGTCCACAGCCCAGTGAGCAGTGTTTGTCAATAAAGCAAGCTGCTGGTTTCCCACCCTCCTCCGTCTCCTCCTACCCGCCTCCTCAAGACTAACTGCAGGCAGGCAGGCTGAAAAGGAGCTGTGCTGTACATGTGACAAAACAAAAAGACAGAAGGCAACACAACACTTCTCTATTTAGGTAAAATCTCCAAAATGCTTGCAACCAGCCTCTACCCTCAGAAGTTCTCAGGGTGTCAAAAAGAAGCTGAACTCAGGAAATATATACCTGGGTATTCATTACGTATCTTTCCTTTTTGTTTTTATTTTTGAAATATCTCATTTTGAGATACACATTTGCAAATACAGATGAGACTGTACAGAGTGGAAAAGAGAAGCACACAATCTACACTAAAAAGAACCAGGCACTAATGTTTGTCATGGCTTTCTAATTTCAGGACTGCGAGTTCTGCACACAGCTTTTTTTCTATCACACCACAAAGCAGCATCAGCAAACAAATGAACCTCAAGTGAGTCAAACGCAAATGCTTTCTCTGAGATACGGACTGCAAAAACATCTCTGAAAATATGAATCACATAAAATGCAATAGCATTCTACACATCAATTCTATGGGCCAAACATTTCACACTGGATTAGGGAGTCATGGTTTCTCAGGGAACCAGGGCCAGGTGCCTAAAATATAAGTGCAAAGGATATTTTCAGCTCAAGCGGCAGGAGGCCTAGTGCAAGGCCAGGTAAACATTTCCCTTGCCCGGTGCACCGGGGAAGCAGACTCAGAAGCTCGAGGAGGTCGTCGTGGTGGAGAATCTTCCCTCCCTGCAGCCTGCCAACTCTGAAGCATCACACCTTCACTGGCGTCCTTCAGAGGTGAGGAATGTGTTCCCCAAAGTTCTCAAAACAATCTCTGCAAAGATGTCTGCAGGAACACTAGATCCTCAGTCATTCACTATCAGAATCAAAGGGAGTAACTACAACACAGTCACAGTGACCCACCTGGAGGGAACTCAGACTCGCACCTACCTGGGGGTGGGAGGAGGGCATCACCTGCCCTGCCACACACAGTCCCCTACCAAACGATATCAATACAGGGAGTCAGCTTGTGGACAACAACTCCCCCTTCGCCTCAGTGGACCTCCTCATCGCCAAAGCAACAGAGAGCCCCATATTTACCTGCTGTACATGTAAAATTTTATTTAAATAAAATGTTCAGAAGATTTTAAATGTTTTGTGTTTCCAAACTAGTTGAGGGCAAGCGTCTGAGGCCATGCTTGGGCAAGTACAATTTGATACCTTTCGGAAGAATTCTTACCCATTAAGTCTATAGGCTAATCTAGTGTGATGCCCTGACTCACAACGAGATTCTCTCAGGCCAACCACCTTGCTGATTTCCCATCACACCACCCCAAAAGGGCGCTGGCCTGACATCCAAAGGCCTTGCCAGCACACCAGGAATCTGTCTTCAGAGCGTTTTCTCCGCCAGAGCCGACATCTGCTCCACAAGGAAGACACAGCCTCGTCCTTGCTAACAAGCTAGGACAGCCCATCTGTGTGGCACACAGCTCCTGTCTGTCCCCAGGACAGACACCTGGCGGAGAGACCAGCTGGTGGCCCACTGCTCCCAGGCTCACATCAAGTATCCAGAGCGCCATCACTGACGTCATTCCCTGTGGGCTCCAGCCACGCACCCCACCAACAATCCCAAGCTCCCACAGTGAAGTGACGGTCCAGCGTTCCCACCTCCCCGGCTCCCCAGCACTGCTGACACCAGAGGACGCGGGCAAGAGAGCCCTAGCCAGGTCTGCAGAAGCGGCCCCAGATGGCACACAGCAGGCTGGGGAAGGGGACCGCGGCACTGGGTGCTGAAGATGGTTGTTTCTCTATGTCAATTTCCCCTCTTACTGTGAGTTTTAACGTATCTTAGGGCATAACAAAAACAAAAAGCAACATGTCCTTTCCAAAGGCGAACACTGAACGTGCTGGAAGTATTCTTCCAGATAGCAGAGGTGATTTTTTTCTGTAAAGAACCCAGCACCAAGAACATCTCATTCTGTGGAATAGTGTAGTGCACCATTAGCCATGTGGATACACAGTTAGACATGCACGGTGTCCCTGATTTTTTCCCAGTATAAACAGCCAGCTATCACTGTAAGCACAACTTTATAAATCCATCCTACCACGTCCTGGAGAAACCCTTACGAATCAAGTTTCTGCACAGCATATACACATTGTGATACACACTGCCGATTGCAAACTCCACTGTTCAGTTTCTCATGCACTCACCCTATTAGTTCTCACACAGCAATCTTGTTAGATACCACTGTTACAGATGAGAAAACTAAGGCTCAGGACCTCACAGCTAGTCATCCAAACACAAACACAGGTCCCTCCCACAGCGGTTCTGGCTTCTCGGACGTAATAATGCCCAAAGAAAAGGATTCTTCTCCCCAGAAGTCAGATCAGGGTACCTTGCTGTCATTACACATCAGCCACCACTAAAACAATGACAGTCTTCCAATCTCCAGCAAGGCACACTACCTCACACATATTTAACCCTCAAAACAAAACTGGGGGCAGCACTATTAATACTCACACTTGAAAGAGAGGAAACTAAGGCACACAAAAGCTTAGCAACTGGCTAAAAGTCATCAGTTGGTAAATACAACATCAGAGTCAAACTAGACGGTTGGGCTCCAAACACATTTTTTCAGTATCTGAGCTACACTCCCACCTTCAGGTTTAAAAAATATATATATATCCTGCCTTAGGTAATCACTACCACATCTGCCTGTCCCTTACCACCTTAGTTCACAGCCCGCCCACAACCGCTTCAGGTTTCTGCAGAGAAAGAACCCTGCCTGACCTGGTGCGGTAGGTAACTTCCGTTCCCTATCCTCCTTTCATCTGCCACCTTACCTTAGCCTGCCGCTCCTGCCCACGCATTACCCCCCAGCCCACCCACTCCGATCCTGACTTCCCACTCCATGCTCCTGCATTATAGAAAGCCAGAAAAGAGTGAAGCAAAAAGAACTTAAACAGAAAGTCAGCTCAAACACACTTTAAAGTCCTGAGTTCCTTCTCTTACTATATACATTCCTTGAGAGCAGAGTTTTTATAACCCACCAGTTTAATATGCTTCAGGCACTTTCCAGTGACCTAGCTATGTTGAGGCCAGCCTAGGCAAGATTGAAACCATCTCAGGAATATCAACAAATAAAAATTAAAGTCCCTACACACTTACATGAATAAAAGTTATTTTTACTGCCCACACGAATGATTACAGAGGGACAAAAAAAACTGAATCAAGGCAGAAACAGTACAGAAGACTGGTGATACAGTGTCCCATGAGTAACACCGGTAATCACCACTCACCTGATCAGAACCCTGCAGGGTGTGTGTAGGCAAAAAAAGAAAACAAAACGCCTCCACATTCTAAATTCTCTAAATGGGTTTCCCTATTCTCTTTTCTTACCAGTTTCCTATTCCACTTTCTGTCCACCTTCTCTCCTTTTAGCCAATATTATAGGCATTCAGGTATCTTAGAACATCCTATTCCTACTCATTCTTACTTTTATCCCCACTTCCAAAGTGGAAATAAAATGTCAGTCGTATAAATGTAAGTGACACGCAGGCCTTAAATTCAGAACAAGGTCAGGCTACCTTATACCTGTGCATCCGCACACCCCATTCCAAGCACCATAAGTGTGTTTCTTACCTTAGCAAGGACAATATCCGGGACGTCTCTGAGCGGGGTTTTGTTTATAGTGTGCTTTCATTTGGGTGTTGGGCTTACTGTCAAATCTATTAATTTTGGTTTCAGATGAGAAGCAACGAAACTTCCATGGGTCCATGATACCTTTAAGTTTGCCAAAGTAGGCAATTAGAGATAGCCCTTCTCCCTCAACTATGACCCAAATGTGGTGAACTAATGAAGCCCTTTGCCAGCTACCAAAACACACTTTCAAATTAAAATGAAGCCTGATTTTACAACCAGGTTAAATGGATTAAAAGATTAAGGACAGAGAGCAAGTACTTTCTCCATCTCACTTTCCATTTCAACCTCAAATTACCCCAGTCCACTAATGACTACAGTGGTCACCGGGAGGCACCTAATTACCCAAGAATTATACCAACTGTGACCAGTTTCAGGATCACAGACCAGATTTCCCCCAAACATGAACCTGCTAATTAAGTTACATGAAAATGCGACTGACAGGCAATTTGGATGTGACATCTATCCACCTGAAAGCAGACTTAAATAAGTAAATTCACAACAGCAGCCCTTCCTTATTGACAGCACTCTTCTACAGTTGGATAACTGCAGTTAAAATACATGGAAGCAGACAGAGATTTCATCTTTTTGATTCAAGCATTCCCAGGAAAAAACAAAAGGATGCTCCTACCAAACCAGGGATTGGCCCACTGGGATCTGACTAAGCCTGTGGACCCGCCCACACATACACACTGGCTAAGTTAAACTGATACCGTGACCCATCTGAGACACGTACAGACATCCCGCAGCACACACAGCCTGACAGCCATTCCAGATGCTGTGTTCTTCTGCTGTTTTATTAGTGCATATTAATCATGCTGCATAATGGGCCTTGCTGTGGCATTTTCACACACACATATAACGTACTTGAATCATACCATCCCCCCATCACTTTTTTAGTTTTCTAAATTCTACTCAAAGGAACATGTTTGGATTTTATGGCTTTGCCTATTTGTTCATTAAGCTTCGTATTCTTCAATCTTCCCACTTATTTACCACAAGAAAAAAATTACAAGAGAAAACATCCCTGTCCTCAGAGCTCACAATTTGATGTAGTTTTCTCTGGGTGTGCGATGACTGATATACAGGAAATGATTTAGTGAGAAAATTCATCAAAAGGCCAGGTTCAATGGGGGAGGGGAGGGGACCAGAGAGGAAAGGAGAAGGTGCAGTCACCTTCCCACCCCCAGCAAAATGGTGTGAAGTCCTTACCCCAGCACCTCAGAACGTGACCTTACTGGAAGCAGGGCAGCTGCAGACAGCATTAGTTAAAATGACACCATACTGCTGGGCATGGTGGTACACCCTTGTGATCCCAGAACTGGGGAGGCTGAGGCGGGAGGATTGCCACAAGTTTGAGGCCAGCCTGGGTTACATAGTGAGTTGAGGGGCCGCCAGAACTATACAACGAGACCCTGTCTCAAACTCCCCCCTACTAAAAAAAAAGACACCAAACTGAAGAAGACTAGCCCCTGACTCAATGAGATTGCTGTCCTTGTAAGAAGATGGCCATGCAAAGAAAGGCATGGGGGTGGGGTGGGGACGCGTAATGACAAAGGCTGAGACTTCATGTCCAAGAAGCCCCAAGGCTGCCAGCAGGACGTCAGGCCCTAGAGCAGAGGAAGGATTCCCTTACAAGTTTCAGACAGGGTATGGTCCTGCCAACACCTTGATCTGGGACTTCTGCCCTCAGGACTGTGAGAAAATAAATTTCTGTTGTTCCAGCACTCGGTTTGTGGTCCTTTGCTACACCCAGCCTAGGAAACCAACACACCACACTTGAACTCGGGTCTCTTCCTCTTTTTCTACGCCATCCAGCCTCCTCAGCTGGCATACGTTCCCTCTATACCACAGAAGAGCCACAGGGAATCCCCGGTCTGCGGTGGAGCTGGGGAGTCTCCCCACCCCTACAAGGGACACAAGGCGGGCCTTGTCCCAATTTTATTACTGCTCCACAGCTCCCAGCTGCCTCTGGGCCCCACCCTGCTCCCCGGAGCCCACCCAGGCCTCCCCAACCAGGAGAGCAGGGGATGTGGAAGTCCCCTTCGGTGTGGGTGTGGGGTGTGGGGGTGGGTGGTTCCTGTGCTGCTTCCGCCCACCCCGGTTTCTCACAGAATTTTTAGAACACTTCTTTCAGTTTTTACTTAAGTAATTCCTTCTCTTCACGCCCCAGCAGTCCCCTCCTCTCTCTCTCTCTTTCCCTCTCTCTCAGCCCTGTGCCTGCAGGGTCTGCGCCCGGAGAGAGACCTGGGTACACACACCACCCTGTGCCTGAGTGGCCACTCCCATCCAAGAACTGAGCCTTTCTGTTATCGGGCCAAGGTTTTCTGCCAGACTCACTTCCCTTATAATGAGTGAATTCTCTCGGAGAAAGTTCCTCAGTTCTCCCCTGGAACTGCTGCGATGGCCCAAGCCCACCTGTCCCCCGAGCCTGCCAGGGCCTGCTGGACCCCACTACAGCTCACCTGGAACTCTGCGCCCACCCCATCGCTATGACAGAACTCTAAACACTGGACCAGCTGCTCCAACCTGACACCAGGCGAAAACCGTATGCACGCGTGCGAGGCTACTAAAACCCTGGGCCAGCTGAGCTGGGTCAGACTGAAGCCAGCTTCTGCCTCCCAATTTCTACCCTCTCATTTGACCCACAAGACCACTTCTGCCTCTCATTATTTAATCTTCAACAGAAGCACATTCTGAAATGGGACTCCCTAAATGCCTTCCTAGGGACCAAACCTCCCAAGTCAGAATCACCCGCAGGGCTCATTAACTTGGATTTCTGGGCCCTCCCTTTGCACTTCTGACTCAGGAGGTCTGGGCAGGGTCTGAGAACTCAGCCGTCTAACAAGTTCCCAGGTGATGCTGCTGAGTCTGCAGGACCCAGGACCACATTAGAGACGTGCTGGCCCAGCGGGCTCCGTCTGCACACGGCTGGCTCGGTGACTCACTCGGCCTGCGCACACTGCCCGGCTCGCTCCCACTGAGGCAGAGCCCTGGCTGTGGGCAGCGCCTGTGACCCGCTATGACTAAACCTTGCTACAGAGCTAATCCCGCCAGTTCCCCAAAAACTCAGGGCCACGAAGGGGTCACAGTGAGCACAGCCCCGTTTCTAACCTGGGTGATGCAAGGGCAGTGCGCTGAGATGGGATTCTGTGACAGGCAGGCCAGGAGGGAAGTTCTTCCACCCTGCGGCTCTCCTGCCAACGTGAGGGAGCTGGAGGGCCCCCAGGTGCGGCACACAAACAGGTGAGGAAGAACCAGGCAGAGCTAAGCCAACCTACTGAGCCATCGCCCCAGAACCACCCTGGCCCAGCTTCTTGTCAGGTGACATCATGTGCTCTCGATTGTTTGAGCTGGTGGAGTCAGGGTTTTCTGTTATGTGATGCTGAAAATAATCACAAAGCAACACACGCTAACAAGACAGTTCATTCAAGAACTGAAGGCAACTTCTCTGTGCACGTTACAATGCCACACGTTCCACAAAGTGCTGTCATCCTAAAACTCCACATGGAAGGTTTCCACATTATTTCAAGGAAGAATAGTCATGGAGCAGCAATACTTTAAAATAGCATACAACTAATGCAACAATCTACAATATAGTAAAATATTACTGAAAGTCCAGCTCTGAGTCTACCTTAAAAGAGCCCTGCTCAATTTTTTTCCAGTGATTTGCTAGAAACCACATCATACTGGGGCCTAATGAAGAATTTGACTGTTCCATGTATCCATCATCAGTCATGCTTTCCTAAGAGAGCAGACTGTCAGGATACCAAGCTGGTAAAATGGTTTTCCAAGCTATTTCTCTGTACATACAACAGCAGGGTAGACAAGTACATACAGAGAGAAGACACCTAGGATGGTGTTCCCAATCTGGTTACTTCAAAGCTCTATAAATAGTTTATCTTTATGAACTTACTTCCTGATCTATTAATGGAACTACTACTCACTTCGTTTTTAAAAGATAATGCATATGAAAGTACTTTGTAAACCATAAGGTGTAATACCAAGGCAATTACTTAAATCCAATTTTAATGGATTAAGTGGGCTTAACGTGGCTTTATTTGAAGAGCTAAAGATCAATCATGATCCCAGAAGAATTACTTCACCAAATATTGAAACTACATACATATATCAATGAAAGACTCATTTGTAATTCAAATTTAGTGAGAGCTAAAGGAACCAACATTCACAAAGTACTACAACCCTAAAGGTCAATGTTATACAAGGCACAGAATCAATATAAATTATTTACTACGTGCGTGTTCACAATGGTCCACTTGGGAGGAAACATGCAATGACTGGCTGGGTGTCTGTTCTGGAGGTTTTATTTTTTGGGGGGTACAATACTGGGGATAGAGTGCAGGGCCTTTAGCATATCAGGCAAGAGCTGTAGCACTGAGCTACATGCACAGCTCTTTTTGTTTTATTTTGAAACAGGGTAATCTCACTAAGTTGCCCAGGCTGGGCTTAAACTTGTGATCCTCCTACCTCAGCTTCCAGAGTAGCCGGGATTACAAACACACTGCACAGCACCTGTGAGTCATGTTTTCTGAGCCAAACACTCACATCAGTTAGATTAAAAACAGAGAGCACAAGAAACAAAAAGGCTGGTCTGATGGTACATCTATGGTTCTCAAACTAGAAATAAGTCTCTGTGTACTGGGAAGACAACACCAAAAATTAAATATGGCCTTCTGGAGATTAAGAAAAAGAAACCAGCAGTGAATAATTTTTAAATGACCAAAAATTCTCAATGAATTTGGAAATTTGTTTTAACTTCTAAGAACTGTCACACTTAGACTCGCTACTCCCTACTACTTAGGGACAAAACATTAAGAAAAACTACAACAGTCAAACAGTTTATAAATGATGCTTTTTCAAACATCATTTATAAACTGGTTGGACTGGCAACCTTAAGACAATGGCTATAAAAAACATTACTTGAGTACCACATTACCAATTATTTGTAAAGTGGCAACATTCCTCTGTAATGCGGTGGTGGGGTGCTGTTATTATTACCCTAGAGTCATATTTCACACGTGGAAAACTAACAACAAATAATTTGATGACAATTCATTTAAAACAAATAACAAGGTCCCAAGAGACCTCATCACTGTAATAGCTGTTCTCCCAGACAGATAATACTATCTTGGGAAATTACATTTCTCCTGTCAACAGTGAAATCCCAAGCTGCGCACCTAGCCTAAGTAATAAGCCAGGTGTCCTAATGCACCTAGAACACCTTTGCAGAACTCATCAATACTGCTGCTGCCCTGCAAAACATATCTTAAAAATACCTTCATTTCTCAGGAACCCACTGTGACCAGAAGAATAAAGAGGAAGCAAGCCTGGAATAGTGGCATACACATGAAATACCAGGCACTCAGGAGGCAGAGGCAGGAGGAGCACAAATTCAAGACCAGACTGAGCAGCTGAGGAAGACCCTGTCTCAAAAGAAAAAGTAGAAGTGCTGAGGACAGTAGCTGAGCACTAGAGCACCTGCCCAGCCTGTGTGAGGCCCTGGGTTCAAGCCCCAAAACTGAAGAGAGAGAAAAAAAGAACAATGCCCACTGGGTAATAGAAGCCTACAATGGCCAGCTGTCTGACTACGGGTTTCCCTGAAGAAACGTAAATGAAGTTCCAATAGCAAAGCACCCAGGTCTCACTCTGGGTAGTGCTACCTTCAGCCTGCATGGAAACAAGTTTCTCTCGAGTCTTTCATATACACATAATTTCCATAGGCGAGTCTTTCTGCGTTGTCGGAGCTGTCTACTGCTCTCTTTCCTCAGAATCTATACCCAACACAATTAGTTCCTTAAGGTTATTTCACAGCTAAATACCACGACATACAGCAATAAATAATCAGTAAAGCCACAGGATGGCACAGGAAATGAGAGTGTGCCTTAAAGTCTTCAAACAGGCCCCTTTTCAAATAACAATCCTGTCTAAAGCAAGGAACACCATGGTTGTGGCTTAAAACCGAATTTGCCACATACATGTACAAAATCCAACTTCTCTGCACGCCAACTCTTCTCTGTGATTCCAGAATTGCGATTCCACATTAACGAACTGTACACTAGACTAACACTTCAAAATTTTTAAAGGATTACAAAAATTATTTGATATAAAGTTACCTAGTGTTCAAATATTCTTTTCAATATAAAGACACAAATAAACATAAACTTAACTACTGCAGGGTCTGTGAAAAGACACTTAACATCCAGAATAGCTAAAAATCCCCAAAACAGGACTGTGATCCCATAATACTCTTTTTCTAATTTATTCCAATTGAAAGCCAAATAATTCACTAAACAAGTATTGAAAGCATTGCTAAAACTTTGACAATCTAAATTTCAAAAAAGGAGGGTCGGGGATATAGCTCAGTGGCACAGCGCCTGCCTGGCAAGTGCAAGGTCACAAATTCAATCCCAGGTACCAAAATCATAGAAATAAATAAATAGGGTTTTTATGACTGGAGAACAATTTCAATATACACCACAAGCCCTGTTTCAAGGTTTGTATCATATTAACACGAAAACCTAAATTATGAGATCATACACAGTCAAAGAGAACTCATGTTACTTTTTTTTTTTTTTTTTTTTTTTTTCTTTGGTACCAGGGATCAAACTTACAACCTCGCGCCTACCAGGGAAGCACTGAGGGCACTGAGCTAAAGTCCCGGCTCATTTTACTTTGTTATAGTCATAAAGACCATGACTGAGCCAGGCGTGGTGGCGCATACCTTTAATCCCAGCACTCAGGAGGCTGAGGTAGGAGGAGCGTTGTGAGTTCGAGGCCAGCTTGGGCTACAACTCGAGCGCAAGGCCGGCCTGAGCTACACAGTGCGACCCTGCCACAAAAAACCAGGGCCGGAAGTTTGGCTCAGTGACTTAAGCGCCTATCTGACAGGCACGAGGTTGTGAGTTCAATCCCTGGAGCCGCAAAAAACAACAAAAAAAAAAAAGACCATGACTGAATACACTCATTCAGGAAACCTCTCAGGGCCCACACAACCTTGCAGAAGGTACCATGGGGTGGTTGCACATCAGCAGAGCTAATACCTGCTCTCTTCAGAAACACACCAACTACAATCATTCAATCGAAAACCACCATCTCTAATACAAATACTAGCACTGCAGTTTCAATGGAAAATAGGGTCTGCCGGCCTAGATATGGAGAATACATGAAATATAACAATCAATTTGAAAGATTTAAATTTAAAAGCAAGAGCTTGCACCCCTGCACTCAGCAGCCCTCCACGTATTAGCTACCAGGTCTGAAGTTAGAGAATCAGCTAAGGAGACTTAAAATGGGCCTTGGGCATCCTGAGAAAGGCAATTTCCAAGCAGAAGAGTAAGTGCCCCACACTGAAACCAGTGCCAGCGGGCCATGGAGGGAGGGAGGCAGCTAGGACAGAGAAGAGGGTTTGGAGTGTTTGGGCGAAAGAGAGCGAGTGAGCAAGACCCCCCACCATGGGTCTGAGGGGAAGAGAAAGGTGGAAGAGGTAGCAGGCCCTGGATCACAACAGGACTTCTGCACCTGGCTCGGGAGTCTGCACCGCACCTGGAAGGTTATGTGGCCTCAGAAAGCCTGGTTTCAAGGGGAGGGTCAGGAAAGGAAATGCGGCTCAGCTACATTACAGCGGGGGCGGGGGAAGAGAACTGGCCAGGCGGCTGCACAGTGGAGCCAGGAGGGCTGCTAGCAGAAGGGCAGCCACACCCCGGGGCTCCAAGCTCGGGAAGGTTCCCAAGGAGTGCTCAGGGTGGCTGCTGTTCACCAGCAGGGCTGTGCTCTGAGGGGGAAGTCCAGGGGTTCCATTCACGACACATTCATTCTGAGGTCCCTGAAGGCTACAGGGGGATCTCGGTAACTGGTCAGGTAGGGAAAGAAGCAACAAAACTGGCGTCCATCCCAAGTGCAAGAAAGGGGGCAAGAAAACAGAACAGGAAACTGAAATGGCCTAGAGATCTAAGCAAGACGAAGGCAAGAGGGCAATGCAAGGACCACAACAGAACCTTGGGGAGACACATTCAGGTAAAAACAAAACCAAAAGATGCGTAAGATCCTATGAAGATGTGACGACCTGCAACTTTTAAAGGGAAACAAAGGAAAGAGAAAAGTTGTTCCATTCCCTGTGGAGGCTCAAAGCTCCTTCCCTGCCAAAAGGAAGCTTCCCTGAAGATTAAGTCACTTTTGTCTGCAATTCTATCTTTCAGCATGCTGCTGAAAGGTCAGGAGGGTCTCTCAGGGTCCCTCTTAGGGTCTGCCTTTAACTGACAGTTAAACTGTTTCAGACCATATTTTGCCACTGTTCCTAATTAGATAAAAGTATGTTCTAGAGACAGACAAGAGGGGCTGGCTGTGCGACTCTGCTGCACAGTGCATGCCTCACACACACAAGGCCTGGGTTTAATACCAGCACCTCGAAAGCCAACCAACCAGCTGCAAAAGCCTTCTACAGACACTAGACCTAGACAGTCGGTATCTGCGATTTCTATGACCATTTTAAAGGCTGAAATAATACACTGTTCAGACTTCACCAATCCTTAAAGTCTTGGTGTTCTAACAAATATTACCCCTCCCCAACAAGGCTTATCAGACAGATGCATGCCCAGAAAGCCAGGAGACATTCCCAGGGTGCATCAATTCCAGGAAGAGCTGCAGTCAGCTCTCATTTGCCCTCACCACTGAATCCCCAGCAGCGATCTCTCTTTCTCAGGAAAGGAACAGATTACTGCTGATATCTGAGAACACCCAGGAGAAAAGGGGGGATGGGGAGGAAGGAGGGCAGAAAGTTTTTCAAGTAGTGCTTTCCTGGCTTTCAACCAAATACAATTAAATAGCATCTCCATAAGATGAAGTCAAGATAACATAAACAGAATCTTCAATGAGACCAATTACCTCAAAACCTTTCCCAAACTTCGTGTGAGATAACAGGCAGGCTGCCATAAAGCCCTGCACCCAGGGTGAGCAAGGGTCTGGGTCTGGCCTCGAGGTGGGCAGGTCGGGGGCAAAACATCACCACTGGCTCATCCAGGTTCCTGGCAACACCTGCAAACCCACACATCTCTGGGGGGTATAGGGAGACTCTTTCAGTCAGTGTATCTCTCTGGTCCCTTGCTGGGACAGTGGGACTTCTCGACAATCTCGTAATCTTGTCGAATGATAAATGGTGGCTCTGCTGAGTTCAAGCCCACCTGACTATCATTAAAAGCTGGCATTGTGAGGGCAATTCTTAAAGTAAGTTTTTAAAAAGTGCAAGGAGATACAAATAACTAAGAAGACTAAAGATAAATGGCATAAAAACAGTAGGGCAAGCCTAGTATTGGATTATAATCCAAAGTATAAATACTGATAAATCTACCTAAAAAAAAAAAAAAGCTTGCTGATCTACCATAATATAAATAAATAACCGAATGAATAAATATAGAGAACAGACAAATAAGACTACAGAAGAATTCTAAATAATCAATCTGTGCTGGTGCAGTTTAATTCCATATAATGACTTAAACCCAAAAAGCACGGTGTTCAGAGATAGGAAACAAAAAACTTCACATTAAAGAAATCTGACGACAAGCCGGGCGTGGTGGCGCACGCCTTTAATCCCAGCACTCAGGAGGCTGAGGTAGGAGGAGCGTTGTGAGTTCGAGGCCGGCTTGGGCTACAACGCGCGTGCAAGGCCGGCCTGAGCTACATAGTGCGACCCTGCCTCAAAAAACTAGGGCTGGAAGTTTGGCTCAGTGGCTTAAGCGCCTGCCCTGGCAGGCGCAAAGTTATGAGTTTGATCCCCGGTGCCGCAAAAAAAAAAAAAAAAAAAAAAAAAAAAAAAAAAAAAAGAAAAGAAAAAAAAAGAAATCTGACAAACGGCACCTCATCCAGGTGACCAAGGTAGCATCAAAGCAACAAGTCAGGCTGATATGATGCACCTTTAATATGAGGTGATGACAATGGAAACTAATTTATGTGATCTACCTCCCCAAAACCCATACCCCTGACACAACCATAAGGAAAATACCAGACAAACCCAAACCAAGTGACATTTTACAAAATAACTAACCAGTTACTCTTCACAACTTTCATGGTCATTCAAACCAAGGGAAGTCTAACAAAATAGCAACCAGGAGCCTACAGAGCAAGGATGAAAGTAATATAGCAACCTGGATGGGTCCTGGGACGGAATCCAAGGAGCATACATGGTAAGACCCCTTCTCAAAACCCATCCTATCAAGTGTGGAACTGTGGGATTTTGTTCAACACAGTTACAAATCATAGTATAAACAAATACCCACAAATCCATACTGATAAAAGTGACTAAATATCGAAGTAGACAAATCTCCCACACAGAAGAATTATAAATAATTTGTGTAGGTGAAGCTTAACTCCACTTAATGACCTGCCTCCCAAAAGAACATCAGGCAAACACCATTTGGGAAATCCAAATCACATGTGGGGCTTGGCTCACAGCAAGGCACCGAGGTCTGTTTCTCCACAGTGGCAAATGTACATAAGGGCTGGGAACACAGCTCAGTGCAAAGGTCCTAGATCCAATCCTCAGTACAAGAAAAAAAAATTCATATGACTCTATATCTGTTCTAAAGTAAGGTTTTCTTTTCTTTTTAAGCAGTAAGACATTAGGTGAATTTGGGGGAAATGTAAAAATTAACAAAAGAATCTCAACTGTGCAGAAAATAAATGAGCAGTAATTACTTAGGGAACTATCAATCACTGACCATTACACCTTCAGAGGTAATTCTTAGAACTTCAGAATCTGCATTTTCAAAAAATGGACGCAAGGAAAGTCTGCTAATTGCAACATCTAGCTCATGCCATGATCTTGTATTTATACATAAAGAACAGATCTTAATCCAAAGAAGTCAAAAGAAATAAAGTCCAGTTGAAAATAACTAGAGACGAGCCGGGCATGGTGGCACATGCCTGTAACCCCAGCACTCTGGGAAGCTGAGGCAAATCCAGCCTGGGCGAGTCAGCGAGACCCTACCCCAGTAAACATAATGGCTAGGAGTCCAGCTCAGCGTTCAAGCCCCGAGTTCAATCCCCAGCAAAGGAAAAGAAAGAACAGGGGAGGGGAGTGAAGAGACATACCATCCAGAAATAACACCAAATACTAGAGGGGGGAAAAACATAAAAATTAGGATTACTGGAGCCGGGCATGGTGGCGCACGCCTTTAATCCCAGCACTCGGGAGGCTGAGGTAGGAGGAGCGTTGTGAGTTCGAGGCCGGCTTGGGCTACAACGCGAGTGCAAGGCCGGCCTGAGCTACATAGTGCGACTCTGCCTCAAAAAAACCAGGGCTGGGAGTTCAGCTCAGTGGCTTAAGCGCCTGTCTGGCAGGCGTGAGGTTGTGGGCTTGATCCCTGGTGCAGCAAAAAAAAAAAAAAAAAACACTCAGGATTACTCTAAGCCATGAACTACTGTTTCCCAATCAGCAAGGTTAGGAGACCAGAGATTGAGGTGACAGGGTACAAGGCTTTTCTTCGGGGTGCAGTGAGGGGACAAAAGCATTCTAAATTGACTGGGATGACATTTTTACAATGCTGTAAAGACACTAAAATCCAACTAAGCACTTTAGATAGGTGAATTGTATGCTATGAGAATTACAGGTCAATAAAGAATACAATTACTATCAAAATATAAACAAATAAACCAAGTAGGTGGCAACCAACATTTTTTAATGAAATACAATGGAACAGAAAATAAAGAGTACACCACAGGCAATAAAGGTTAGTACAACTTTGTGAAATGTGAAACTTTAATTCATTTTTATAAATATATAGACTACATATGTACGTATGTATTCATCCACCCACAGACATGGCTATAAGTTATAGAAATGACATAACATTTATTACTGTAAGTCACCATCAAAAGTTTGGAAGCCACTGTTCTAAACACACACAATTCTCCCTTACTACTCCTCACACATCTTTCATTGCAATGAGCTTGTGCTGTGTCAAAAAACCAGTAAGGTTAAAATCTACTAATACCTTTAAGTTTGCTGGAAAATTGGCATAAACTAAACTGGTTCTAAGGGAGGAAGGGCGCCGGGAGGGTGAGGGTCAGAGGCAGATCCCATGCTCAGGTAGCAGGCGTGACAGGCCCTGGCCTGGGCAGCAAAAAGGGAGAAAGGTGAGAACCTCGTACAAATCCGAGCAAGTGCAAAGCACACTTGGCGAAGTCACCTGTGAGCTTCAAATACCCAGACCGGGGGCTGAGGTCCAGGCCTCCAGGGTCAGACACACGTCGCCCGCCACCTCCCGACCCTCTCTGCACGCGTGATGCCAAGGCAGAGACTCCACGGAGACAACCCCACAGAGCTCCCGAGTTCCATGCTGCTAACCCATCTTCGCCAGTCACAAGCCGAAGCTGGGAAGCCCTCTCTGGGATTTCTGCTTCCCTCACGACCCCACCACTGAGTGAACAAATAATAAACACATCCAACAAAAAAAATAAATAAATCTCAACACTTTTCGTTCCCCTCCAAGCCCACAACCACCACTCTAATCTGAACCACCATCCACACTTCTCACCTTTTCTTTGTTCCCATACACCCAAAAAAGCTAATGTTAAGCTGTAATCTCTGCCATACTCTAAGCACTGTTTTTTTGGGGTTTTTTTTTGGCACCGGGGATTGAACTCACAACCTCGTACCTGTCAGGCAGGTGCATAAGCCGCTGAGCCAAACTCTCGGCCCTAGCGCTGGTATTTTTTAATAAACTTCACAATCAAGAGCTGGGTGTGGTGACACACGCCTTCAATCCCAGCACTTGGGAGGCTGAGGTAGGAGAAGCGCTGTGAGTTCGAGGCCGGCTTGGGCTAGAACGCGAGTGCAAGGCCGACCTGAGGTACGTAGTGCAACCCTGCCTCAAAAAACCAGGGCCAGGAGTTTGGCTCAGCGGCTTACATGCCTGTCAGGTAGGTGCAAGGTTGTGAGTTCGATCCCCAGTGCCGCAAAAAAAAAAAAAAAAAAAAAATCACAGTGAACTTTCATCAGAAATAATCAAAGCTCCCAATTTGATTGCATCCTCCCTCAACTTTATCAAAAACACAGATCTGAAAACCACCAGATTTATAAAAGAATCTGTCATCTCATCAAAGTTAATTACTTTTTAAGTCAGTACCAATATTTCAAGCAGCCCCTTTGTTTGCCTGAGATGAAATAAATGGTGGGGCTAGTTTTTTTTTTTTTATAATGCGGAGAAGACTGTGAAATCAGAGGTAAGAAATGACACTGTACAACCTCAGACAGATCAATTTTAGAAGCATGGATGAGGATCCAGAAGCTGAGTCCTTGAAAGTTATCTCTGAAAATTATCCTCATGCCCTGGTACCACTTAGAGCCTTTGTATAGCGCAAGGGACCAGAGTCCCATATGGACAACTCACAGAGACTGCCCTGTGACCAAGACATTCTCTTAAAAATGGAATTTGCATTGTTAATGTTAGTTCTCTGCTTAAAATCTGTTAGGCGCTCACACCACATTTAGCCAAGCATGGTGGTGCACACCTGTAATCCCTGCACTCAGGAGGCAGGGACAGGTGGTCTGCGGCGAGTCCAAAGCCAGCCTGGGCTACACAGTGAGATCCTGTCTCAAAGAAAAACACACACACACAAAAACTCACCACACTTAAAAATGAAACCCAAACTTCCTACTGTGGCCGCCAAGGTCCACCACCTCATCTCACTGTCCTATGCTCCAACAAGGGTTTTCAGGTTCCCTGCAGGCCGCCTCCTCTTCCACCCGAGACATTCTTCTCCCTGTGCCTGCAGCCTGGCTGCCCCTGTCTCCTCCAGATTTCACAGGCAGGGTCACCTCCTTGGAGAGCACCCCATGAGCAACCCAGCTACTTCATTACTCCCCAGCGCATAGCGTCGTTCTCTGCAGTTTCTATCAACGGCCGCCTGCCACATGCAAGGCGGGTCTTACTCTGTGTCAGGTACAGCGCTCAGCACAACAGCCAATCGCGGGGGATGCTGGGGGACAGCTGGGAGACAGTTGGGGGAACAAGTGGGGATACCAGTGGGAGAACAAGTGGGGAACAAGTGGGGGAAGTGAGGAACTACTTCCAAAAGCTTTAGGTATTGCCTCAGTTGAAAACAAAGATTAATTAATAGAGAACACAGACTAAAGAGAAGAGAAGAATCAAGGCCCAAGAGACAATAGTCAATACATAAGCAAAGACATAATCAAGAACTTCAGAGAACATTCCGAGGTGGCAGAGAAATAGATCACACAGGCATTTGACTCCCATTGCCTTCCTTACCTCTGTTCTTGAGAAGAGTCCTCCACGTCCTCTTCAGAATCACCCTATTGACAAAGAACATGCTTTAACAGTTGTTTCCAACAAACGCAAGTCACAAAAGGAGCTCTTTAACTCTCGGGGGGATCAGGAGCTTGTAATGACTGTCTACAAGAGTGACTGGTACCAATACTCCATAGATTCTCGTTAAAGAATGACAGTCGTGACAAGAATAAAAATCACCCAGTAGTACCCCTTGGGCATTCACTGTACACAAGCATTCAACTTGTTCGGTTCTGGGGGGTTTTTTTTGGGGGGAAGGGGTTTTTTTGGTTTTGTGAGACAAGGTTTCACTATGTAGTTCAAGCTGGCCTCAAACTGAACTCACAGAGATTCTCCTGCCTCTGCCTCCTGAGAGGTGAGATTACAGACTCACACCACCACGCCCACCTCTCTATCTATTTAAAACTACAACCTAAATACAATCTCAAAATTGAGACATTATTTCTCTTCAAGAGCAGCTTGTAATACTTGCATTTAAGCCAGGCGTGGTGGCGCACACCTCTAATCCCAGCACTCGGGAGGCTGAGGTAGGAGAAGCCTTGTGAGTTCAAGGCCAGCTTGGGCTACAACGCCAGCTCAAGGCTGGCCTGAGCTACATAGTGTGACCCTGCCTCAAAAAACTAGGGCCGGGAGTTTGGCTCAGTGGCTTAAGCGCCTGTCTGCAGGTGTGAGGCTGTGAATTGGATCCCCCATGCTGGAAGAAAAAAAAAAAAAAATTCCATTTAATCACGTAAGATGCCATTTAATGCCAATTAAAATTCTCAAACACAGAAAATCTATTTTGCTTAATTCAGAGTCCTCTTAGCCGGGCGTGGTGGCGCACGCCTTTATCCCAACACTCGGGAGGCTGAGGTAGGAGGAGCGTTGTGAGTTCGAGGCCGGCTTGGGCTACAATGCGCGTGCAAGGCCGGTCTGAGCTGCATAGTGCGACCCTGCCTTGAAAAACTAGGGCCGGGAGTTTGGCTCAGCAGCTTAAGCGCCTGCCCTGGCAGGTGCGAGGTTGTGAGTTCGATCCCCGGTGCCGCAAAAAAAAAAAAAAAGAAGAAGGCAACTGAAACACAAACACGTGAACCAGGGAAAAAAGGCCTGGCCCAGCTCAACCCTGCTGTGTGCTGCCCAGAAATGAGCTCCGGATGGGTTACTCTGGAGGCTCTGCCGAGTTGGACTCCCCTGGTTCCGCTGCATCTCTCCAGCCCTCCCTTCCCTGCTGCCAACAGTTCCCTGGGCCTGACTCCTCCACGCTGACCTCTCAGCAGGTGAACAGGATTGTAGCCTCAAGACACTAACCCCTCACTCCGCCACACCTAAAGGTTCTCCACAGCCCGCCCATCTCTCCTCTGGACCAAACCCAGCACATGGCAGGGGTTCCACAAGCCTTCTAGGGCAGATGTTTTCCAAGTTAACAGTCCTCTTTCCGAAAGTCTCCAGGCTGCAGAAACAGGCACACACCAGCTTGCCAAGACGCTGCCCCCTTCTGTGATGAAGGCACCATCACACTGCCCAGGAAACCTTAGGGTCACCCTGTACTGTTGCCCTCTCCTTGCCTCCAAAAGAAGTTCAGATTTGGCCTTTCTTTTCTACCCCATCCGCCAGCAACAAGCCCACAGTATCAACTTGCCAGGCCTGAATTACTGAGACATTCAGGACCTTCTGCCATGCTATAAAACTGCTGCCTCTAATATGATGCACATAGCACTGCAAGATCAATCTTCCTCCAAGCCAATCACTGCTATCCACATGCTACGGACCTGGTACTCAACACCACATATCCAAGCCAATCACCGCTATCCACATGCTACGGACCTGGTACTCAACACCACACATCTCCAAGCCAATCACCGCTATCCACATACTACGGACCTAGTACTCAACACCACATATCCAAGCCAATCACCGATATCCACATGCTACGGATCTCATACTCAATACCACGGTGCTGATCCCTGCTCAAGAACTACAAATCTCCAGTTCTGGACCTAATACTTCCTGGGTTCAAATCCCACTAGTGCCACCTTAGACAAGTTGTTTAACTGCCCGGCACCTCAATTCTTCAGCTGTAAAATCAGGTCATAATACTTCCTAGTTTTTAGTGTGTGGATATGAGTTAACTCACACAACAAAAAAGTAGTACTCAATCCATGTTACTATTTTTTATGCTGATGGCAGAAATAGATTAAACAAAAATAAGTCTCTAAGACAAAAAGATTTCCAAATACTAGTCAATGATTCACTGAATGGAGTAAGACACTATTACACAACCCTGTACCTGAGATAATAAAAAGAACCCAGATGTTCAGCATACCATTTCCTGTTTCACTTTCTGCTAATTTCCGTTATCTATACCCTCAAGACCTAAGTGTGTGTGCTGGGGGAGGGGGAACACAGAACTGTTTTTCTTTTTTTTTGTGGCACTGGGGATTGAACTCACAACCTTGCGCCTGTCAGACAGGCGCTTAAGTCACTGAGCCAAACTTCCGGCCCCGGTTTTTTGAGGCAGGGTCGCACTGTGTAGCCCAAGCTGGCCTCGAACTCACAGCGCTCCTCCTACCTCAACCTCCCGAGTGCTGGGATTAAAGGCGTGCGCCACCACACCCAGCTAGGACTGTTTTTCTTGTGTTGCTGGGTATGCAACTCAGGGTCCCATGCATGCTAGGCAAGCTCTACCAGTGAACTCTACCCTCAGCCCAAAACATATTTTTAAAGGCAGAGACTCTCTTATTCGCCTTGGGATAATGGGGTTCAACCAGGCAAGCAAATGATCAGTGTTTGCTGAATGAATATGCAGGTCCTGTGTCAGGTAACAGTGGCTCCTAGTCAGCACCATCTCCACCCTTCAAACCTGCTAAGGGAGGCATCCGGAGGAGTGAGTCTTCTCAGACCAGTCCAATCGGATTAGGAGAAGGTGTTCTAGATTGTCCTTCTTGCTTGCCGGGACAGACATAAAAATGTAATCGAACAACAATGGGCAATCAATATGTAAAACATTTCCCCTGCGGTCTTCAGAACTGGCTAACCCCATAAACTAAGAAGCAGGGCAGGGCACTGACTGCCTCTCCTCCACTGGAAAGGCCTCGTGGTCCCACGATGGATGCCGCAGGGAAGCAGGACCCTGTGACCTCGGCAAGGCCCCCAGGCTGCAGCAGCCCAGACCGTCTTAAGGGAAACCCAGCTGAGGCAACAAGGGACGGACGAGACAAGGTAAAAAAAAAAAAAAAATCCAGACATACAAATCACTAAAAGCGACTCAAGGAGGGGAAACTGATGGGGCACGAGGTGCAGCTCAGTGGTAGAGCACTGGGCCTGCACACGAGGCCAAAAGTTCTCCCCAACACTGCAAGGAATAAAAGGGGGAGAAATGATGGCAAGGCCACTGCAGGTGAAGAGTTGGGAAGGACTTTCCTGAACCACCAGCAGGACAGTGACATCTGTTCTTTCATTCAGCGGAAGCCAAGGGTCAGGCTGGAGAGTGAGTCTCAGAGAAATAACCAGAGGAGAAGACAAGGTCAGGCTGCGGAGAGCTCAAAAAACGGTCAGAGCAGGTCAAATGGACAGTGCCCTATGTGGGGGTCACAGGAAACCAGAAAGGGAAGCAAGAAAGTGCACAGAGCTGTATCATGCACATGTGCAATTCCCTCTAGACAATAAGCGAATAAAAATACTTGTTTGGTTTCCATGTCATCACCATTCTGGGTTCAGTGTGTTAAAGTATACTCAAAGGACAGGAAAATTCTGTAAACCTAAGAATAAAATCACATTACTTCCCTTTCCTCCTCTCAAAACCATCGATAAACAGCTTTATATCACTACATTCAACAGTTTTATAACAGAAAATACTACAAACGGGGCTGGAGGTGTAGCCCTGGGGTACAGTACTTGCCTAGCATGCCTGGGACCCTGGATATGACCTCCAGCATCACAAAAGAAATATGAAGAATGTAACTTTCTGTATAACCACAGCAGCATAATACTGAGCTGTCTGCACTAGATCAGTTCCTTCAAAGCAGGAAAGCTATTCATGTCCCCAGAGAACAATGCTATGGCTCAGCTGAGAATCCACCAAAATAACAACCTACATCAGGTACTCTGGAAGTTCAAAGCACTTAATCCCCTCAACCCCCTATGAAATCATCACTGTCATTCCCCCTACTTTGCAGATGAAAACACTGAGGACAGAGGGGTGAACATGGTAGAAGGCACAATGAGAGGTGAGGCCCTGAGTTCTGCCCCCAGCCCCAAAGTAAGTGCGTACATAAAAGCAGTAGTTAAAGGGCAGAGGCAAAAAGGGGGCAGAGTCAGGACTCATATCCAGGAGACCTGCTCCAAGGGTCTTCAATTGTTACCTTTGGTTTCATTCATGAGTTACTTTAGTTCTTAATCACTTAAGAGTTACATCAGAAAAAGAGAAAGCAAAATCAACAGCAAACTTTCTAAGTAATTGTATAAATAATTAATGTTGACAAATACTTCAGTATTATGTGGATTGAATGCCACATCCTCTGACACTCCTATTTCACCTATTACTGACAGTTCAGTTCTGATGCCATCTTCTAGTGTCCCTGAATGAAGGAACTCAACCTACCCATAACTGAGCAGAAAACCCTCATATTTAAATAATACCTATAAATATGTTCTTTTCAACTGACTCCTTATGATACACATGAGGAAGCATTTCTGAAAGAAAAATGCAAAAACTCTTTTAAAAAAATTCCTTAAAAATAACTTTCTTTCGCCCAGGTATGGGGGTCCACATCTCTAATCCCAACTCCTGGGGAGGCCAAGGCAAGAGGACTGCAAGTTCAAACACAACCTGAATGACTTAGTGAAACTGTCCCAAAATAGTAAAAAACGGCTGGGGAGGTAAAGGCCCTGTGTTCAATCCCAGGTACCACAAAAAAGAAAAAACAAAAGAAACTTTCTTCAGAACTCTCTGCTGCTATGAGATACTGTATACATATATCCCATATGCCTGCCCAAGCACATGTCAGGTAAGATAGTTTCTAAAACAAGTACCTAAAGACCAAGTATTTAGCCGGGCGTGCTGGCGCACGCCTTTAATCCCAGCACTCGCGAGGCTGAGGTAGGCGGAGCGTTGTGAGTTCGAGGCCGGCTTGGGCTACAACACAAGCACAAGGCCGGCCTGAGCTACATAGTGCGACCCTGCCTCAAAAAATCCAGGGCCGGGAGTTAGGCTCAGTGCCTTAAGCGCCTGCCCTGGCAGGCGCGAGGTTGTGAGTTCAATCCCCGGTGCCGCAAAAAAAAAAAAAAAAAAAAAAAAAAAAAGACCAAGTATTGAATAGCCGGGCATGGTGGCGCATGCCTTTAATCCCAGCACTCTGGAGGCTGAGGCAGGAGGATCACTGTGAGTTCAAGACCAGCCTGGGCTACAAAGTGAGTTCAAAGCCAGCCTGAACTGCATAGTGAGACCCTGTCTCAAAAAAGAGGGGCTGAGGATTTAGCTCAGTGGCCTAAGCGCCTGCCTGGCAGGCGTGAGGTTGTGAGTTCCATCCCCAGTACCAAAAAAAACACAAAAAACAAAAAAGACGAAGTAGTTAGAAAATTATTTCAAACATTTCACTTTCATTATAGCTTTGATTAAAATAGCTTATAAATGCCACTACAGTGAGAATTCCAAAAAGACAGCCTCTTAATTTCTGTTTCAATCAAAATGAACTACACACAGCAACAAAATCAAACTAAAATTAAGCATTTTACAAAATGACTTTGGAGCATAGAAAGACAGCAAGTAACTGTATCACAGATCTCAACATTTCCATGCCTGCGCACCATGATTACATCTTCAACTGACGCTTTTCCTTTTAGTCTGGGTTAGCTTCTAACAAGAACTATTGGTGGAGACAACAGCTGAGTGAAATGCAAATACACGAAGATACAGACCAGGCCTCCCTAACCAGGGCACTTGTCATCCCCTGGAACACCTGGTAAAGTCTGGAGACATTCTCAATTGTTAAAACTAGGGGCACGGAGCTCAGGACAGTGGCACATGCCCACAGCGACCAGGAAGACGAAGGCCGGAGGATGGCTGGAGCCCTAGAGAGGGAGAGCACAGTGAAGCTGGCCTCACAACAAAAGAACAAACAACCCCTCCTCCCCTCAAAAAACAAAAGCAAAACCTAGGGGAGTTATAGAGGAAGCACAGAGCCACTGGCAACCAGGGTGCTGCTCCCCATTCTGCAGTGCACAGGACAGCCCCTCAAAAACAAGAATTCTCCGGCCCAAAATGTCATTTGTTCGACTGCTCAATAACTCTAAGATTAATAAACACAACTATTTTTAGAGTCCATACATCAAGTGTTCAGTGTGGTTCTCTCAAACCAATTTTACTCTTTTTAATCTTTCTATATTTGCCAAACCTTGGACAACGGATGTGTATTATTTACAATCAGGAAAAAAATCCATCTGGGGATAAAGTCTTAGGAGAAGACGACTACTTGCCAACCGGGCTTGTTCTCAAAGGTTGGTCTCACTCAGGCAGCCTGCTGGCCTTCAAGAAAGGGCCAGGAAAATTCTCCTATAAAATCACCTCTCTGCCTGGAAGCTGTTATTCATTACTCCTGGTCAAACGAATATTCCAAACATCTCAAAACCAGCACTCTCAATGTTTCACATAGGAGAGAGCAGAAATGTAAAACTACACAGTCTCTCCAATGAAGTTACAGCTACACATCCTGTTTTTAAGGCTGCCGCCAACATGGGAAGTAATGAACATTCTAAAAATGACCACACACAAGCTGAATATTGTCTAATTCAACCCCCTCCGTGCATTTTGGGTCTCTCCTGCTGCTGATGAAAAACAGCCACCTATTCTATATTTTTAAATGTCCCTCTGCAGTCAAGGAGAATTTCTTATACAAATTCAACTTCCAAATCAACACAAAAGCTTTGCAGTACTGTATTCATTGCAGCTGGAAGCCCTCTATGCTACAGATTCCCTATAAAATGTTAGTAATTATTTTTCCAGATGCAATCGCAAAAATCATCATGGGGGGGGGACAAAACCTGAAATTCAAGTTTCTAAGTGGGTGTACTCTGACAGGAATTAAAGACACTTGGAGAAAATCCAAGACTACAATTCTTTCCAGTCACATCTTCATCCCAAAGCTACTACTTAATGTTAATCGCGAGTGCGCCTAACATTTATGAGATCAATACTCCTGCTGTGCCCACCCTCCCGGCCACCCGCCATCCACACGACACCCCGCACTGAGCGCCGCGCGGGTCCAGTGGAGCCCGCCCTGCAGAGGGGCCCGGGCTCCCACCTTCTGTATTTGGGGCCGGTCTGGCTCACGCCCTGTCACATGGCGCGGGAGGCGGCGGCAGCCGCCAGAGCCATCGCGGCCAGGTGTTCAGGCTCGACCCGACGGCTTATTTGCCTTGCAAAGAGGCCCGAGCGCCGGTCGCGCAGGGGGCCAGCGGCCTCCCCGCCCCTGCCCCTTCCCCTGCCCCGTCGCACGCCCACACCCGCCCTGTCACCTGGTCCTCACCTGAGTGGGCAGCAGGAGTTCCCCTTCCTCTGCCTGCCACAGCTCCACCACGTTCGGCAGGGGCTCGATCGCTGCACCACCAAAAAACACACCGCGTTTGTAATGCACGGAAAAGAAACGCTTGCTTCCTGCTTCCCCTGCCGTGCCCGTGCCACCCGCCTCCCCGAAACGAGGCCACCCCGAGCGGCCAGCCGAGGATGCTAACACAAAGGTCGGGGTGCCGGCCGGCCACAGCGCGCAAGTCGGGGCGCCCGTGCTGGGGCCGGAGGGCGAAGCCACCCCGCGGGCCACGCCGCGCCCCACTGCCAGCCCGAGCATCTGCCGGGGACCCCGAGCGGCCCAGCGGGGGGAACAAAGCTGCAGGGCGCCGGGCCGCGGCGGGGACCCGCGCGCCACACAAAGCGGGGTGCGCCCGGGGCGCGGGGGCGGCGCACAAAGGCGCGGGGCGCGCGCGGCTAGCGGTCCCCGGCCCGGGACGCCCGGCCCTCGGGGCGGCTGCGGCCCGGGCCTCCCCCGCCCCAGCCGCCCGGGGGTCTCCTCAGCCAGGACGGGGAGGGGGCGGGGTGGAGAGCGAGAGCCGGCGCGCGGCGAGGCTCACCTTGTCCCTGAGCCCCTCCCGGGCGACAGCACGGCGGCAGGACCTGGAAGACGCCCAGCAGGAGGCTCACGGCCACGGCGGTGCGGCGGTAGCCGCCGGGCTGCGGGCTTCGGAGCCCCGCCATGCTGCTGCTCGCGCGCCTCGGGTGCTCGCCGCGACCGCCGCTCTCCTCAGCACGCTGGCTCGCTCGCTGGCGCTGGCGCCGCCGCAGCTGCCGCCCCGCCCCTCCGCGCCGCGCCCGGCCCCGCCCCCGCCGCGCCCGGCCCCGCCCCGCCCCCGGCCTGCCGCGCTCGCCCCGCCCCCTAAGCCCCTCGTCCCCGCCCCCTCTGTGCTCGCCCCGCCCCCGAAGCCCCTCTGTCCGCCGGCCGCGCGGGGCTCGTATGCGCCACTGATAGGGCGCAGCGAGCGTGGACAATGCGAGCGCGCACGGCGGCCGCGGGCCAGTCACGCCCGGCCACGCCCACCGCGTGGGCCCAGTGTCGCCAGGCGCGCTGGGAGGGGCCGCCTGCGCAGCCTGGGCGAGGGCGGCCGGGGGGCTACGGCTGGCATCCCCTCTGCGCGGCATCCCGGCAGCCGTGGGGAGCGTGGCCGCGTGACGGGAGCCGGGAGCCCCGAGCGGGGACCTGTCGAGATGTTAGTGGAAATAACGCCGCGGTTGTCAGGAAGCGCGAGTGCAGCCACATGGCCGCTGCCAGTTGTGCAGCGAGGATATCCGGTGGCCGCGGAGGCTGTAATTTAGGATGAAGGGAGTCCGACCTCAGCGCCGCGTGGCGGGGCGCGCGCTCCGTGGACGCCGGCCAGGCGTGGCAGGTGGGGCAGCCTCTGCCTCCGGAGAGCCCGCAAGCTCCGCGTTCCAGAGCCCGCTCCGCTGGCGCGCTCAGCCGTCCTCTTCCCAAACAGCTGAGGCCAGGACGTGATCTCTGGCTTATTAATAGGCTAATGCGAGCAATTCTTAGAAATGTATTTTCTACATCCGACACCAAAAAAGTCCATGACCTGAGATCCCTTTTGCAGTTAGCACACCTTTGCCAGTGTTGTCACAAAGCGGGGGTTATTCGGCCATTTCCGGGGCAGCTTGAATGAAACTGAGAACGTGTGAGCTCCAGGCATAAAGAGGAGAGGCGCTGGGGCACACCTGTCTGCTCACATCGATCCGCTGCTTAACTGCTGCTGGTGCTTTCCGGTCTAGACGATGGGAAGGTGGTGGTCACAGCGGGACGGTGCCGCAGAAGGACACGATGAGTTATGCATCCTCCTTTGCTAATATGGAACCGTGAGGCCAGGCTCGCAGGGTCTGGATGGAATTCTAAACAATTTACATCACCTAATTTCTTGGATACCTTGACATGTAAGGAGATTACCAAAAACGTATTGCCATTTAAAAAAAACCATTACATTGTCCAACTTGATAATTCCTTCTTTTTTTTTTTTTTTTTCCCCGGCACCAGGATTAAACTCACAACTTCGCACCTGAGGGCAGGCGCTTAAGTCACTGAGCCAAACTCCCAGCCCTGGTTTTTTGAGGCAGGGTTGCACTATGTAGCTCAGGCCAGCCTTGGGCTCGCGTTGTAGCCCCAAGCCGGCCTCGAACTCACAACGCTCCTCCTACCACAGCCTCCTGAGTGCTGGGATTAAAGGCGTGCGCCACCATGTCCGGATCGGTATAATTCCTTTTTTTTTCCCCCTTCCCATATTCCCTGCCAGGATCTTAAGTCTTATCTCAATATGCCTTTCTTTTCCTCTTCGTTTCATTTCTCTCAGCTGGTACCATGGTGCCTCGGTTCACAAAGTTAATTCTTTCCATGCTTCTGGTTGCAAACCAAACTGGACAAGAACCCAATCAGATTTCCCCGTGAGGTCAACATTGAATTAAAAGTCGTGATGTAAAAACTTGCTAAATTATTTTACCTTATTATCAAGTCTCTTACACTGATGAGTATCACAGTATCCGTGAGAATGACTCAAAAGACAGAGTACCATTGCCATGGACTTTAAATTTGCTCTCACTCGCTTTCCTACGTAAAGGTTTCCAAGGGCAGCCTGATTTTTTTTTTCCCCAGCTGTGGTCTTGCAAACTTCACAAAGTGGGTAATACTGTTTGACTGTTGTTCACAAAGCCAGAAACAGGTATCTGCGGTGCTCAAGGGGTTGGAGAGGGATACAGGATTACACAGCTGTCTTCTTAGATAAATCTGACCTACTTAGCCTTCTCTGGAGGTATTTTTCTTGCTGACTCATGAGCAACAGGAAAGTTATGGGCCATTAAGCAGCTTCCAGGTTTTGGAGTAAACTTGTTCTCCAAAGAAGACGGGTCCTGTATGTCTGTGCTGTATTTCCATTATTCCCTAGGTCAGTGGGCGATGTTACCACAGAACATCTGAGCTGGATATATTTATTAGCCCACTTGCCCTGATTTTACGGAAGAAACTAAAGCCCAGAAAGGCTGAAAATCTAAGTAACACTTCCTTTTAGTGACAGTTATGATTTTGAGATTCATATTGGCTAGAGTTTTTGCTTTTTTTTTTTTTTTTTTTCGTGGCACCAGGGATTGAATTCACAACCTAGTAGTGCCTGCCCTGGCACTTAAGCCACTGAGACATACTCCCAGCCCTGGTTTTTTGAGGCAGGGTCACACTATGTAGCTTAGGCCGGCCTTGCACTCAAGTTGTAGCCCAAGCCAGCCTCGAACTCACAACACTCCTCCTGCCTCAGCCTCCCAAGTGCTGGGATTAAAGGCATGCGCCACCATGTCTGGCTCTTGTTTGTCTGGTTTTTTTGTTTGTTTGTTTTTTGTTTTTTTTTTCCAGTACCGGGGATCGAACTCTCA
This sequence comes from Dasyprocta punctata, assembly GCA_004363535.1. Lineage (NCBI taxonomy): Eukaryota > Metazoa > Chordata > Mammalia > Rodentia > Dasyproctidae > Dasyprocta > Dasyprocta punctata. Next base: position 16,679 of record RJWM01000823.1, on the reverse strand, counting down.
GCCTTGCACCTGCCAGGCAGGCGCTTAAGCCACTGAGCCAAACTCCTGACCCTAGTTTTTTGAGGCAGGGTCGCACTATGTAGCTCAGGTCAGCCTTGGGCTCGCGTTGTACCCCAAGCCAGCCTCGAAATCACAAGGCTCCTCCTACCTCAGCCTCCTGAGTGCTGGGATTTTTTTTTTACCCCCCCAGCACCAGGGATCGAACTCACAACCTCGCACCTGCCAGGGCAGGCGCTTAAGGCACTGAGCCAAACTCCTGGGCCTGGTTTTTTGAGGCAGGGTCGCACTATGTAGCTCAGGCCAGCCTTGCGCTGGCATTGTAGCCCAAGCCGGCCTCGAACTCACAACGCTCCACCTACCTCAGCCTCGAGAGTGCTGGGATTAAAGGCGTGCGCCACCACGCCCGGCTCAGGATTTGATTTTTATAGTTGCAGAAAACGAAACAGACTCCATAAATGGTTAAAACAGTACTTTTTTTAAATATGCAAGATGTTAACAATTTTTTTACCTCTTTATCCTCATTTTTTTTTTTTTTTTTTAGTACAGATGACAGCCAAGCAAGTTGATAATGTGAGTTACATCTCAACACATTTTATGAAAACTAATTGTGAAGTGTTAAACCCCAGGACCAACCTCTAACTCAGGTCACAGGTGGCTGTGAAGAGTGAAGTAATACACTCTATGGTTCAACAAACACTAGAAATTAAGTATTCAATAAATGCTAGACATGGTGCTATATTTATTTACATTGCAGGGGCTCAACAAACCTTTTTGTTTGTTTCTTTGTCTTTTTGAGAAGGCTATGCAGTTCAGTCTGGCCTATGAGCTCACTTTGTAGCCCAGGTTGGTCTTGAATTTACAACAATCCTCCTGTTGCAGCCTCCCAAGTGCTGGGATTACAGGTGTGTGCCACTGTGCCCAACCTAAACCGTTTGTTAATATGATAAATTTGATACTGATGGTTCAAGTACTTGAATAACTTATTCATATATCATCTGTCATTCAGACATGCTAGAATACAGTAATTAATCCATGTAACATCTGTCTGATAATCCATCTGTCCATTCATTTGGGCCCTGGCCCCAGTGAAAACAACAAAACCAAGTGTTTCATTAGGCTACCACCACCGTCACTGCTGGTTGCCTGGGAGGAAATGACCCAAAGGCGTGAGGGCAGAAACCTCCTGATTGCATTCCTGTGTTCTTGAGCTGGAGACTGTCTCCTGGACTCATCCCGTCTTATCTCATGAAGCCTCCTTAGGTACAACAGGTAAGGATTCTGGCCTTCCTCAGGTTCCTGCACTGTGTTAAATTATTTTCCTTTTCAGTAATGGGACTGTCAAGCAATTTGGGAAGGAGTAGCAGTATTCACAGTCATGTGTAGTCACTTTTCTCTAGATTTTTAAGTAAAACTATGCAATAAAAAGGTTAAATTTTACTGTGTGAATTAAAATTAAGTCAACTAGGTTAAAATTTTAAAGAAATAACATATTTTTTGAGAGTTTCACTGTGTAGTCCAGACTGGTTATGAACTGACCTTGAACTTGCTATATATAGGCTAGCTAACCTCGAACTCTTGGTCCTTTTCCCTTGGTCTTTAAAATGCAAGAAAAAACTGTAGACAAAAATGAATTTTTAAAGACAAAAAATAAATTTTAAAGGGAGACTATCAGCCGGGTGTGGTGGTGCACGCCTTTAATCCCAGCACTCAGGAGGCTGTGGTAGGAGGAGCGTTGTGAGTTCGAGGCCGGCTTGGGCTACAATGCGAGTGCAAGGCCGGCCTGAGCTACATAGTGCGACCCTGCCTCAAAAAACTAGGGCTGAGAGTTTCGCTCAGTGGCTTAAGCACCTGCCCTGGCAGGTGCGAAGTTGTGAGCTCGATCCCTGATGGCACAAAAACAAAACAAAAATAAAGGGAGACTATCATTTGGTTTATATACAAAGACATAGGTGTGGTCCTGTTAAATGTTTAAATATGATTAGGGCTGAGAATTGTACCTCAGTGGTAGCATGTTTTCCCAGCATGTATGAGAACCTTGGTTTATAAATGTGATTAAATGTGATTAAATATATGATGCATGAATTTAAAACCGAAGTCATCTTCCCCCCTTCCTTTGCACTATGACCTGGCCATCTTGACAAGGTCTGGTCAATGAGAGATAAGCAAACTTCTGGATTGACTTCCGGGAAAGCTATTGTTTTCCTGATGAAAAGGAATGAATTTAGCTAGCACAGAGCTTTTGCTCTGTATCCATAAAGTGAAATACAGATGTGATATCCAGAGGTTTGGCAGCTCACTTTTCCTCTCACTAAGACAAAATAGCCCACACCCACAATTTAAAGGAGGAAAGCCTTATTGGTTCAGTTGCGGTGGTCATCCACCTCTACGGCAGAAACAGCAAGGACAGATGGTGTAGTGGTTGGTTGATTGTGTTAATTTGAGAAGTTTAGAAGCTTAACTAAGTTGGCTCAGCAATCCTACACCCCAGGGTGTAGAGGACATGCCCTTGGGTGGCTGTCTGCACCCCAGAGAGTAGAGGCCGCATCGTAGTGTGGCTTGTCACCTGGAAAGTATAAAAGGGAAATAAGGAAGGACGGACAGGCTTCTTTTCTTCAGAGGAGCTCCAGTCTTCACCTTCAGCTTGAATGTCATCTCCTGGCTTCTAGAGCAGACCCTCCGCTTCTGCCTTGGTTTGATCCTTCTTCAGCCTCCCAGCCTGCCATCACATCGGCCTCCTGATAACAGACTGGCACAGGACACTGCAGTGAGCTCCAGACCTTGGACTGGACCCTTCAGCCGCCAGTGTGCAGACACCCTCTGCACGCTGCCTCACCTAACTCAGGGGCTGACCACTGTAAGCCAATCTTGTACTTTCTTATACATTTGTATCTCTTGTGTTCTATCTGTTTCTCTAGTAAAACCCTGACTGATACAGAAAGGCATGTGGCCAAGAAGTAGGAGAGAAAAGGGAGGAGTCAGGGACAAGAACACATCCTTCTAGGTTACATCCCCACTGACCTGCCTCCAACCAGGCCCCACCTCCTAACAGCCCATTTTACTACTGAACTCAATGGTGAATGATTCCCCGCATGAGCGTAGTGCCCCCATGAGCCAATCACCTTCCAAACAAATGAGGCTTTGTGGGGACATTTTAGATTAGGCCATAACTTTACACCTCTGGCCTCCAAAAGACTCGTGCTCATCTACTTATGCAAAATGCATTTTAGTCTATGTTTAAGAGTCTTCAAAGTCTTTTTTTTTTTAAACAGGGTCTCACTGTGTAGTTCAGGATGGCCTTGAATTCACTATGTAGCACAGGCTGGCCTTGAACTCTCAGTAATCCTCCTGCCTCAGCCTCCTGAGTGCTGGGATTACAGACATGTGCCACCACACCTGGGTCCAAAATCTTAATAGTTCCAGCATTGCATTTATCCAAGTCCAAAGTCTCCTCTGATACTTAAGGTAAACTCTTAGCTGTGAGCTCCTATAAAAATCAAAAAGAAAGTTAAACACTTCCAAGATATAATAGCATAGAGTAAACATTTCCATTTCAAAAGTGGAAGAGGGAGATAGAAATGAATGGGACCAGGGAAAACATTAAATCCTGTAACTCAGCATCCAGCACCCAAGCCAAAATGTGGTGCAGTGTGAGCTCCGAAGGGTTTGGATACAGCAGTGCCTCTCAGGCATTGCTGGTCGCAGCCCTCATTGCCTCTCGCTTGGGTTGGCTCTACTCACTGCTGGCAGCTTTCCTTAGTAGATGATGCATATTCCTGGCATCTCCAACTTTCTGAGGTCCCCACTACATTTTTCACCTCAATGTCACACACTGCTCTCTCAGGGCCACACTGTATGACCTCCTAGGCCTTCTTACAAAATCTGGGTGGGAGCTTCCTAACTCCCCAACTCTTGCATTTTGCATACCTGAAAAACCAACTGTGAAACAAATCCAGGGTAACCAATTCCCTTGATGACCCTCCTCAAGCAGGGGGCCCTGGAGTTTTCTTCTCAAAAAAAAGCTTTATAGTTTCTCAACCATGAGCCTGCAAAGGGCAGGGTCTTGCTGATTCCTGAGATGCCTCGGGTTATCTTCCTATTGTGGTTATGTGAAGTGCTTGGCTTCTTTCCAATGCTAACCTTTTTGGCAACCATGTTGTCCTTTGCCCCAACTTTGTATGCTTTCTTTCTGGCAAAACTACACTTCTCAAAGTATTCAGCTCTGTAATTTGTTCCCGCTTTTCACTGTAGATCTAGCTAAAGACAGCAGCATCCATGCCACAGCCTGAATGTTGCGTTGCCTTGAAATTTCCTCTGCCAGATTAGCCCACTGTCTTTAATCTCAGTCTCTCCCAAAGTCTCAGGACAAGGGCAAAATGTAGATAATGTTCCATCAGAATGTAACATACATGGCCTCTAATCCAATTGCTAGTGGGGCCCTCATTCTCAACTGAAACCTCCTGAGTTTGGCTTTTACTGTCAGCATTTCTATCAGCATACTTGTCTTCTGAGCTCCAACCAGAATCTCCCATTAAGCTCAGTTCACATTCTTACATTCTAGGTCTTCTCCAACCAGTATCTCCAAGCCTTTCCAAACTCCTCCCATGAAGGACTTCCAAAGGCTTCTAAATCACATGGCCAGGTACAGGCAGAGCCCACTCCTGTTACCAAGATCTTAAGTTATTTTACTGTTGCTGGGATAAAATATCCAACTTTCACAATTTAAAAGAGGAAAGGTTGGCCTGAAATCCCAGCACTCAGGCGGCTGAGGCAGGAGGATTGCTGCAAGTTTGAGGCCACCCTGGGCTACAAAGTGAGTTCATGGCCAGCCTGAACTGCACAGTGAAACCCTATCTCAAAAAGGCATATATATCTACCTTTCCAGGTCTCACCTCCAGTGACTCACCTCCAACCAGACCCCACCTCTTAACTGCACATTTAGCTGCTGAACTCAACAATGGATGAATCTACTGGTGACAGTAACTTCCCCCATTACCCCCTCACCTTCCAAACACGTGAGGCTTTGGGGACACTTTAGATCTAAATCAATCACAGTAGTGATCATACAAGTGTGATGAAGAAAGCTACATGCTGAGGATGGTAGAGTAGAAAAGCAGAGCATGTCTGGATTAGTGGTAGAACTATGGAATTGCAAGCTGTCTGTTTCTAAACATTGTGTTTTGTAAGCAAAAATCACACCTTCCTACTATGGTCAAGTTTACTGTTCTTTGCAGCCAAAATAATCCTGAATTGGAGAAAGTCAACCAAAGTAAAAATGAAAGTAAACAATGACCATTAACAGTAACCAGCCAGGCCTTTAATCTCAGTACTCAGGAGGCTGAGGCAGAAGGATCTTTGTGAGTTTGAAACCAGCCTGGGCTACAAAGTGAGTTCAAGGCCAGCCTGAACTGCATAGTGAGACCCTGTCTCAAAAAATAGGACTGGAAGCCGGGTGTGGTGGTGCACGCCTTTAATCCCAGCACTAGGGAGGCTGAGGTAGGCGGAGCGTTGTGAGTTCGAGGCCGGCTTGGGCTACAACACGAGTGCAAGGCCGGCCTGAGCTACATAATGCGACCCTGCCTTGAAAAAACCAGGGCTGGGAGTTTGGCTCAGTGCCTTAAGTGCCTGTCTGACAGGCACGAGGTTGTGAGTTCAATCCCCGGTGCTGAAAAAAAAAAAAAAAAAAAGACTGGGGATTTAGCTCAGTGGTGTAAGCACCTGCCTGGCAGGCATGAGGTTGTGAGTTTGATCCCCAGTACCAAAAAAACAAAACAACAACAACAACAAAACAGTCTCAAAGATACTAATGGAATATTCATATAACAGGAAACAGTTTATTTTACAAGAACAAGTAAAAACTATCATGCATCATTTTACATCAATTAAATTAGCAAAAGAAACCAAAAATCAAAAGTAAGTATCAACTAGGTATCTGCAAAGAAATGGTCCTTATCACTTAGTAGACTAGTTTATTCTCCAAAGGACAATCTGCCATCACCTGGGCTGTAAATCAGTATGAACAACCCTCCTGGCAGGCAGCACACACAGCTCTGGGTACCAAGTGTGATCATTTACCCTTACCTCCTTGCTGTGGTTTGCACGTGGTCCCTGAAGCTCCTGTGTTTATCACCGAATTTTCATTGGTTAATAGTATTTGGAAGCCGGGCGTGGTGGTGCACGCCTTTAATCCCAGCACTCGGGAGGCTGAGGTAGGCGGAGCGTTGTGAGTTCGAGGCTGGCTTGGGCTACAACGCGAGTGCAAGGCCGGCCTGAGCTACATAGTGCGACCCTGCCTCAAAAAACCAGGGCCGGGAGTTTGGCTCAGTGCCTCAAGCGCCTACCCTGGCAGGTGCGAGGTTGTGAGTTCAATCCCCGGTGCCGCAAAAAAAAAAAAAAAAAAATAGTATTTGGATTGGGGCCTTAGGGAGGGAATTAGAGTTGCATGAGGTCATGGAGGCAGACTCTTATGATGGGATTACTGACTTCATAAGAAGAGTGACCAATCCTCTATGTCCTCCACCACATTACAGCAAATCAGGAGGGCCCTCCCCAGTGCTAGCACCTTGATATCAGATTTCCCAAGGACCTGAACTGTTAGAAGTAAATCTCTCTTCTTTATAAATTACCCATCGCTGGGAATTTGGCTCAGTGGCTTAAGTGCCTGTCTGGCAGGCGCGAGGTTGTGAGTTCAATTCCCAGTGCCGAAAAAAAAAAAAAAAAAAAAAAAAAAAAAAAAAAAATATATATATATATATATATATATAAAAATTACCCATCAATAGTGTTCTGCTATAGCAGCAGAAAACAGACCAAGACAGTCCTTAATCTGCTCTGCACTCTCTTGCCTCTAAAAAGAGTCTTGGGGTTCGGTCCATGACATCCACTGTATGTTCTCTGGATGAACTCATGCAGTCCTGTGTCCCGTGTCATTAAACACTGTCTCTAAGCTGATGAGTCCCAAATTAGCATTTTCTCCCCTCCCTGAAATTCCACTCGTCTACCCAATTGCCTATTCCGTGTCTAATCAGCATCTCAAATCCACTTGATTCACTTGCTTCAAGTGTGTTACGACCTCAGTCTTCCAAAGTTTAAGTCTATGGCACCACCATCTACATAGCTGCTCAAGCCAGAAGTCAAGAAGTCTTTAATTTCTCTTTCTTTTATACCCTTTAATTCTATCAACGACTCCTAAAGTGTCTACCTCCATAATACTTTCGGTATCTGTCTTTTTCTTCTCCCCTGCTACCCTGAGCTAAGCTCCTCATGTCCCACATAGAGTCCTCCGATTCCCTACTACTGACCTCTCTGCTTCCGCTCATTCTCCTTGCATCTCAACTGCACAACTGCTGAAATTAACCTTTGAAAAACAGAATTCAGGTTATGCATAAAACCCTCCAGCATTTTTTTATAATATTAGAAAAATATTGATATTAACATCCTATTCTCTCACCTTGCAAAGAACAGTGAGGGCCCCGCCCACCTCTCTGACCTCATCTTCTAGGGTCTTCCCCTCCATAACCAGCCTTCAGCCCAGTGACCTGAAGAGGCCTCGGCCTTGCTGGGCCTTTGCACTTGCTGTTTCCCCTGCCAGAAAGCTCTCCGTCTGACTGTGACATGCTTGGCTCTGTGTGGTTGTCCATGGAGGGAGTGAGGAGGAGGCACCAAAATTCAGCTCACTCGTCCCACAAACAGCCCTGGCTCAAAGATGCCTGCAGCCAGAGGCGTCTTCTGATTCCACAGAGGCACTGACTGATGGCCAAACCATGAGCCTGCGATGCTGGATCCTTTCTAATCAGAATATTATTTCCGGGCTGAAGGTGCAGCTCTGTGGTACAGCATCTGCCCTGCGTGCACAAGGCCCTGGCACGTGCAATCCCCAGCATGGCAAAAGGATACAAAAATGTCCTTTGGCCAAAACTAAGGGAAAGCTAGCAGTCACTTTGCATGTCTTATGTAGACAGCACAAAAGCCCCTGGAACTAATATGGTCCCAATTTTTTTTTCAGGACAGCACTAGGAATTGAACCCAGGACCTTCTCACTGAGCTATGTCTCCAAGCCTTTTTGAAAATTTGAGACATGGTCTTACTAAGTCACTTAAATTATCCAGGCTAGATTCAAACTTGCGTGGTGCATGCTTGTAATCTCGGGAGGCTGAAGCAGGAGGCTCATGGCAAGTTTGAAGTCAGCCTGAACTGCATAACAAGTTCAGACCTTGTCTCCAAGAAAGAAAGGAAGACACTTCTTGCCTCAGCCTCCTGAAGTACTTGCTTGACGTCCCTATTTTACACGTGAGAAATTTGGCACGGAGCAGGTAGATAGCTCATCCAGGGCTAAACTTGCCCTCCGGTCCCACTGCACCATTCTGTCTCTGAACACAAAAAAATGAGCACAGAAATTTCCTCCCCACGGCCCCACTAGGTTCCAATTCTACTGCTTCGAGGATGCTTGTGGGACAATCACAGACCTATTAAGGCCCAGCTGTAGTCATTAAGAATCAATTGTTCCGGGTGTGGTGACGCATGCTTGTAATTCCAGTGTGCTGGGAGGCTGAGGCAGGAGGACTGTGAATTCGAGCCCAGTCTGGGAAATTTAGCACTTGAATGAGACCCTGTCTTGAAATTTAAAATAATAATAATAATAATAATAATAATAATAATAGTAATTTAAGTGGCTGGGGATGTAACTCAGAGAAAAGGCTTTGGGTTCAGTCACCAGTCAGGAGAAGGGAGTAAGTTACTATTGATGCACATTGCTAAAAACATACCCCACCATTTACCCTCCACAAGTTACAGGCAATTCAAGAATCTCATTTTTCTTTTGAGTCTGTGTCCTTTTAGACATTCGAATCTCATCCTCCGTGGACTTTCACACACACTGCCTTTTTTTTTTTTTTTTTTTTTTTTTTTTTTTTTTTTTGCGGCACCAGGGATTGAACTCTCAACCTCGTGCCTGCCAGACAGGCACTTAAGCCACTGAGCCAAACTCCCAGCCCTTTTCACACACACTGACTCAGATCAGTGAGACCATTACCTGTGCGAACCTCTGAGGCAGCAGCTGCATTAACTTATTTCATGGTTTACGCTTGTTATTGAGATCTTCACTTGCAGATTCAAACTGCACGCTGGGGAGTCATTTTTCTCTGTTTTCTTTTCCTTCCTTTTTAGAAAACACATAGTTTAGAATATTGGCAAGACTTTCAGTTCTGTAAGTGGAGTCAATATTTTGGTAGATGATTTTAGAAAAACTATTTTTGAAAGTTCACATAAGCTATAAACAAGCCCTGGCCCTAGTCTGAAAAGCAGAAATGATGCATAGTTTTCCAGCTCTGTCATATTTGACAACCTGAAATGACTATTAGAACTCAGCTGCTTCTAGAAATAAGGCTAGAAATCCTCATGTAGTGTTTATGATGTGCCGAGCTCTGCATACAAATCATTTCATTCCTCCAACACCCCCTGAGGGTGCAGGTCTGGTTGTTATCCCTGCATTACAATGGAGAAATTGAGACAGTGTCTCAGTCCCTTCGTGTCACTATTCCAAATCACTGGCTTAAACATGGGAAGTTTTTCTTTCTTTCTTTCTTTTTTTGGTACTGGAAATCAAACTCATAACCTCGAGCTTGCCAGGCAGGCGCTTATGCCACTAAGCTAAATCCCCAGTCCTATTTTTTCTTTTTTTTTGCAGCACCGGAGATTGAACTCACAACCTCGAGCCTGCCAGGGCAGGCGCTTAAGGCACTGAGCCAAACTCCCGGCCCTGGTTTTTTGAGGCAGGGTCGCACTATGTAGCTCAGGCCGGCCTTGCACTCGCGTTGTAGCCCAAGCCGGCCTCGAACTCACAACGCTCCGCCTACCTCAGCCTCCCGAGTGCTGGGATTAAAGGCGTGCGCCACCACGCCCGGCTGCCCCAGTCCTATTTTTTGAGACAGGGTCTCACTATGCAGTTCAGGTTGGCCTTGAACTCACTTTGTAGCCCAGGCTGGTCTCAGACTCACAACAATCCTCCTGCCTCGGCCTCCGGAGTGCTGGGATTAAAGGCGTGCGCCACCATGCCCGGCTGGAGATTTATTTCTTATAACTCTGAAGGTTGAGAACTCCAAACTCAAGGCAGACCCAGGACCCTGTTTCAGGGCCATGCCCTATTTCACAGGTGATCTTTACTGCATTTTCACACAGTAGAAGGGCAAGGAAGCTCTCTGGGATCTCCAAGAACGCTAATCCCATTCCTGAGGGCTCCATTTCATCACCTCTCAAAGGCCCTAACTCCAAAGGAATACTGTCGCCTAAGAGGTTATGTTCCCACATAGGAAGCGGGGTGGGAACGGGCGTTCAGACCGCAGCACGGACAGGAAAGGTGCCATCGCCCAAAGTCATAAACTCGCAAGTACAAACCTAGTCAGGCACACAGGCTTAGATACTGCGTGGTTCTCTCTCAGAGGAGAAACCCAAAAAATAAATAAAGAGCAAAATAAAATGCAGATAATAGTAAGCAGGGAGACAGATCTTTTGCAAAAGGGAGGGGCATCAAGATTTTCAGGGAGGGGAAAGGAGGAAAAGAGTTGAAAAAACTAATTGGGATGTGTTATGTCACCCGGAATATAGCTCAGTGGCACAGTGCCTGCCTGGCAAGTGCAAGGTCCTGAGTTCGATTTCCAGTACCAAAATAAAAAAAGATGTATTATGTCCATGTACCAACTCCCCATGATGAATGCAATCATTATATACTGCAAATATGTACTAATAAAATTTTTTAAGAAAATTTTTAAGTGCAAAGCTAGAATTCAAACCTAGGCAATCGAACCTCAGAACACATACCTCTGGGCACCAGGGCAATGTTCCTTAAGCCCCTGGAGTGAATAGAAGGCTAATGCTGACCACTGTTGGAAGAGGGATGATTAGAAATGTCTACAATTAGATGGTTCTAGGGGTGTAGCTCACTGGTAGAGGGCTTCCCTGGCATGTGTCAGACCCTAGGTTCCATCCCCACCACTGCCACCAAAGAAAAAAGCAGTTGGACACACCAAATAAAAGACATCATGTGAGTCAGGCATGGTGGCGCACGCCTTTAATCCCAGCACTCAGGAGGCTGAGGTAGGAGGAGCGTTGTGAGTTTGAGGCCCGGCTTGGGCTATAACGCGAACACAAGGCTGGCCTGAGCTACATAGTGCGACCCTGCCTCAAAAAAAACTAGGGCTGGGAGTTTGGCTCAGTGGCTTAAGCGCCTGCCCTGGCAGGTGTGAGGTTGTGAGTTCAATCCCCAGTGCCACACACACAAAGAAAAAGACATCATGTGACACCACAAGAACCTAATGAGATATTTTTATTTATTTATATATTTTTTGTGGCATCAGGGATCAAACTCACAGCCTCACACCTACCAGGCAGGTACTTAAGCCTCTGAGCCAAACTCCTGGCCCTAGTTTTTCTTTTCTTTTTTTTTTTTCCTCTTGCAGCACCGGGGATTGAACTCACAGCCTCGCACCTGCCAGACAGGCACTTAAGCCACTGAGCCAAACTCCCAGGCCTGGTTTTTTGAGGCAGGGTCGCACTATGTAGCTCAGGCCGGCCTTGCACTCGCGTTGTAGACCAAGCCAGCCTCGAACTCACAACGCTCCTCCTACCTCAGCCTCCTGAGTGCTGGGATTAAAGGCATGCAACACCATGCCCGGTCTAATGAGTTATTTTTAAAAGGAAGTCAATACTACACAACCAGTTTCTGGTTGTTGACTGTTTCACGATTTCAGGACAATGTCACACATTACTCACTCAGCAGTGGAAATGAGAATTCCTGTCTAGGTGATCACATGAATTTTGTCCTATGAGCCAATATGGGAGCTCCCCAAATAAATACTGTATTCCAATTCCAAAACGAGACAGGATCCTACATAGTATTTCAGTGTGTATCTGACTTTCTCATCTCGACAATTGAGTACAATCTAACAATGAACAGTCTAAGTACAGTTTTGGAAAATATGCCTCCCAACTTTGAATTAGGCACTTCAGTCCCACTGGACTTTGAAAATAAAGCTATGGAATGGTGTGACCTCTCAGCTCCTCTCTGCGTCTAACCTTGAGTAATTTTCTGTCCTGTCTGACAGCTTGAAAGCAGGAAACATGAACTTCCAAAATTCATCATTTTACTGCTTCAAATCCATCAGATAAAGCAACTTCACAGCTTTCTGAATCTCCATGCTTTCAAATTACAAGCATGTTAAGTTTGGCACTTAAGCAGTGCAAATAAAAAGCCGCCAGGTCAGCAGCAGGGAGCCAGATCTTGTGAAAGGGTGATAAACTGGGGGTGGGGGGGCCGATGGGGGGGTCTGTTCTTTCCTCAGTATCCCTGGACTGCTGGTCTGGGGCCATTGGGCAAAGCTTACAGTTGGTAGACTCTAGCATCCCATCTGTGCAGCCTTGGGCAAGTCACTTAACCTCTCTGTGCTGAGTTTCTCATCTGCAAAGTGGAGATAACAATATTCTGTTCATTAGTTGTGGCAGAAAAATGAGTTAGTATAATAAGCCTGTGGAAGTCTCCGAGACAGAGTAAGGCTTCATTTTTGGTAATATACCGCACCACTGTTATCATCTCCCATCTTGAGAAACACAAAGCAAGCCCAGGACGAAGGCACACCTTGAGAGCTGGGGCGGGCACCACAGTGCGAGAGCTCCAGTGATGGCCCAGGAAACCCCTCCACCAGCTGGCTGCGGCATGCACACCTGTAACCCCAACACTGGGGAGGTGGAGATGAGAGGGTCACGAGTTTGAGTCCAGCCTACACAGCTTAGTGAATTTGCGAGATCCTGTCTCAAAAAAATAAAATAAAATAAAATAAAATAAAATAAAATAAAATAAATGAAAAGGGCTATGGATGGAGCTCAGTAGAAAGGCCCTGGGTTCAATTCTCTACTGAAAAAAAAATGCTTTCACTAAGTCAACTTGAATGCCAGGCCATTGTGAAACGGAAGGGCCCATACTGTGAAAATGCTTCCCGTTGCAGAAATGGTGCTTAGACATTTTTTGTGTGTATTCTGTCTACCTGTCTGTCTGTCTGTCATGGCAGTGCTGGGGATCAAACCCAGGGCCTTGCACATGTTGGGCCAGAGCTATGTTGCACAGCCGCACCCCAGGCAGAAATCACATGTGGCTAAATTTCAGGCCCCCAGGCCAATGGAGGGCTTCTAACACTGACCATCAACTAAAAGAGTGACTTCTTGGGTAAGGTCTATTCTCCCGTGATCTCCCTTCCTTTTCTTTTCTTTCTTTCTTTTTTTTTTCTGGCACCGGGGATTGAACTCACAACTTTGCAGCTGTCACCCAGGCGCTTAAGTCACTGAGCCAATCTCCCGACCCTAGTTTTTTTGAGGCAGGGTCACACTATGTAGCTCAGGTCGGCCTTGTGCTCATGTTGTAGCCCAAGCCGGCCTCGAACTCACAACGCTCCTCTTACCTCAGCCTCCCGAGTGCTGGGATTAAAGGTGTGCACCACCACGCCCGGCTTCCCTTCCTTTTCCCAAACTAACAACGATAGGAGCAACACTTGTCCAGACAACCGTTAGAGTCCCATGGTCAGGACTAAGTAGAGCTGTTACAGGGAACTGAGTTAGACAGAAATATTATAGGCGGTCAGACAGGGCTAGGCCCTCAAGGAAACCAGCACAGAGGACTAGAGGTCTTGGTGACCTTGGAAGAGACACACACACCTCTTGCTGTGGGCCAGATATCAAGACAAAAGGCAGAACAAATGCACCCATATCCTAAGGATTGATATTCTAAATAGTTCTATATCACCCTGAAGAAGTCAGGAGTCAGCATCCCACCCTTTTACAGGAAGAGTCATTATCATTAAGCATCCCCCCCCCTTACTATGTGACTCGCCTCCCCATTTGTCCTTGATTTAATCGATTTTACTTGAGCAATTAATCTTATTGGTTAACCATGATTATGTCCCACCTTATGCCTGTCTGCCTTGCGAATTCCCAGTTTTCCCCATCATGGTTTTACTCTATAAAAGTCCCTAAAAATGACAGAGTCCCTGGCAACCCGCTCAGGCCCCCTTCTGTCCCTCAGACAGAAGCTTTCTTTCTCTCAATAAATATATTCTGCTCTTACCCTCCGTTGTACCTACAATTCATTCTTTGATTTTAGAGAACATGAACTCGTGCCGTACATATAGTAGGTTGGGAGTTTCATTCCCCCATATCTTTTGGAGGTCTGGGATCATTTTTCCTATATCACTTGGAGGTCTCCCACCAAGATCGTTTTCCTGTGTCATTTGGAGGTTCTCCCACTGAGATCGTTCCCCTATATCAGAGCCAGGATTCGAACCCAGGCAGTCTGGCCCCTAAATGTGTGGTAGTAACCAGGATGTCTTGCTACAGCAGACTAAAGTCCGTGTGCGCACAGCCGCGTCTGTGTGTTTGTGTGCAGAGGACCGGCTTGTACTCTCGATTATTTGACAGGTGGATTACTGAAAAGCACACACACATATCGCCTCTCCATGCCACACCTCCCTTCAGAGGGTGCTGCAGAGAGAGGGTCGCCTGCTCAGAAAGTCACTTCCATGGGACTCACAGTCCTTGTGCCCGGGCAGGGGGTGGCAGACACCTGCAGAGCAGGAAGCAAACAGAATACACAGGGTGAAGCTGGAGGCCAGCCCGGTGTGATGGCGCAGGCCTATGATCTCAGCACCTGGGAGGCTGAAGCAGGAGGATCTCTGTGAGTTTGAGGCCAGTCTGGGCTACATAAGTGAATTCAAGGCTCAAGGCCAGCCTGCACTGCACAGTGACCCTGTCTCAAAAAAAAAAAAAAAAGAAAGAAAGAAAGAAAGAAAAAGAAAAAAAACCGGTCAGCCTCCACAGTAGGGTCAGTAGGGTGATGGTCACATGCAGCAGGGAGCCTCCCAAGGCTCAGTGGCACAGCCCTGAGGGCCTGAGGAGCTGGCCACCTGCAGGGTGGCTAGCGAGTCCCTGGCTCCTTATGACAGTGCCTGGAGACATCTGCATTCCCAGAGCTGAGTGCAAAACACGCAATGTGGAGGAAAGGGCAGCGATGTGGAGGAAAGGGCAGCGAGGGCTGCGGAGCGCGGGGTTCCAGCCCCTGAGCTGGGAGTTGGAGCCCAGGGCAACCAGATCAATTAGCAAACCTCGGTGCCTGCGGTGACAGCACCATGCAGGGCTCGCCTGGCCGGTGCAAAGCCCCGGGCTCCATTCCCGCACTTCCAAAAAGAAAAATCCAAACCTCGGCAGCAGCCATCAGCAGGGGGAGAAGTACTTGTGCAGACCACAGTGGTGGCACAGGATTGCTAAACAGCAGTGGGGGGCCGTCTCTCCCAGGATGCCTCTGCTGTGCCAGTCCTCCTGAGCCTGCCCGATAGACTTGGAAAAACCGCCCCCTGCACCCTTTGCAAATGATTGTTTTCAGGCTTCAGATAAGATCTCAGTCCTGCCATTTTTCTCTGGACACATCAGCTTCACTTAGAAGTACAAATAGAACAACTGCAGAGGCATTTTATTTTGCTTATTGACTTATTTTTGGTGTTGGGGATCACACTCAAGGCCTCACACAGGCTAAGCATGCACCCCAAGCTCCACTGCTGAGCTCCACCCCCAGGTGAAATTCACAAGAAATGAGTAAAATTGGGGTTTTGGCTCAGTGGCACAAGCACCTGCCTGGTGAGCACAAGGTTGTGAGTTTGGTCCCTGGTGAAAGAGAAAGAAAGAAAGAAAGAAAGAAAGAAAGAAAGAAAGAAAGAAAATCTTTATAAAACCCAGGGTTGGAAAGGGTTTAGAGGACTATGCCAGACCCGCATGGGTGAGGTGCATCTTTTCTTTTTTTCTTTTTGCAGCACCAGGGATTGAACTCACAATTTAGTGCCTGCCAGGAAAGCGCTTAAGCCACTGAGCCAAACTCCAGGCCCTAGTTTTTTGAGGCAGGGTCGCACTACGTAGCTGAGGCCCGCCTTGCACTCACGTTGCAGCCCAAGCCGGCCTCAAACTCACAATGCTCCTCCTATCTTAGCCTCCCGAGTGCTGGGATTAAAGGCGTGCGCCACCACGCCTAGCTATAAAGTGTGTCTTTTCAAACAGTCCAAACCCCAGAAGATTGGGAGGGCGTGGTCGCTAGTGATTCCTTTATGCAGTTGTATATCCAAAGAGTTTAGATTTTCAACTGCAAAGGGAGAAAATTTTGCATGGTTTGAAAGGACACTAACCGGAAGACTAGAGAGGGCCATCAGGAAAGGGGACACGAGGTGGAGGTGGTGACCTGCACGGGGATGGGGGTCCGGGGCTGGACTTCTCTATGGCAGGAAACTGGGTCACTGGCCTGAACAGGAAACGGCTGGAACAGTGCTTGGATTGGTCAGAGGAAGCTGATGTCATGAAGCCAGGACCCTGGAAAAGTCTTGCTCCCATGCTAAGCTCAAATACCCCTGACTGCTCTGAAGAATAAGCCCGTGTGGTCTGAGACGAAAAAGGGGCGAAGAGGGGGAGAGGGTTAGATGGAGGTAGTGCTGAAGAGCAGCAACGCACGTTAGGGCCGCAGAGGCAGCCAGGGAGCTCAGGGTTACAAATCAATGCACGACCTCGCAAATTCTTTTCTCACTTTTGTATTTGCTTGTTTTTGTGGTACTAGGACTGAGCCCAGGGCCTTTGCACTGAGCGACATCCCTCACTCTTTTTATTTT
>RJWM01000822.1:0-186126 GCA_004363535.1 Dasyprocta punctata | reverse complement strand
TGGATTGTTCTTGTTTTTCTGAGACCTTGGGAGGTTTACTTATTTGTGCTGGTTCTGTTTTTATGATGTAGACAATCACAGCTATAAACATCACTCATAAAACTACTAGCATTGTGCCTCATAAATTCTGGTTTGCTGTACCATTTGTTATTATGTCATGCCATTTATTTATTGCCAGATGTTGGCATTATCATTTAACTCTAGGAACTGGCTTACTTTTTACTTAATTTCTTCTGTGACTCATTGATTATTTAAGACTGTGTTGTTTAATTTCCACATGTTTAGCCAGGCGTGGTGGTGCATGCCTTTAATCCTAGCACTTGGGAGGCTGAGGCAGGAGGATTGTTGTAAGTTTGAGATCAGCCTGAGCTACAAAGTGAGTTCAAGGTCAGCCTGAACTGCATAGAAAGACCATCCTGTCTCAAAAAATAGGGTTGGGGATTTAGTTCAGTGGCGTAAGTGCCTGCCTGGCAGGCGCGAGGTTGTGAGTTCAATCTCCAGTACAAAAAAAAAAATTTTTTTTTCCATGTGTTTGCACAGTTTATGTTCTTTCTTTTGTTAGTGACTTCTAGTTTCATTGCATTGTGATCTGATAATATGCATCATAAAAGTAATCCCATTTGTACAAAGTTTAGTTTAACTCTGGTATTTATTTATTGATCTTTTTAGTTGATCTGTCTTTTTGTGATAGTGGAGTATTGGGAACCCCCACAATAATTGTATTGATGTTTATCTGATCTTTTATTACCATTAGTGTTTGTTTTATGAAGTTGGGTGTGCATTTATGATTATAATTGTTAACTCCTCCTGTTGAATAATTCTGTTAACCAATATGCAATGTCCTTTGCCTCTTTTGATCAGTGTGGACTTGAATCCAATTTATGTGAAAACAAGACAGCTACTCATGCATGTTTTGGGATTCCTGTTGCACGGTATATTGTTTTAAATACTTTGTTTTTTAGTCTATGAATGTATTTTTTGTTAAATATGTTTTTTTGTATGTAGCATGCCCATTACCTTACATAGTATTTGTTTCTTGATTGGTTCTGCTAATTTTTGTCTTTTGATTGGTGAGTTGAGTCTATTTTCATTGGCAGTTATAATTCATAGGCATTGACTTTTTCCCATCATTGTAATATTTACCTGTTTCTGTTTTGCTTTCTTTCCCTTCTACTTAATTCCTAACCCAACCTGATGAATTCATTCTACTGGGCCTTTGGCATTGTTAGCCTTACTGTTTCCTTTAGGTACATTCTTGAGAAATTTTTGGAGTGTTATTTTGATGGTCATAAAATTCCTAAGGTTCTCTTTATCATGGAAAATTTTTATTTGTTCATCAATTTTGAAAAATAATTTTGCAGGATTGAACAGTCTAAGTTCAAAGTTGTTTACTTTTTGAGGATGAAACAATTCATTCCATGCTCTCCTTGCCTAAAAGGTTTGTGTTAAGAAGTCTGTTGTAATTTTGATGGGTTTTTCTTTATATATGATTCATTAATTTTCCTCTAGCACTCTTTAAGATTCTCTTCTTGTGTTGTATTTATAGTATTTTGTGTGGAGTAGATTTTTCTGATTGTGGGTAATTGGGGTTTGTTATGGTTTGTGTCTAGGTGGCCCCCCAGTCTTCACACAGTCATAGAAGTGGCTGAATCTAGCATTTGTGATTGGTTCATTGTCTAGTGCTGGGATTGGTGGTATGAGTGCTGCACCTGCCCAGGGGTGGAGCCAGCATACAATATAAGGGATGGAAGAAGTCATGTTTTTTCTCTCTTTTGTCCTTTTCACTCTTGTGTTTGCAGCCACCATTAATGGTTTGGAGCCAGCTGAGTATGGACTGAAACCTCCAAAAAAATGTAAGTTAAATAAACCTTCCTTTTCCTAATTTTGGGTGTTGGATATTTTGTCTTAGCAAGGAGAAAAAGGTAACCAAGACAGGTTTTATATACCTCACATATTTATGTGTTAAAATTGTTTTCCATGTTTGGAAAGTTTATTGTTTGTGTTAACAGGATTTTTATGACCTCTGTACTGTCTTCTGATTTTTCATTAATTCCAATTATTCTTATAATAGTCTTCAGTCATCTAGCAGCTGTTGGTTCCATTTTGGTGTTCTCTTGCTATTTTTAAATTATCTCTCATGAACTGATCATTGAACACTGCCCTGTCTTCTAGATTTGACACTCTGTTTTCACATTGTTCACTTCTGCTATTCATAATTTTAATAATAATTTTGGCCTCCTGGATTTTTGGATTGGAATCTTTCTATGGACTCCCATTCTTTTATATGTTGGTATTTATGTTTGTATCTCCTTTGTTAGCTTCACCAGATTTATATTAGTATCTTTTCTAGACTTGCTGATCATTTGTTTCATTAAAGACATTATCTTATTAGTTACATCTTCTTGAAATTTGCAAGAATCTTATTGAGTTGTTTTACATTTATTTCAGACATTTTTTTTCTGTGTGGCTTGTGATTGCCTCCCCCAAACCAGTTTTGGAGGAGTTGGGAGTTTTGGGAAAGATTTCATTGCCTATTTCTCATTTGGCATTTTTTGTGCAGTGGTTTACAGCTTCTTTGGCCCAGTGCCTTACACAGTATTGCTCATGATCCCCAGACAATCCAGATATTGGAGGAAAAGAAAAGCAACTATGTTCCCTTGGTTATAGCAGTTAAGTCAGCAACAACAATGGCATTAAATATCAACTAGATATCGATAAACCCTAAGGACCACTCACAAGCTGCCCCTTAACCAGAATAATGAAGTCTGTGGTTTTAGTGAAGATAGTTAGGCCACTCATACATTGACCTATAATAATTCAGACTTCTAGTTTCTTTTGCATGTAAGCAGTTGTACGAGGGCTCTAGTATACCACTAAATTAAATGCCTTCTACTTCAGGGCCACTGTATCTGAGTATTATACCTACAAAATCTGGCCTCCCCACACACAATACAGGCCCTGTAATCTTTCTGGCCCAAGCCTAGGCTTCTCAGGGGAATTCCAGGAGAACCATGTTTAACTCTTTCCATGTCCAATTCTGTGTGTCTCCTGGCTGTCTCTCACCTGGTCTCTGTGGTGAAACTCCCGTCCTGGTTGTTGGTCTCATCTTCCATCAGGTATGTCTTTTGGTTTTCACATCTGCTGTCATGTGTTGTGGTGAAACCAGAAGCAGAGCTGGCTAAGATTTAGAATCTGGCTTCCCTCTTTTCCTGCATGGGTTGTGTGAGGCCCAGAGAGTCAGCAGCTATGGCAGGGGGCAGAGTACCTGGGTCCTCTGTCCTTCTGTTTCCCACATGGGCTACACAGTAGGAGTTGGCATCAGCAGTGGGGCTGTACTTCATGTTTTTATCTTATGCTATACATGGATCAGCATCTCCATAGGTGATGCCTTGCTACAGTAGTACCTCACTTCACAAACTTAATTTATTTCATGATTTTGGAAAAGATGGACACATTTGTTTTTGTGTGAGAAAGATGGCTGTGGTTGTGTTTGACACTTGATGTGTAGTTTGCAAACAAAAACAGAATTTTGACAAATGCTTTCTTTACAAACCAAATTGTTTGTAAACAAAAGGGTTCTAGAGTTAAGGTATCACTGTATTTGTATACACAGTCAAAGTTAGTAATGTGACTAGGATTAAAATTCGGTCTGTGAATGTCTGGGCCATCAGCTTGGCTGTCTCTAACAGAAACAAAAGAAAGAAAAATATTAATTTGGCACAATGAATACCTTTCCTTTTCACTAGACAACTTGTTTTCTTTGAAGGTCTAAAAAGCTGACTTGTATCTTTTATATCCTGGTTTTTCTTTCCTCAATTAGCATGTCCTTCTACCTTAATGAGATGATTTAGGAATGATGATATATTTACTTCTGAGTGTCTTGAAAAGAGTACTACCTACATAAAAGCCAATGTTATTTTTGGCAATTTTAGCAGATCCATTCAGTGTTGTATAATGATTAATTTTCTTGAGGAGCTCAGGATATTCATGTCATCAGTCAAAAATGCTTCAGTATAATAGAAAATTTCCCTTAGATACACTGCCACAGGAAATTGGTGGTATCTTCAGGGCTCTGTCCATTTCCTAAATTCAGGTAAAGAATGACAGGATCCAAATATTAGATAAGACATTTACTACTGTTCCTTGCATCAACATTTCAACCCATGAATTATTCTTGGCTTCAGTACTGTGACAGGAAGTCTGCTTTGAGGGTAAAGGGAAACAATAAATTCAGGAAGAATGTTCTTAGAGGATGCAGGACACCCAGTAGACATTAAGGTAGACACCAAAGCAATGCCAGATGCAATCCCATTCATTCTCAATTCAAAAATATGTGAGAATAAAGATGTATGTGAAGTTAGTTGATAATCCAAAGCAAAAAGAATCAGATGTCAAAATTATGATTCAAACTTTTGTTTCATGTCAGTGGGACTCCTGGAAGAAGAAAGTTTAATGTGGGTAAAAGATTTTAGAGTCAAGTTTTAGAAGATGATTATGGTAGAGAGCTGGACCTATAAGATATAATAGAAGTTAGAAGTTGAAAGAAATATAGTTAATAAAAAGTGACTTGTATCTTCCTGCCTCTCATTCCCTTCATGTTATTCACACTTCATAAAATATTTATGTGTATATGTTTATTTTTGCATGTCCCCCTTTATTTTGCTACTTTTGCACAAATTAGATTTTTCATTTTAAGTACAAAGCATCATTTATCAAGGAACATCTTACCTGTCTACAGTGTGAATGTGGCATCTGTTTGTTATATATCAACTTAACATAGCTTATTTTTGTGATTATGTTTTAGTGCTGATCTCCCTTGCACAAATGTATTCTGTATGAAACAGGGACTGTGCTGATCATTGATATGCACCTAGTGTATACCTGGTGCTTGTGATTAATGAATGCATAAAGGAGACGACAAATGTTAAATGACATAGGTCATATGCAGCAGATCTCATACTACAATCATTAATTTTCAGGCTTCCACCCAAGTGTTTTTTCTGCTTCACATGATGCTTCATCTGTATGCACAAGGCACGGAGGAAGGGGTGAGAAGAAGCACAATGTCTTCCAGAGGACAGAAGAGTGAGTGATCTGGGAACTGTCCGAGGTTTGTGGTGTTTAAAGCACTTGGCATTTATACCCGGGGATTGGCAGAGTCCAGTGTTTTCCACAATGTGCTTTTGCAGTTTGTTCTGACTATGAAGTTCAAATAGATTGCTCACCAGCTTCCTTAAATCAGACTGCTTTTCATGGGAATGCAATCTTCTTGTTCTATTTAAACAGATATCATTGTTATAGGTCTGTATTATAGTTCTTTAGAAAGTTCTCCATAACATACTCTTATAAGTATATTAGATAATGCTGTTTTATTTCCTTTGAGAAAAAGACAATATATCTGGTGATACCTTGTTTTGAAAAGAAACAAGCTTTTTAAAAAAACAGAACTTCCACACATTAAAAGGTAAATCATTCAAGATTTGGAAATAACTTACAATATTAGTTAACAAAGAACAGCATGTGCTAAAATATAATTTTGAAGCAAGTAGAAATTTCATTTTTCTTTTAGGTGGTTCTAAGTATTACAAGATGTTTAGTTTATGCAAAAATATTTAAACATTCAAAAGGAAGCAATAAATGTACAAAATCAGCTAAATGAAGAAGAAAGTTTCAAGGAAAGATTTCAAAAGCATAAAACTGTACGTAAAAATTTCCCATCTAAATAGAGAAATGACATGTGAATGTGCAAACATGTTCAAAGGCTTTCCGTATGGTACACGTTCTCCTCCCATCTCTCTGTCTCTGTCTCTATTAGCTCTAGATCTAACTCTAGCTCTAGCTCTAGCTCTATATCTCTACTTCTCTCTACCTCTGCTCTTTCTATCCCCCAAAATCATTCATTGATGGCAGTATTCCATTTTGTGGGGAAAAT
Organism: Dasyprocta punctata; assembly: GCA_004363535.1. Taxonomy (NCBI): domain Eukaryota; kingdom Metazoa; phylum Chordata; class Mammalia; order Rodentia; family Dasyproctidae; genus Dasyprocta; species Dasyprocta punctata. Next base: position 180,194 of record RJWM01000822.1, on the reverse strand, counting down.
GCCATATCACTGGTACAGAAATCACAGGCAGAAAAAGAGCTGGAATTATAAGCCATCAACAAGGGAACTTGCATAACAGGACCAAAGAACTAAAAGTGTCATACTAAAAGGCTTTCATTTTTAAGCTGATAAAAAATTATTCACAACTCTCTACTTCTTAGTGTGCTTTAAACTGCTAAAAGAAACAACATAAACAACGAACAACAACATGTATCCTACCATACACATAAAGTTAGTATGTCTTAAAGTAGTGCAGCTTTTTCTGAATTTTAAAGAACTTTCTCCAGGTGATATTATTTCCTATCAGATGAATGAATTGGCTTGCCAATGTCTCACTCATAGCACTGCAGCGGTGTGCATTGGTCTGGGGCACAGCCAGTGGGAGAATTTAGATGGCTTGAAACTGAGGGCTGGTGAGAGCTCTGACAAAGTCCTTGGCAAATTTGACAGTGAGCTGGTGCTATGGTTTATGTGTAAATGTGAACCTCACATCCCCATAGGTGGAGCTTGGGGAGGTGATTGGATCCTGGGGGCGTTATACTCACTGGTGGATTGACCTACTAACGATTTTATAGCTAAATATGATGTTGGGAGGTAAAACCTGGTAAGAGGAGGTGAGTCACTTGGAGGAACATGGCCTGGAAGCATATATTTCCTTCTCTCTTCCCTTAATCTCATGCTCTTCCTGCCTGCCACTCCATGAGCAAGTTCTCTCTGCCATGCCACTCTTGTCATGCCGCCCTGCCTTGGAGCCAGTCAACTAGAACTGAAGCATTTATACACTGTGAGTCAAAATAAATCTTTCCTCCTTTAAATTGGGAGTGTCAGGTGTTGTGTCTCAGTGATACAAAAGTAGGACAGCATAAAACATGATTTTGCTCAGACCAGAACATAATGCAGTCAGCGTAAACACTTAAATATGTGCCTGCCCCTAGGGAAACCCAAGAGTTGCTGTTGGATGCAACTATGCACCCTGAGAAGACCGCATCATACACTGGCAATACAGGACAAAGACAAAACACGGGTATTATACCCTACCTGACATATGTGATGATACAGTTAATTGTGTGCCATTGAATGCAAGAATAGTTAGGAAGTGCTTCACCTGTCAGCGTGGCCTGTATCTCAAGAAGACTTTCCATACCCAAAGTGCTACAATGATCCTCAGTGGAGAAACAAATGTGTCACCAAACAATAGGGCCCAACATCAGACCCAGGACATATTCACTGCTCTCTGATCAGTATTATTCATTCTCCAGAACTAGGACACTTAGCTTGGCAGTGACCTTGAAAGTGACCTTGCTGTTCCCTTTATTTACATTTTCTCATGCCCAATTCTTATTTCAGTCAGTACAACTTTTAAAGAAGCCTATAACCAAAGTGAAGTACTAGACACCTGACTCTGTAGAAAGCAGAAATGAGTAACAGGCTAGGAATGAAAGCATCCACTTTGTATATACAGGTATGTAACCACTGTTTGCACATGTATTAGCCAAGAGTCTTTTACAGAAAATGAATTAGTTGTTCTTTAGAGCAAGGGGAGAATTCACTGGTCTGTAGAACCCACAGAGGGGTGGAAAACTGAGGAGCAGAGAAATGCAGTCAGGAACCCAAGAACCTTAAGAAAGATCTGACCTTGACTCAGTGCCAGTCTCTCTCTGTCTGTCCATCTGTCTGTCTCTGTCTTTTTGTCTCTGTCACTGTCTCTGTCTCTCTTTCTCTCATCTTTCCCTCTCTTTCTGATTAGCATCTCTTAGCAAGCCCTGGCCATCTGTATGATACTAGATTCATTTCCACTGTGGAAAACTTGAACATTGACTATCCTTAATTTTATATTCTGTTGCTCAAGATACCAAAATTTCAAGCTCAAAAATCCAAAGTTGGTTTAATTAGTTCTTTCACTTAGAACAGTCACTTGGGATGGCTCAGTCAGAACATAGTTACTTTCGTTGGACCTCTTGCTTGCAGTTGAGGGAGAAGGACTTGAAGAAGGAGTTGGAGGCAGTTAAAAGAATAGTGGCCCACTAGAGGGCATGTTTGCAAACACAGTCCTTCCCTCAAGTCAGTGTCCCTCAGAAATCATCCATGTGATGAGCGCTTTACATTTAAGGTCAACAAAATATTTCTTTCTCTCGATGCTTTCTATTAAAGAACAAGAAAGACAGACCCCCTGTGCTTTCTGCTTTTGCCATTATTTCTAGAAAGTTCTGTACTAAAATATACATAGTTAATAATGAATTTACCTCAGATTTGAATCTGTTTCAACTATTGTCCAGAAGGCTTCTTATATTTTCACTTAGGAAAAATAATGTTCTTTTTGTGCCTTAAAAACTAGGACCCTTGAATTACTTCTGGACACAGAGGAACAATAGTCAATAAATAAACAAGAGCCCTTAACATTGGTCCTAGTGTTACTATACTTGCTAAATAATCCCCTCTAGTGAATTCCGTGGGCCAATTAGCTAACTCTAAAATATTGGAAAAATTCTGTAGTAACAAATTACAAAAATAAAAGCAACCCCTTTAGTTGTTATCTTAGTTTAATGGGAGGCTATAACAACATAGCATACCTGGGGTGTCTTATAACCAACAGAAACATACTGCTTATAGCCTGGGAAATGCATGATCGAGGCACCAGCTGATTCTGCATCTGGTAAGGGCCACTTCCTCGCAGAAATATCTTCTTACTGTCATCTTCCACAGCAGAGGGGAGAAGGAACTCCAGTATCTCTTATAAGGACACAAATCCCATTCCAGAGGCCTCTTCCTAAACACATTTTGTTTCTATACCAACAAAACATTGAATGTTAGGATTGTAACATATGAATTTTGAGGCCACAGAAACATTCAGACCATAGCAATTGAATAGGTAAGTTTTATTATTCACGCTGTAATTTGACTTGGAAATTTTAAGCATTTTATTATTTTTCATTACTGGTCCTTCATGAATGTGCTACTGCACTTCTGTAGTATTTCTTTCTTCATTTTTCAGTCCAAGCGAGTAATCACGATCTTTGAACACTTTCAGATATCTTCCCTCTAATTTTAATATCGGGAGGCATTTACATATAACCTCCAACTCTTTTCCAATACAAGGGTAGAAACAATTTGCCTTTCAAAAGAAGATGCTGTGCTTTGGTTGCCAAGGAAACAGCAGAGCAAGTAGAGGACAGGCAAACAAGGTAAAAGCAATCAAGAGAGAAGTAGTAAGATGACCGTCTGGGCACAGGTTCATCTTCCACTCCATGTGCCTGACAGTTTTGTTGATCTTTAAGACTGACATGATTTACCATTTCTGACTGACTCATTGCAATCGTGACAAAATTGTTCCTTCCTTTCAAATCTCAGCCTGCAGACGCGTTTAGCAATGAACAGATAGAAGTGAGTAGATTTTAAAGTGGAAGAAATATTTTAAGATGCAGATTTCTTTTTTTTCCCTTAGTATCCCAGTGACCCTTGAGAAAATGGCTTTCGATGCTGACTTTCTGGAAGGGAATGTCAAAAGTTTAGAGTGACTGTTGATGGCCATTAGCACTAACAACATAGAAAATAAATTTTGGAACTGAGAATTTGTTTAGCAATTGACCCAAAGTATTATTTTTATATAGATCATTATATGTTTTGATCTTTAAATAAGCATACTTTAAGAGTGCAATTTTAGATAAAAAGTCAAATTTATGTTTTAAAAGTTCTGTAAGGTTTTAAAACTCCAATTGTAAGGGCTTTGGTTTCTGTTGACCTTCTTACTTCACAGTTTGGAGTGAGAGTCAGAATTGCACTGGGATGATAGAAAGAAGGAAGTTGTTTGTGTTGCTATAGAGTCTAAGTCCGAAGCAATCACCATTCTAAAAATTTGGTGTAAAAAATTAAATAAATAATCATTAGACGTAGCCTAAAATATTTAGCCAAAATAGCCTTTGAACTACAGTTGGAAATCTAAATGATACATGTAAAGTAATTCTGCTTTACATTTCAAGGAGATTATTTACATTCCAGCTCATAAAATTACTCATTTTCTATGTCATAAGGCAACTGTACAGAGGTTAGGATGAAGAACAGAGAAGCATCTGAAATTGCTGATTTATGCATCCCCTGTACACTTAGCAAAATATGTACTTCCATTATATCCTTATATATGAAAATGGAAAGATAGAAGAGGGAGAAAAAAAGAAAGGAACTAAGTAAACAAAGGGGAAAAAGAAGGAAGGATGAAAACTCAAGGGACATAGAACTAAGGAAGAAAGAAAAGGAAGGGAAGAAGGGAAGGAGTTTAAAAGACATGATTTTTAAAGCATTGAACTGTGCTGCTTGTTTTCAGTATCTACAGTCTGTTCAGTGATACTAAATCGGCCCAGCTCTGTCATACAGCATTTTGCAATTCCTTGTGCCATTCTACAGAATACAGCTGCAAGGATTCCTGAGGCACTGATAAGGAATATATTTTTGCTCATGTGAGTAGGGCTTTATGAAGGTTGGGAACAAAGTTTCAGTTTAAATATGTAAAGTCCTTATTATGCTTCCGAGCCATTAATTTGACTCTTGCTAGAAGCAGAAATAAAGTCAATATATAAGAATTTATGTCAGTTTGAAGTGAATTGTGGGCTAAATCCACCAGCTTTCTGAGGCAGAGAGGAGACACCATGTCTAGAGTTGACCTGATCCCCACCCCATCCCAGTGTCACTGGCCAAAAAGCAGAACTTGAATGCAAAGGTGTTTCTGCACATTGGCCTATATCCCACATGGACAGGAAAAATTATTTTTATTTTATTTTTAATTTTTTTTAAACCTTATTTTAAAGATAGTAAAATCCAACAAAACATGATAGAACAAAGTCAGTCAAAACAAAGCAGTAGAACTGGTACAGAACTTCAAAGTAGGATATTAGGAAAGCAACAGCTACTATAGTATATCTTGTTATCTTCACAATAGTTGACCATTCCATCAGGTATAGTAAAATCAAACAAAAAACAGAACAGAATAAAACCAATCAAAACAGAATATAAAATAAAGCAAAAAAAATTAATCAGAATAAAACAAAGCAGTGAGAAAAATATTAGGCCTCAAAGACAAGACAGAAAGGAATCCCCCATATTTGCTACATTGCATACTGTCATCTTCCCAAGAGATGCTCAGACTGCTGACCCCAGGCCTGCAAAAAATTTAGTTGCTTTATGTACCTTACTTGCTGGCAACTTAGCTGGTCCACCAAACCAGCAGGTTGCTTATGGCGGGGAGATCTTGATTCTCAGCCCGTGCACTGGTAGGTGCATGGGAAGCATGGATCTTTCTCTTCCTGGAGTCTGCACCACTTGCACCACTCACCAGGAAGGCAGGCTAGCTGTCTTCTGGTTGGATCCTCCCTGACCCAACATGGCAGGTTCTTGGGAGGCACAGATCTTTCTCTTTGGAAAAGTTATTTTTAAATTCCTTTTCTCCAAAAAGAAAAATCTCTTATGCTTGTAATATGGATAAATCTTTTTTAAAATATTCAAAACAAATAAATGAAAAAATCCTGCACCTACTATCAAAGATCTAACCTTGTGGTGAGTGGAAGGAAGTAAACTCTACTGAAGACTTACTGCAAATTCACCGTTTTGCTAAGTGCTAAGATTGGGTACAATTCCTGAGTTCATAGATACTGGATCTTATAAAGAAAGGCCCAGCAACTCAGTGTTACTGAGTGTCACATGACTGTGACAAATATAAGGAAAAGAAGTAGAGTGTTGCAAAATGCAGTGTTAGAAGTCAGGAAACAGGAATCCATGGACCAAATCCAATTTGATACCTAGTGTAACACAGCACATAACTTAAGGATGGTTTTAAAAATTTAAATGGTTATATTTAAAATTTTGCTTATTGGCTCACAAATATAATTAACTTTGCCTATTGCTCAACCAAACCTAAAATATTTTCTCCATGGTCCCTTATATGAAAAGTTCATAGAGCCTTTTCTTTACCATGGGATTTGCCTTAATGACGATGATTATTATTATAGACCAACAAGCATAAAATTATAAATAGTCTGAAATGAAAACATTTTTTAATGTGTTTTGCACCAACAACTTAACACCTTAGCCTCAAAATTGGTGTGCAAAAATGATTATGTAAAACTGTATTGCATATGCAACCAAGCAGAGGACTGAATGGTATATTGACTTCCTGTTTTAAATAAGAGGGGATTTGGGATGTTAGTCTTCTCCATATGTGTCTATTGTAGGGATATGAAAAAAGAGTTTTCTGTAGAAATTGTCTTGGACTATACAAAAGTTCAATTTGGAATAAGGTTTGAAATCAGAGTAATAGGGAAAATAAAATTACTGACATTCTTGATAGAGAAGAAAAAGCTTACAATACACTTGAGAGTTGGAACAAGGAATGAAATAATTTTGAATAATCCCCACTGAACCATACTTAAACCTACTGAAACATATTGAAGTGGTAAAACACAGAACTTTGGGTAGGCCAGGAAGTAAATTTGTTACTTTCTTATATTTCTTCTAATTTAAAATTACACATTTTTTTCAGTGTGAATGGAGTTAGACTGTAAGAGCCATCAATCACTGAAATAATAAAGAACAAAAGCAAATGGATTATCACTGAGCAGCTGCAGAGCATGTCTTTTCATTCCAAACCACCTAAGCAAGTGAAAATTGTTATGTTCAAAGACCTGAACTCTTTACTGGTATCGAGTCCAGCTTTTTGGATCACCTGAGTCAGTAGGAATTGATTGCAAGGTGAAAGCTGTGCTCGAATGTAATTCGATGGCAGGTAAAATCTGTAGTCACCATCGCTGCCTCTCCTGTGAAACTGCTAGCAGGTCCATCACAATTTCTCAGTAGATGTTGATTTTTCTGAAGATGAAAAGCTGGCCAGGTGGATGGCCATCCAGTGATTTAGGCAGAGCTGAATTGGACTGTAGAGAGAAAATAGATACCCACTGAAACTACAATCAGAAAACATATTGAGGCTTTGGGTCTGACTGCTGAGCTCAGTGGACAGTGTCAAATTTGGACAATGTTTGTAATAATACAAGTAATAAGAAAAATGGCTTTAAAAACTGCTAAATGTTTAGTTCACCTGTTGCAATACAGTCTACAAATAAGCAGAGCGTTCATTTTTTATGAAGCTGTTCGCTGTACTGAAAACCTCAGTATAGATAACCAGATAAATGACATTCTCAACATCATCTCTAAATAAAAGCAGAATATGACATTTTCTATTCTTAAAATAATTGCAAAGTTTTTTCTTTTCCTTTTTTTTTCTAAAGTCAGGACTTTGCCTGGTGTTAGTAGGCTTAGGGGATAACAACAACAGCAATAACAACAACAACAAAAGGAAAAAAAGCTGACAGAGGCCATGTGTGTGACATGTTTGGAAACTGTACATTTCACATTGATATAAGTGGACTAAGTTGTATTCTAGCTGACCAAACAACAATTCAAAGTGAATTTACTTTAGTTTTTGTGGCTCTGTTTGTTTGATTGAATATTTTACCTGTCAATATAGTCTGGTATTCACAATGTTTTTTGTTTTGTTTTGTTTTGTTTTGTTTTGAAGGAGAGGATAAAATAAGGTTAGAAAGCTAAAGGTTTATGTTGTGTGTCTGGATAGAAATTTTGAAATTAAGAGTAACTATCTTGTTTGATAGAAATAGAACACAGCATGAATTGTGGATAAATCTTTCTCTATTGCCTAAAGAATAAATATGATCTATTTGGTTACTCATGAAGGGCTACTATTGTGCATTTTTGTAATTCTTAATTGCTTTTTAATTTATATTATTTTCAAAAGTTAATGCCGAGAGGCCAAGCTGAAGCATCCCAAGGGATAAAAAATCCTTGGTAACACTTTCAAAATTCCATGGAAATATCAGTGTGCCATTGTTTAAATTGGGATTCTAGAAAACATCTTTTTAAAAAATATGGTTCATTTAATAGTTAATAACAAAGAAGGTTTCAGTGTATTAGACAACAGCTTTTATAGACAGATTTTTTTCCCTCTTTCTCCATTAATAGAGGATCATAGAATTTGCCACTCACTGCAATTTCCAACTCTCAACAAATGATCAAAACATAGGATTACTCACTCAAGGGGGTCTTAGGGAAATAAAGGGGGAAGAAAGAGGGAATAGACTAACAACACTGTGAAATCAAAAGATCAGATTTTCCTGTAAACTCTAATTTTACACCTAGCTTTTCAATTGTTTTAAAATGTTGATATTCCTTGGCTGATGATCACTTGATAAGACCACACAGACAAAACAACACTTCTTGTTTTTCAGGCATAATTAAATCCAACAAAAAGCAATATTCAAATCAGAGCAGATTAATACACAATGAATAATTATATGCACAGAGTTCTGTCTCCTAGCATAGAAAGCCTAATGAGACCTTAAGGGACAGCATCTCTGATAATCCTTTGTGCCAGTCACAGCCCAAGTGCATGATAAACTTGTACCACTCAGTAGGTTGCTGACTGCAATTCTGCTATTTGTTTGCCCCAAACACACTTTCCATACTTATCGTTCTGTTTTGAACACTTCCCCCATATTAATAAGATAATAAAAGCATTTAATTGTTTTGTTAAATATAAATGATTTTAATTATTCTACTAGAATAATGTAAGCACGTACACAGAGAAACCTCATTGCAAAATTTTAATTTGAATTGTTTGGTATTATAATGAAATAATGGTTGTTTCAATACAATTCAGCAATGGATTTTATTAGTTCATTATGAACATAAACTCAATTTACTGGCGCCAACTTACTATTTACTCATATTAAAGGATTTATTTTAACTAGAACCCCAGAGTCATTGGCTCTATTTATTTGGGGTCATTTCAATTAATACAATGAAAAAATGTTTGACAATGCTAAGCTACAAGTCTTACTTTTTGCAATTGAAATTAACTTCTCTTCATTCTTACCCCCACCTTATTCATTAAAAATTGTGAAATAATTGGTTTTAACTGTTTCCATCATATTTTTTCAGACAGTTTCATTGGACTGAATGGATTTAAGTGAATGCCTAAAGCTAGATTTGTAAAATAAACTATATTTAAACAAAAACTCTTTCATAATGATGACCAACACACAAGAGAGATGGGTTTGAATAAAGAATTCTAAAATTCATTACCATAATGAAATTTGCAGCCAATACAAATACAAAGCGATGGGATTTGGGGATAGAAAATCTCTTCATACTCATGTTGTTCACAAGTATATGCATGCATAAATACGTATTAAAAACTAAGCACAGTGGTTCATCAAAATAATTGACAAGGCTTTAATTTTGTTAAACATATATGCTTGAATCAATTTGTGTAGATTTTGACTTGGGTTATGGAAGGTCTTGAAAAGCTGGAGGATTCAACCTCTATAGAGAATTTAGAATTATCTGGAGTTAAGATTTGAGGAAGACTTATTTATATGAACACAAAGCCATCAATTACATGCCTAAACCCTTCTCTCCATGTCCAAGCTAAACCACAGGTCTTAATACACAGGAAGCAAACTCATAATAACAATGATATGGAAAATTGGCACAGTGTTACTAATAATTTTAGGAGCAAATAGCTCTTGTTTGTTTTTGTCTGTTTCTTAGAGACAAGGTCTTTCTTTGTAGTGCAGGCTGGCCTTGAATGCACTATGTGGTGCAGAATGGCCTTGAACTTGCAGCAGTCCTCCTGCCTCTGCTTCTGGAGTGCTGGGATTACAAGCATGAGCCATCATGCCTGGATTTGCAAATAGTCCTTGGAATCATTTTTCCAAAATGAAACACAGCAGACAAATTTTTTTAGCCAGTTTTTTTTCCACTGATAAAAAGGAGACTAAGAGATATGAGGTGAGGAGAGGGAATGGGGGGAAGTGACATAAAAACTGGGATCTCATCTTACTAAAAAGTTTTTGTATATCAAAGGAAATTGCCAACAGAGTGAAAAGAAAACCCACAAATTGGGAAAATATCTTAGCCAATTGTCCATCAGACAAAGGACTTTTATCTAAAATGTACAAAGAATTAAAAAAAATCAGGCCCCTAAAATTCAAGGACCCAATCCAAAAATGGGCATCTGAGATGAATACACACTTCTCAGAGAAAGAAATACAAATGGCAAACAAATATATGAAAAAATGTTCAACATCAGTGGTCATTCGGGAAATGCAAATTAAAACATCAGTGAGATTCCATCTCACTCCGGAAACAATGACCAAGATTAAAAAATCAACCAACAACAAATGTTGGAGGGGCTGTGGGGAAAAAGGAACTCTTTTTCACTGTTGGTGGGAGTGTAGACTGGTGCAGCCACTGTGGAAGTCAGTGTGGAGATTCCTCAAGAAGCTAGGATTGGAAATCCCATTCAACCCAGCTATCCCACTTTTGGGCATTTTCCCAGAAGAATTGAAAACATCATACCACAGTGATATCTGTGCACCCATGTTTATAGCAACCCAATTTGTAATAGCCATATCTTGGAAACAACCCAAGTGCCCATCAATCAAAGACTGGATTAAAAAAGATGTGGTATTTTTATACAATAGAGTACTACTCAGGTATTAAGAAAGATTGCATTGAGACTTTTATAAGTAAATGGACATGACTTGAGACCATACTCATAAGTGAGATAAATCAAACCCACATGTGTAAATACCGTATTGTCTCCCTACTATAAGAAACAGAGAAAGTATATATGATCCAAAATCTATAATAAATAGTATGTAAGGGTAAAAAACAGCTCAAAGAGCAAAAGTACTTGGGAAGGGAAAAGGGGGAAAGAGGGAAGGGAAAAAGAAAAGATATACATCTGTATATATGCATATGTAAGATAACTAAAAGGAACATACTGCTGAATGAATTAGTTACTGAGAAAGAACAGTTAATATTCATATCATTAGCTCAAATTTACATGTCTATATCTGTTAATGTAAACAACCATTTTGAAGATAGCAATACGCAATAGTGCAACCAATGTCAAGTTTCTATCATCCTGTTTTGTAAACCTGAAATGTTACTGTTGTGCATTTACTCTAGTAGTTTGTGTCTTTCACATTTTGTCTTTGTTATATGTGTTTTTTTCTCTTAAATAAAAAAAATTGAAATGTTTTATGTACATATACTAACTCTCCACAATGAATGTGATCATTATATACTGTAAACATGTACTAGTAAAAATGAAAAAGCACTTGCAAATAAGATTATATCAAACTTAGAAGCTCCTGCACAACAAATAAGCATCAACAGGAAACAATAGAGTGAAGAGATAACCTGCCAAATGGGAATAAGTTTTTGCTAACTACTCACCCAACAGGAAATTAATATACAAAATATGAAATATATAAGTAACTAAAAAAATCTGGAGTAGTGGAAAATATAGTGATTGGCAACAAGATTCAGCCTCTCTAAGATCTGAAACCCACATATTTGAAAATAGCAGTTTAGTGAGGAAAAAATATGTGAATTGCCAGGAATTAAGAAGGAACCGATGGGGAAATTAGAAGCTACAAAGAAGTTGAGGAGAAGGTTCACAATGCACAGAAAAAAACCAAAACAATTTAGACTCTCCCTAGCTGGTGGCTTCAGGAAAGAGGAACCTGGTTCCCCCAAAACAAGTTAAATGTCCAGAGCTGGGAGATCCAATGAGAAATGGTGATGGAGTCTTCAGTTGTTGGAAACTGCAAAAGCAGAATGGGGTGTCGCTCTGAGTGGACTCCTTCCACCCAGCAGGTAACAGCTAGAGAGAGATTCCACCTGACATGTTGTTGAGTCTCTAGAGCGTATAATCAGGCACCATTCCTGGGAAAGGGTTGGCTATTTAAGTTTGGGTCTCAAAACAATGGAAAAACAGCTTCACATCAGGGTTCCCAGAGATGCCCTCCCACAGTGACTGGGTGGGAGACAGCCATGGGAGACAGATATGGATAGGGAGAAGGCTAGAAAGAAATCCCCTGAGAAATTTAAGTTCAGGCCAGGAAGGACATGGTCTCTGCCACCCATGTTGTGAAACTAGGCTGAGTTTGAAAGTGCTGGCATTAAGTACTTAAGTCCTTTCCCTTCTGCCTACATCCAGAACTGATCTGAGGTCTGATTGCCTGTCCTATGGTCTTGGGTGAGGTCGCTGCCACAGTCTGAACCTCTGGAATGCAAAGGTACCTCACAAATCCACAGGTTATAAGGTTAGGTGGAGAAAATTATGAGTTACTAGACTCCAAAACTGCACATCCTGGAAGGAAATCACTCATTCAAAAATACAAAGAATTTTTTTCTACTTTTGCATTCTCTTTCTTTCTTTCTTTCTTGGTTTCCTTTTAGTTGTTCACTAATTTATTGGGATTTGGGGAATTTCCTTTCATCATTTTTTTATTGTTTTAAAATTTTTTTCTTTTAATTTTTTCTATGTTTTATTGTTTATATTATTTTTACCCTTTTTTCTTTCCTTTTACCCTCTGTTTGTCATTGCTTTTATTGTTATCATTATCTAATTCTATAACTCTCCTTCTACTCCTTAACAGAATTCTTTGTCTCATTCTGTCCCCTTCTCATCTTCCTTTGTTTACTTTTTCAAATTTGTCTTCTTGCCTTCTCGCATTTGCAAATCTTTAATAGTATGACTGAAGCAGGAAAATGCACAGGATTCTCACCAGAAACAATAAAACATGGAGTTTAGGAACAAAGAGCAGTTTATTCTCCTGGCATGTCTGCAAGGGACTAACATCTCGTTGAGAGCCCTGAACAAAGCTTTGTTTCCACTTTTATATTGTTTCTTTTCTACAGGGCAATTTTTCATTGGAAATCAGCATGAAGTAGGGTTACAGAAGCAGAACAGTGATTAAGAGGGTGAACAATGGTCAAGAAAAAGGAGGGAGTTCTGGTGGAGCCTTCCAACTCTGCTGTGCTCTGCTGACATTATACCATAGCTGCTCTCACACATAGCTAAGGTCATAACCATCAATTTCCTCAGGAAGCTTAGCTATACAGTTAACCTGTAACTGCCCAGGTTTATCCCAGGAGGTGGTTTCCTCTCTAGTAACTATTAAGTTTTACTAGTCTTTAGATAGTTAATTCTATGTTACTACTGTTAAATTATTTTCTATCATTAGTGGAGTTATTGTTATCCTATTTAGTAGATATTTGTTAAATGTCAATATTTGATTTGTTTTAGTGTACATACTATAATTATAGATTTCTAAAATTAAGAGTGGTACATTATTCATTCTTACAGTTTGTCAGTATTCAACTTGTCTTGAATGATACTACTACTGTTGATTTACTTGATATCGTCAGAGTTGCATAGTTGTTGCTATTGATAGATTTTCTGTATATGCCAATACCCAGATTACATTTGAGATATTAACAATACTGTAACCTATTCCTGAAGAACTAGATGCTGGGCCAATTACACTGCATTACTGCCTCCCAAATTAGCAGAGGTAGTTGAAACTTGGAACAGAGGCAAAAGACTATAGTTAGTCAAGCTCTGAGTACATCACTGAAAAGCAGACAAATTGAAGGGGTCTATATATTAGCCAAAAAGACTTTTCCCTATCAGCAACCTCAAATTTAAGCACAAAACAAAGCAAAAAATGAATTTAAAAAACTCGAATAGGAGATAGATGTGCAAATCAGAAGTAGATCACATGCTTAGCATGCATTAGGCTCCTGGTTCGATCTACAGAAACAAACAAAACAACGCACCTCAAAAAATATAATTATAAAATGGGCAAATGTTTTGAGTAGACATCTTTCAAATGAAGAAATAAAAAAAGGACATCAAGCACATGGAAAAATGCCCCATAGCACTAATCAACAAATCAAAACCATTAGGACATTTCATCTCATGTGAGTCATAATGGCCATTATCAGAAAAGCAAAAGATAGATGCCGGTGAAGAAGCAGAAGACTTGGGCCACGATTTAGCTCAGTGGCTCAAGTGCTTGCCTGGTAAGTGCAGGGTCTTGAGTTTGAACTCTGTTACAAAAAAAAAAAAAAAAAAAATCCAGGAAAAAAGAACCCTTCCATTGTTTATGGAAGGTAAATTAGTGCAGCTGTTTTGGGAGAAGAGTTTAGATTTTCTCAAAAAGGGTTAGCAATCCTATCATATGATCCATCTATCAATTTTTGAATATGTTTCCAAAGAATATGAAATTGGCATATCGAAGAGATGACTGCTCTTCCATATTTATTGTAACACTGTCCATAATAGCTAAGCTATAGAATCAGCCTAGTGTGATGTGGGTCACAGATTAACTTAAACCAGTTTAGCCTGAGGTTACCCAAGAAACTTTGTGCTCTACTAGGCCATATGCTTGCTCCGGAGGAAGTCTTACAAATTCATTGTGTTAAAGGAAATGCATGCAGGACCTTGAGTCTCAGTGGAATGCTGCTGGGAGAACACAAGATGCTTTGCTAAGAAGTGTCTGAAGGAACAGTAAACACGAAGGCCATGTATAGACAAATATGGTCACTGGGATATTTAAACAATTAAGTTCTCACTTATCTGTACTTTACACTTCCTACATCCCACTTCTGCTCTTTGGAAAGAAAAGACTCTAACAAAAAGCCAGAAAAAATTGTAATTGGGGCTTCAGTCCTAGAGACCAAAGCCCTGTAATCCCATAACTTTCTCTCTCTCCTATTTTCTTTTCACCTGCTACATACCATTTTTGAGATCTGTCTCCTCATAGTAACCAACAGTGTCCATCAACAAATAAAGAAAATATGGCATATACACATAAAAGAATATTATTCTCCCATAAAAAAGAATAAAATATTTTTATTTGCAGCAAACTGATTGAACTGGAGGATACTGTATTCTTTCAAATGAGACAGACTCAGAAAAATAAATTGCACATCTTTTCTCTCACATGTATAAGCCAAAAATACTGATCTGAAAGTAGAGTACTAATTAATAGAGCATGGGGTGGGTAAGTAGAGGGATGACGGATAATGGGTATCCAAACAGAGAATAGAAATAAATTCTAGTTGTCTGAAGAAGGGGAGGATCACTTAGTTGAGAATAGCCAGTATGTATTTTATGAAGTACTACAATCAAAGAATTCAAAGACTTCAAGCATCAAGACTTGATAAGGATATGATAATGCTAATTACCCTGTTGTACTGAACTATCGCACTATAATCCCATATATGTATAATGCTTACGAGTTAAATTCAAAAAGCAAATAAAATTAATAAATAAAATTTCAAAAGTCTTAAGCATTCTATATCTTCCAACTTAAGAAGTCACACAGTGAGTGCAGTGTATATGCCTGTAATGTAGCACCATGGGAGATTGAAACAAGAAGATCCCTGGTTGAAGCCCAGCCCGGACAACTTAGTAACTTAGTGAGTCCCTGTCTCTAAATTTAAAGAAAAGGATTAGAAATGTATCACAGTGTGAAGGCCCTGGGTTCAATCTCAGCACTGAAAAAAGAAAAGATAAAAAAAGTCAGACAAGTAAAGTTTCAATTGTATGGAATTAACACAGCAAAAGGTATTCACTGATTAATTAAATATCTAGGTTTGTTTTGCGCAAAATCAATTTTAACTAAATCTATAACAAAAATAATTGCTGTCAAACTTAATGTCTCTGATCTAGTTTCTTTTTCTTTCTGATGTATGAAAAATGTATTCATTTAAATAGTGGATTCAAGCAGTACCCAAATTAAGTTTTTAAAACTTAACAAAACAGTATGACATAGCAAACATGCAATAAGAAAAGTATGTCAGAACCGAAGTTCTCTGAAATCCCTTCCTTTCAGATAATGCATCAGGCTTCTTTCTTTCTTTCCTCTCTCTCTTCCTTTCTTCCTTCCTTCTTTCCTTTCTCTCTCTCTCTCTCTCTCTCTCTTTTTTCTTTTCTCTTATATAGAAATTAGAACCCAGAGTCTCATGCATGCTAGGCAAATGCTGTGATTACTGAGCCACATTCTCCACTCAGACTGTATAATCTCAACAACAATCCCACAGTAATACAAATAAATGAATACTTCAGCTGCCCTAGGATGATAGCCTTGAAAATCCTAGAGGTGGTTCATTAACTTTGAGAACTTTATAAGGAGACAGGCTGATCAAAAGATTAAAAATGCTGTGAAAGGAAAATCTATGGACAAATGAGATGAGAAATCTTACCTTCACTGGCTGGGGCTCATGTTGAAAAAAATCAAGTAGACTCCTAATAAGGCAAATGCAACATCATTATGAAGTTCCAAACCAGGTTCCTAATGATAAGCTCTGAGAAAATCACAGAACATGAGGCCAAAATTGCACAAATTGTTGTATTGGGCCTAAAATGTTCAAATAATGAAACCATGAGATTAATACTATGAAAAATTTGTAAATGGAAAGACATAAAAGAAGAATTCAAAAATACTAGAAAATGCAAAACACCAAACAAGAAAGATCTGAAAGTAATCAGAGAAAAAAAAGATAAATTATCAGCTTTGTAAACAGTGACACTGATAGCTGACTTCCCAATAGCTATTACAAAATCTACTAGATAAAGGAAAATGTCATTGAAGGGCTGGAAAAATAACTATTAGTTTTGAGTTTTAAACTCCATTGACTATAATCTGACACCGTGACAATGTGGGGTGTGGTCGCGTTTCAGTAATAAGTCCCTCAAGGGAACTACTGCATACAGGAAAGTTGAAATCCAGATAGAAGGGCCTAAACCTAAAATAGAATATGAGCAAAAATGTTCAGAAACATGTGGGCTAACACAGCAAAGTATCAATAATATAAGAAACAATTGCAATAATAAGAAATGTTGGAGGAGGTATATAAAAATACAGAATTCTGGAAAACAGCAGTGAATTAATTGTGTCAGAGATCACTAGACTTGTAATGTCATTGAAGAGGATGGATACAACGGTGAGTTTTAGGTAAAATCTGTATTAAAATTATACAGTAAACTTCCTATCTGTGTTAGAATGTACTTTGCATTCCAACTCTACATTAAAAGCAATCATGTTATGTTAAAACTTTATGTATTTGCAACAGAAAAGAGAACACACAAAGAAACTTAAATAAACAAATGACAGATATTGACAAGGCAGGCCAAAGAGGGAAGTACTACAGAGCTGTCTCCACCGTTGGGAGGAGAATGGACAGAAGGTAAATCTCCCATCAAGATCCAAATACAGAAATAAGTTAAGTATTAATAATTTAACAATCTTTTGTTTGCTTACATGGTTCACTAATACGTGAATGTTCTCCAGTTGTGGTACAAGTTAGCACCCGTTTGTCAAGATTTTCTGATTGGCCTTGGTTGTATACAAAGTGGCTGCTTGTTCTACCCAGAGGTCACCCAGAGTCACCCTAGAGATATGAGGGTCCATTTTCAGTTGAAAGGTAGTGGACCACCAAAGGTTGAGGGCAGAGCACAGCAGGAAGAAATCTGCCCCAGATACTCTGAGTCTTGTCAGATGCGTGTGGTGACCTTCAGGAAGCTAAAGGCAGGTCAGAAAGCAGGAGAGAGGTCTGCGGGGCCACAGAAATTTTACCAGGATAGAAGAGAAAAGGGAACTCACCAAGGCTCCAAACACTGGGACAGTTATGCAACAGAGGTTTCCTGTGATTTGGAAAAACAATGAATCATCTAGAAAGGCAATGGATGGGCCAGAAAGGACAGTCTTGGAGATTTGAAGACAAGCAGATCACATTCCCAACTCACCATACTATAGACAACTAGAGATGAGTTATGAATAAAGATGCAAGATAGCCTAGACCAGGCCAATGCTTAGTTTATTGCATCAACTAGTTGATCAAAAAAAGAGGCTTGCCCTTTCCTAGTGTCAATATTATTTATTTTAGTCTTCATTGTTCCTTTATAAACAAAGCTTAGCATTAAAAAACAGACCAGAAACAGTGAGTTACTCATAAATAAAATCAATATGGCTTTTGTTCAAAAAAGTAAAGTGTTAATAGAAATGGACCCACAGATTGCACAAATAGTAGGAGTTTGACAGGAATTGTAAAATAACTATAAATGTGTTAGCGAATAAAATAGAAAATGATTGACATATTTACTGATGAACAATTTTAACAGAAAAATCGATGAAAGGGAAGATTCTTGAAAGAAATGTAGCTTATCAAAATAAACACAAATGAAACCACAAACCTAAACAGAAGACAAATTATCTATAAATTGGAAGGTGCACACTGAGCGTGTATTGGTATTAAGCTGACACTCCTGGAGACCCATTTCTGTGTGGAAGCCTCTTAGCTTCTTTTCTCACTGAACAGAATTATTGATGTAGAAGCATAAAATAGACCAAAGTTATATGTCAGCATTTTAGAGCAAATTCAAACACCAAGAGACATACTGAAGTGAAACAGGATTCATGACTTGGTGTCAGGACATATTTCTGGAATTTTTGTCAATTATTGATCTGTATTTTCTTAGGTTTCATCAAATTTATGATGACCTCAGTTCATGAATGAGATGAATGTAGATGAAAGAGGGGAAGAAAATCCAACAGGTAGTAGAAGTATTGAAGCACATATACGAAGAGAAGGTAAGACACTGCCATTTTTCTTGATCTGAAGGAATATCAGGTACAAAGAAATCAGAAAAATCTATGAAAAACTGGACTCTTCCTTAGAATTTGCAAGTGAATATTTAAAAATTGCTGTATATTCAGTTTCTGCATAAAAGTAAACAGGTTATATGGTTATAATAAAATAATGTATATTTTGGCTCCAAATTTTAGAAACAAACTGAGCAATGAAAATTGTGATAACAGACACTGAGACAGCATGGTAAAGAAATCACAGCTTTTCCATCTCTTCAAATGTTCACTTGAAAAATAGGTGGACAGTAGAACAAGTTCAAATTGTCATGATAGTGACACCACATACAAATGTAAACTTTTAATCCATGATAAACTCTCTATTGGTTTGAATTGTTTTTTTACGGAGGAAATAAAACCTAAGAAAATGAGTCTTACAGGCAGAAAGAATCAGGTCTTTACACTTCGAATGAATGGTGATTCATCACTAAGCATATATATCCACGGGGAATCTACCTAAATTAGTTGAGTTCCAACATCTCTCAAGACAATATAGGAATAATAATATTCACTTCATAATATTTTTGAAAAGGTTAATTACAAATTGTGATAGTGAAATGCTTACCTTTGTAGGTGCTTATGAGTGAATATTATGACATCCAGAGGCTTTTCTATTAAAAATAGAATGCCATGGGAAACGCCATAATGGTAGCACTATAGGCCGATTATTAATATTTTCTTAATATCTACACAGATGTAATTCACTTGATATGGTGAAAAATTTGGCAGATTAAATCATAAGATTTATTCCAGCTTTGTAAATTAAGGGTAGAGGGAGGTAAACTGAGCTCAAATAATCAGCTAAACATTTGACCTTACATTCAGATTTCTGTGAGTAAAAAATCTTGCTTTTAAAAATTTTTATTTGAATTATATACTAACAGATTCCATTCCATTTTTCTTTCTTATTATATCGGTTTTAGGTACATATTTGAAGTTATGTTTACAGTAAAAATAATTTGGTCTCTTAAATTCCAAAATTTAAAAATTTTTTTTACAACATGTATTCATGGGGTGATCTTGAAATCTTCATTTCTACAATTTTTCTAAGCTTTCCAATCCCTTTCATTCTACTGAAAGTATTTCCTATGTTCTTATAATATTTCTTCCTCTTCCTCCTCTTCACAGATCTGCTTGTGAATGCCTGATTTTCTGTTTTGGCATACAGTTCCCTAACATGTGATCTTTCTTTCTCCCTTAGCAAGAATTCATCTCAATAAAGTGAATGGCTTCCATTCATTTAATTTAAAATGTGTGAGTGGGAGGGCTCTCAAATAGCTAAATCATTTATGTTAAAAATGAACAATTAGACAATTTTTGGCATGGTTCTTCCATTAAATAAATAAAATACAGTAATCAGAGTTTGTGGTCTGGGCCTGGAAAACTAATAATAAATACTCATGATACCATGAATCATTGTGAACCCAGTTTTTCTCCTATGGTCATTTTGGTTACATTCTGTTAGTCTAATAAAGTGAGTATTCAAGCTGCATTCATCCAACATAACAGATAAAATACAGAATTACCCAAGGGAAAAAGTGAAGTTCTTAGGGTATTGTCCAAACAATCTGCATTGTGATGTGGCCTTCTGGGGTTAAAGTTACATGGGAAAACTCATGTACTGAATAGGATACACACAGAGCTTGGTTTTAATTCATTGCATATTGGTAGAATTAGAAAACCTTATTCTAACTTGGTTCCTTATTTAAACTCGTAAAAAGAATAGTTATTTTGTGGCTGATTATTAACTTTTGGGAAAGAATAGGGAAATTACCACCAAGACTACCACATACATGATATGTACTCACAACCCATAACTGATGGATACTTTTATAAAACATAATAGATTTTCATTTGTTTTGATAGAAAGTTAGTAGAACTTGAAAGAAAAGTCTAGTAGAGTTTTAAAAACATTTTGTGTGCTATCCATCTCCATTTGTCCCAGACTGATAATTTTATCATTAGAGAATTTGGAGTTAGGGGAAATTATGAGATAAAAGTGGGGAGACAAGTCAACAGACACGTGTGCCAATAAAGTATTTCTGGTATAAAGCCCCAGAAAGGGGAGATGTGCTGGATAGACCAATGTAACCAGGGGACAGTGTCATTTGTGCTCCAGTGCATGTTTGGCCTTGTGGGAAAGGACAACCTGAAAGCTGGCCACTTCCCATTTTTCCACCCTGGGCTCAAGTATATTGAAGTAGAATTAACTGTGCAACATGCAGGTTACGTAGGCAGAGGGGCAAAAGGGAGCATGATTGTGGCTTTTCCAAGTCTCTGCCAACAACTTGGTGGCACAGGTGGGTTGTACAATCAGGAGAGCAAAGTTGAAGACATACTCAGTAGCTTGTCAGAATCCCTATGATAGAAAACTGGGCTGACGGACAAGCAGAGTTTACACACCAAACCAAACCAAACAGAACCAAATCAAACCAAACCAGCCAAATCAAACTTGTGGGAGTTCTGCCTCATTGATGGAATCAATATTGAGAGGGCTGGTAGAGGCTGGAGGCCATTTGGCCCTGACAGAGGTGAGAAGGGCAACATAGGCTTTCTCACTGGCTCCTAGAGGGAACACCAGTTTCACCTGTGCAGTCACCATTCAGCCCAGAAGCAAGAGTCATACTGAGTGTCATTCCTCACCAGATGGAGGCTGTGCTGTCCTTACACAGTTCATTCAATGAAGAGGAAAAATGGGAGTAGATGGAACTCTGGGAAAATAAATATAGGCATTGAACTAAGGTTTATTTTTTGTACCAGGATTGAAACTCATGACCTTGCATGCTTGCCAGGCAGGCGTTGATGCTGCTGAGCTATATCCCAACCCATGTTTAAGTTTCTGAATCACATTAAATTTAGAATTGGAACTAGCAATTAGTAGTTTTATTTTTCCCCTTTGCTAGACTGAATAGTAAACGTTCATAGAGAATTTCAGATTAGTTATAAACAAGAAAAGCAGAAAGAAGAAAGGAAGGAAAAAAGGAGGGAAAAATTGAAATATGCCTAGAAGAGAGAGGCTTGTTAGCTGATCTAATTTATGATTTTAAGATTTATTTTAATCCTAAAATATTAGTATACTTTGTAGTATTCTGATATCTTCCTCAATGAAATCAGTGCTTGCTATGATCTGGATATGTTTTGTTCCTCAAGGACACTGGGCACTTCGTCCCAAATGTGTCAATATTAAGAGGTATGGAAACTTTGAGAGATGGAGCCAAACTGAAGGTGGTTGGGTTATTGGTAACATTACCCACAAAACAGATTAATGCTATTTTTATGCAGTGAGTTAGTTCTTATGACCATGGGTTGTTATAAAAGAGCAAGCCTGGCCCCTAAATCCATCTGCTTCCTGTATGATCATATGATGTCTCTCTTTTGCTCACATTTTCATCTTAAGCAATCAGCTATTCTGTGACATAGCCATGACATCAGTGCCATGCTTTTTTGGATCCTCCAGCCACCAGAATTATGAGCCAAGTAATCCTCTTCTCTTTGTGACATACCCAGCCTTAAGTATTGAATTAAAGCAATGTAAAATAGATTAATACAAGTTCATATGTCAAGCACTACCTAACTGCTGATTGTATAGTTGTTTTATCCTGAGAATTCTTTGGATGGAGATCTACAACCTCCACAAATACATGCACAAAACATCGAAAAAAGGATCTGTGCAATTTCTTGATTTCTTTAACAAGAATGAAGAAATTATATTGAGGATTGTTTTTGAATTTTAAAAAAATAACTCCTACAGTTTAGGAAAAGAATTATCACACTCATGTTTAAGTGGAAGGAATTATTAAATATTATGTGAATCAGAGTGCAGGTATAAATAATACATTATCCCCACTTAAAGGTTTCTACATCCCCCCCCAAAACTGATAAGATTTGGGAGAATTAGTTCATAATTGAAACTTGAAACATATTCTTTCATATGTTATGGACAGCTCTGCTTCAATTTACATAGTAGATGTCACACTAAAAAACACAGAAAAATATGCTCATGTTTCTTGCAGCTGGAGAGAAAAAAACAATTTTGAAGTATACCCAGAAAACTTTTAATAAGAATAGGAAGAATGATTTATTAAAACACTGAGATTTTAACAACACCTAATGAACACTGGAGAAGGGATATAATCAACTTCAGTACCATCTAGACCTCCATATGGAAAAATGAAAATGTCACTCTCCACTCCTCTCTATCCTTTCATGTAGAGGAATAAAACTATTCCAGAGGACTTTTGTGTCTTATAGAGTTGAAACAAGAAGTGAGAAGCATTTTAAAAAATCATACTCCAGGTATGTGGGCTGAGTGAAAGGCTAATTAAAAATAATCACACAACCACAGAGGTATCTTCTCCCTATATGACACCAACACATCATATATACTGCAGCATATTTTTTCCTGGTTTTGAGAAAATGCTACTAGGTATACTACATGGTAAAAACACAGGTTGAAGAGACAGAAAAAGTACCAGAACTAGACTCACTATGGCAAATATATTAGAATTATTAAATCAAAATTTAAAATAATTATGATTAATATCCTAAAGTGTCTAATATAAAAAGAAGGCAATGTACAAGAACAGTTGGGTTACATAAGGCAGGAAGACAAAACTATCATGAAATAATTAAAAAGAAATGCCAAAAATTTAAAAACACAGTATCAGAAATAAATAATGCCATTAATGAGTTCCTTAGTAGACTGGATATGCTCCAGACGGAAAAAAAATCAGTGAATTTTAAATATATTTTGGCTAAAAACCTTCCAAATTGAAGGCAATGAGGAAAAAAATG
The DNA here is from genome assembly GCA_004363535.1 of Dasyprocta punctata. Taxonomy (NCBI): domain Eukaryota; kingdom Metazoa; phylum Chordata; class Mammalia; order Rodentia; family Dasyproctidae; genus Dasyprocta; species Dasyprocta punctata. Next base: position 156,834 of record RJWM01000822.1, on the reverse strand, counting down.
GAAAAAAACTGAGTAAAATATCTCAAAATTGTGGCTAATAACATTCACTTAATATGAATACCAAAAGGAAAAAAAAGAGGAGAAAGAAACACAAGAAACGTTTGAAGAAATAATGACTGAGAATTTTCTAAAATTAACATCAAGCACCAAATCAAAGGTCCAGGAATCTCTGAGAACACCTGAAAAATGAAAAAAACTCCTCCTGGATCCAAAAATAGTATGTATAGGCATCTGATATTAAAATGGTAGGAAATCACATAAAGAAGAGGTACTGAAGAAAGTCAAAGACCATAAACATCTTATCTAGAGAAAAGAAAGTTTAAAAATTGTGTTAAATTCCTTTTCATAAATTATAAAAGCAAAGAAAGAGTGGAGCAAAGTATATAAATTGCTTAAAAAAGAGAGAGAAAAGAAAATAAAAAGAAAAACCATCTTTAATTTTGTACCCTACAAAATTGATCTGAAAAAGTGAATGAGAAATTTAGGCTGGAGATATAGCTTAGCACTGGAGACTAGAGTGCTTGCTGAGTGTGTGCTGGGCCATGGGTACAATAGCCAGTATTGCAAAAATCAAAATAAAAATATTTTAAATACAAACAACAAAAACTAAAGTGAAGGAGAAATAAAAACTTTTTCAAACAAAAATTGATAGAATTTGCCAATAATACATGTACTTTGCAAGAACTGTAAAAAATTTTCTATAGAAAAAAGGAAAATGATACAGGTTAGAATCTCAATCTACCCAAAGAAAGGGAAATTATTGGGGAAGGCCTAATGAAGATAAAGTAAAATATATTTCACTTTTAAAATTATCTTTTAGTTGAATAACAACAATAGTGTAGTTGGTCATTATGGGTTGTATACAGTAGGGATAATGAATAGCAGTAATGGTATAAAAATGTGAGGGAGAAATTAGGAATATTTTATTGTAAGGTATTTGAGGTTTCTGTGAAATGATATAGCTTTACTTGAAAGTAAATCTCCATTAGTTTTAAATTTATATTTGAACTTTAGGGTAGTCACTAATCTACGTTTAAAAACTGACACACTAAGGGAGAGAAATAAGGTAATATAACACTCAGTCAAAACTAGGAAAGAGTTTATAACTAGAATAGAAATAAGAAACAAGCATGAGTAGAAAACAGTAATGAATACACTAGATATTAATACAAATATATCAATAGTTACTTCAAATATTAATGGTGAAAATTTACCAGTTAAAGAAAGATATTACAGCTGGCAGCATTTCTCCCACCCTGGAGACTCTGCTGCTGGTGGATTGTTGTCAGCAGCACCTCCCCCTCCATCCCAGTGACCTCAATAGCCCAGGGACCATCAGCAATTTGTCCACCACCTGCAGAACCCTGGTAGTTGGGTGGAAGCCTCAGCAACCCCTCACTCACACAGAGGACCTCAGCGGGCCTGTGACAGTGTGGTGAGCTTTCTCCTCAAGTAGAGGACCTCAGTGGGTCAGCGGGAGTAGCAATGAGCCCTCCGCTTCAGCTGTAGGACTTTGGAAGCCCAGAAAGAGTGTGGGTGAGTCCTTCTTCCATACAGAGAATGCCACTCAGTGGGTTGAGGAGAATGCTGACAAGGCCTACCCGAACCTGTAGGAACTTTAAAGGGCCTAGGAAACACCTGGTGACACAGTAGGGTCCCAGTTGAGGCACACAATACAGCCAGGTAAATCTGACAGCGTGGAACACCCTAAAGCCACAGTAACAATAGGAGCTAAGTGTTGACTTACATCAATACTGTTAGGCTAGTCAGTCTAGGAAGAATATAAGACTCACCCAACAGGACCTGCAGAAGGAATCCAGGCGACTGGCCCCTCCACTTCATTGAGGGACTCACAATTGGACAAAAATCACCCATACAGTAGGACCCTAAGACAAACGCAACAGTCACTGGAGACTGTGGGGTTGAAAGCCCAAAATATTAACCCAGGAGGTGAAAATGATAAGACAAAAAAGCAAAATGCAATCTCAAACATCCAGTCCATCAGGAACAAGTATAAGGGACATTGAAATAGAGGACACTGGAAGTCACACACCTGAAATTTCTAAAAAGATAGCAAGTGAAATAAAGAAACAAATCTATGAAGTTATAGACAAAATCAGATTAGAAATAATCTCAGGTAAACAAAGAAATGACAACTTTAGTAAAGGAATTACTCAGCATAGCTAGAGAAGACATACATAAAAAAAGGACAGAAGCATGAGAAAATGATGGAAATCTTAAACAAGCAAGTTAGAAAAGAAATCAAATGCATGAAACAAATTCAAAGACGTATTGAGGAAATAAAAAACTCCATTGAAAACTGGTGAAACCATTTAAATGAATCTGAGGATAGACTTTCAGACCTTGAAGACAGGATCGCAGCTAGCAATCATGAAAGGAAAGAACTTGTAAAAATAACAAGGGAGAATGAAATAATAATTCCACAGTTTCAAGATGATGCAAAGAGGACTGGGAGTTTGGCTCAGTGGCTTAAGTGCCTGCCTGGTAGGCAGGAGGTTGTGAGTTCAATCCCCAGTACTGAAAAAGAAAAAGATGCAAAGAGAACCAATATAAGACTGATAGGCATCAATGAAAATGCAGGAGTCAACACAACTGACTTAAAAAAGCTATTCACAGAAGTAGCAGCAGAAAATTTCCCAAACATGGGAAAATAATCAGATATGAGATAAGGGAGGCATATAGAATGCCAAACAGTCATAACCAAAATAAATATATACCTAGACATATAATAATTAAGATCCTAGACGTATAGCATAAAAACAGAACACTAAAAATTGTTAGAGAAAAGACACAACTCACCTATCAAGGAAAGCCCATCAGAATCACAGCAGACTTTTTAGCACAGACCCTCAAGTTAAGATGAGCTTGGAGTGCACTATTTCAAGCCCTGAAAGAAAACAACTTCCAACTCAGATTGATGTAGCCGGCAAAACTTTCTTTCAAAATTGCTGGAGAAATAAGATACTTCCATGGCAAAGAGCAACTGAAGAAATTCATGTCTACCAAGCCAACCATAGAAAGAATACTGAAAAAGATACTAGAGTGAGACAAAACTGACTACGATTCCCAGAAAAGCAAACAGAAAGAAACCACCAGGCAGGGCAAGCAATTAAATAAGGGAGAAAAGCAGGAAACCAACAACAGGAAAATAGCATGACAAAGTTAAGCCAGTACATATCAGTTATATTCATCAATGTACATGGCCTCAATTCAGCAATTAAAAGAAATAGGCTGACAGAATGGATAAAGAAACAGGGTCCAACAATATGCTATATACAAGAAACACATCTAACTCATAAGGAAACTCACAGACTAAAAGTCAAAGGATGGAAAACAATATACCATGTGACAGGAACCCAGAAAAAATCAGGAGTAGCTATTCTGTTTGCATATGGTGTAAACTTCAAAGCAAAAATGATCAAAAGAGATAAAGAAGGTCACTACATACTTGCTAGAGGAAAAATTCAAGAGGAAGAGCTAACAATCATAAATATATATGCACCAAGTACAGGAACAACAAACTATATGACAAATACTAACGGACATGAAAAACCAAACACACAGTAACACAATTGGAACAGGGGACCTGAATATCACATTTTCACAAAGATAGAGCAACTAGACAAAAAGTCGACAAAGAAATAACAGAACTGAATCAAACCTGTGAACAAATGGACTTAGTAGATGTTTACAGAGTGTTCCACCCAACATCAGAATACACATTTTTCTCAGCTGCATATGGGACATTCTCTAAAATAGACCATGTATTTGCCCATAGAACATGCTTAAGTAAATGCAGAGGGATTGAAATTATCCCAGAGATATTACCTGATCATAGTGCACTGAAATTGGAAATTAATGGCAAAGGAAATGGCAAAACCTACATAAACACATGGAAATTAAATAACAACCTCTTGAACCACCAATGGGTTACAGATGAAATTAAAGAAGAAATTAAACAATACCTAAAATTCAATGAAAATGCAGATTCAAAATACCAAAACCTGTGGAACCCAATGAAAGTGGTCCTAAAATGGAAATATGTAGCAATAAATTGTCACATCAAGAAAACAGAATGAGCACAAATAAACAACCTAATGCTACACCTCAAGCTTCTAGAAAAAGAAGAGCAAGTCAAACCCAAAGCTCATAGAAGACAGGAAATTATAAAGATCAGAGCAGAAATTAACACAACTGACACTAAGAAAACAATACAAAGAATTAATGAATCAAAGAGCTGATTTTTTGAAAGAATCAACAAAATTGATAAACCTCTATCTAACCTTTTCAAGAAAAAGAAAAAATTCAAATTCATGCAATGAGGACTGAAAAGGGAGAAACTGCTACATATCCCGTGGAAATTCAGATGATCATGAATACCTATTTTGAAAATCTTTACTCACATAGGATGGAAAACACAGAGGAAATGGACTAATTACTAGGATCGTATGACTTACCAAAGCTGAATCAAAAAGACATAACAATTTTGAATAACCCAATATCAGCTACTGAAATTGAAAACTTATATCTAGAACATATAAAGAATTGAAAAACATCAGGCCCCCAAATTCAAAAACCCAATCTAAAAATGGGCATCTGAGATGAACATGCACTTCTCAGATGAAGAAATACAAATGGCAAATAAGTACATGAAGAAATGTTCGACATCATTGGTCATTCGAGAAATGCAGAATGGCTGCCATCAAGAAATCCACTGAGAGCCGGGCGTGGTGGCGCACGCCTTTAATCCCAGCACTCGGGAGGCTGAGGTAGGCGGAGCGTTGTGAGTTCGAGGCCGGCTTGGGCTACAACGCAAGCGTAAGGCCGGCCTGAGCTACATAGTGCGACCCTGCCTCAGAAAACCAGGGCCGGGTGTTTGGCTCAGTGCCTTAAGCGCCTGCCCTGGCAGGCGCGAGGTTGTGAGTTCAATCCCCGGTGCCGCAAAAAAAAAAAAAAAAAGAAAGAAAGAAAGAAATCAACTGATAACAAATGTTGTCAGGGCTGTGGGGAAAAAAGAACCCTACTCCACTGTTTGTGGGAGTATAGACTGGTGCCACCACTGTGGAAATCAGTGTGGAGATTCCTCAAAAAAGTAGGATTGAAAGTCCCATTCAATCCAGTTATTCCACTTTCCGGTATTTTCCCAGAAAAATTGAAAGTGTCGTATCACAGCAATATATGTGCACCCATGTTTATAGCAGCACAATTTGTAATAGCTAAATCTTGGAAACAACCAAAATGCCAATCAACCACAGAATGGATAAAAAAGATGTGGTATTTTTACTCAGCTATAGAAAGGATGATGATCTTGAGGCTTTTATAGGTTAATGGAGGCAATTTGAGACTATATTCATAAGTGAAATAGATCAGACTCACATTTATAAATATTGTATTGTCTCTCTAGTGTAATAAATAAATAAATAAATAACAGTTAAAAAACTGAAAGAGTAATAATATCTGAAATGTACAATAGATATTATAATAATGAAAGAGAAAGAAAGTGCTCAAAATAAAAGAACAACTGGGATAGGGGAAAGGAGAAATGGAAGAAAGGAAAAGGTTATATGTATGTAGATATAAACACATAACTGTATGTATGTATAAGTATACAAGATAGATAATTATACTACTAATTCTCTGTTAGATCATCAGAAAGAATAGTTTGTGTTTTCAAAAGAAAAAAGACAGATACTACTAGAGTGGACAAAAAAATGTAACTCACGCTCATGTAGTCTATAGCAAATCAATTTTATATGTGAATAAATATATATATATTCACAATAATCAAAATAAATGTGCATTAATTTTAGAGAATGCAAATTGTGAAGTGAGGAAGATTATGAGGGCCAAATAAGGGCGTTACATAATGATAAAGAGGCCAGTTCTCCAAGAAGACATAGCAATTCTTAATGTTTATAAAGCTAAAACAAAGCATCAAAATATACAAGATAAAACCTGTTAGGAAAAGGAGACATAGATGAATCCACTTTACAGTTGCAAACTTCAATGCCCCTCCAAGAACAAAGGACAGACATAACAGAGAGAAAAACAGTAAGCATGTAGTTGAAACAGGCAACATTATCTCCCACCAGGGTTTCATCAGAAAGCCCATTCTTCTGAAGATCATCTGGGGGATTCCATGAGTTAATCTAATTCTGGGCCATAAAGTACACCTTAACAAATTTAAAAGAATAGAAATCAATGTCTGCCCTCAGACCACAATGAAATCAAACGAGAAATTAACAAAAAAAAATACCAGGAAAATCCCAAGATACATGAGAATTAAACAGTATGCCTGTATAAGCCATGGGCCAAAAAGTTTTGAGAAATTTTTAAAAATTTCAAACACAGTTCATATAAAAATACCATATATTATATTTATTAAATGTAGGAAAGTCATGGTTTAGAGGGAAGTTTTTAGAAAGGTAGAAAGATACATAATCAATCAAAATTCACGTTAGATAATTAGAAAAATAATAATAAATTTAATTCCAACTAAATAGAAGAAAAATAAAAATAGAGAAGAAATTGAAAACATAGTTCAATATAGAAAACCACAAAATGTCAAAAGTTGGTTCCTTGAAAAAAATCAATAAAATTAACAAATGTCTAGCTAGCCTAAATAAGAAAAAAGAGATAAGACACAAATTATTAATATCACATAAAAAATTTGCATCATTACTAATCATGTAGATATTAAAAGGGTATTAAAGGAATTTCATGAACAATTCTGTGTTCACAAATCTTGTAACATGAAAAACACAATCTATCAAAGCATCTTCAAGAACAGTTAATACAAATAAGTATGTATCTATCTACCTATCTACCAACTTACCTACCGCCTATCTAATACCTGTCTATCTACTAGGAGTAGCATTTCTTTATAGGAAGTAAGTGGAGACCCAATAAGGGTTGAGTCTAAAGGTTATCTGTAGACAAAATTCCTCTTTCCGTGGGATACTTCAGTCTTTTCTTTTCCTTTAAAATTTTATTTTAGAGAGAATAAAATGAAACAAAATAAAGCAGAATAAAGCCAATCAAAACAAGACAGTGTAAGTGACACAGGATTTTAAAACAAGGTAATAGGAAATCAACCATGGTTACCATGATGCCTCTTGTCTTCAAAATAGCTGTGCATACTTTCAGACATAGTAAAGTCATAGAAACAGAATAGAACCAATAAAAACAAAACAATGAATGCAATACAGGACCTCAAAACAAGATAATAGTAAATCCAAAATGGCTACCATAGTCTGTCCTGTTATTTTCAAAATAGCTGCCCATGCCATCAATATAACAAAATCAAACAATATAAAGCAGAATAAAACCCAACCACATAAAACAATGAGAATGATACAGGATTTCAAAACAAGAAAATAGGAATTAACAATGGCCACCACCTTCTCCCATAGATGCTACATTGTGTATTGTTATCCTGTGAATAGATGATCAAACTACCAGCTTTAGGCCTGCAAAGTCAGTGAGACACTAAACACTACAAGCATTAAGTTGTATTTTACTTCATTAGCTATCGTCCTAGCCTGTGTTTCTCTAGATCAGTCAGTTGTTGCTTATGGGGGCAGGGTGGGGGAAATGTTGACTCCTTCTGTCTCCCTGCCTGCATGCCAGAAAGGAATCGTGTCTGGCTCTCCCTCAGTGAGCCCGCTCATGGCCCCAACTCACAGGAGGTCTTAGCTTTTTGTTGACTTCTTACTCTCTTCTCCCACAGTCCGTGAATGGCACTGACTCACAGGAGAGGGCTAGCATCTGGCTCTCCCCCAGTCAGCTCACACATGGTGCCGACTCACAGAAGGTCTCTGCTTCTTGTTGACTTTTTGCTCTCTTCCCCCACAGTCTGTGAATTGTGACCTCAGTCTTTTCTTTTAAGGCCTTCAGCTGTTTCAATGAGGTGCACTCACATTATTGAGGGCAATGTATTTTATCCAAAATCTACTGGTTGAAATACTAGTCACATCCAAAAAATACTTTTAGAGGAACATCTGGACTAATTTGACTTAGGTACCACAGCCTTGCCTAAGATGACACTTAAAAGTGGCCACTACAGTCCACTGTGTGTCAACTTGGCACCCATATGCATCTCCTTAAACTGTACATAGTCTTCAAATAAAGATAATAACTAGGGGATATGCTTTCATTTACCATGATACAACTATCTTGCATACAACTGTAAATATGCTAATTCTTTCCACAGAGCAGTTACAAAATCCTTGGGTGATATTCATTCTTTCCCTCGGTAGCTCAGAAATTATATACTATGATATATTGTTAACAACTATCATTTTTTATTTCATGAAAAAAACCCAAAATTTCATAATCAGGTGATAACAGAGTAACGATAGTTATGCTGTGTGTCATCATCTTCCAAGTAATTACTCAGATTACAAGACATAAATAAAAAATATTCTTATAAAAAATAAACATTAAAAATTCTATTCTTTCAAAAAGTTAACTATTATAATGCAAAATTAATATATCTTAGGTAGGGAGCAAAAGAAGCAAGAAAGCAAAGATGTGTCTTTATACACATGCACATATATTCACACTTAAAAACATTCATAACAAAGTTAAGAAAGGTACTTATGAAATTACAACCATCATTTTCTTTTTCTTTTTTTTTTTTTTTGGTACCAGGAATTGAACTCACAACCTTGAGCCTGCCAGGCAAGTGCTTAAGCCACTGAGCGAAATCCCTGGCTACAGCCATCATTTTCTGTATCATGTTTGTAGCAAATATTCCCTAACATATTCTCTATCTCCATTGCCTTCAGCAACCACTTCAGCTAATTGTATTGTTTACCTGGCAGGGTAACTAAAATCTTCATTCTTTTGTGGTCTGGAACAGTAGTAGTCTTGCCCAAGTTGGGTCGTTATACTTTTCTTTAAATTTAATCACCAGACTGTTAGTACTTGATGATACTGTATGAGAACTCTTGTATTTCAGACATCTTTCCTTAGACTCATTGAAGAGTAACTTGCAATTGCCCCTTGTAATCAAGATAAATTCCTGAACCAGGACATTTATTCCATTCCTTGCCTCTTGATACAGAGGAACGACGAACCTAAGGTGGCTGTGTAGTTGTAACTTCCAGCTCACTGTTGTGTCTCATGATTGAAGCATTCCTTTCAATGGAACTAAGTCCTTAACTTAGGAGAGCATGAAGTCGTAAAGAAGAGGCAATATTTCCTACGGATTGTAAAGGGAAATAGTGAGTTATTGCATTCCCAATTCCATGCTTTACTCTTGGACCCTTGGATTTTGGCTGTAGTAGAAGCAGAATCACATATTAGATGCCAATTCAAGCTCCTGGAGAATCATAACAAGAACTTCAAGTTTCCACCTACATGGTACAGGAAGAGTCATCAAAAGGCCACCTCACTATGCTGTGAAACCAGCTGCTTCAGGATGGCAGAGATCATGGAAGACAGGTCAGTTTTATGTGCATGAGACCACTGCCATACTTCATTTGCAGTGAAAAGAGTTCTTTGATTAGGAACAATGACCTATGGAATATCAAGTTGATAGTTATAGCACATCAGCAGTGGTGAATCTATGGCATGTGTGCTACAGTGAATACTGGAAACTGACAGGTTTGGCATCACTGACGTGGGTTGTAGTTTTGACATGAATGTGGCATATATTGAAGGCAAATCTATATCTAGACAAGTGTCTACCCCTGTAAGAATAATTCCATGATGGGATATGATTCACCTACTATCAAGTAACTGATTGGCCATTCTGGGAAATAGTACTGTACAGGAGACTTAATTTGGGTCTCTACTGCTGACAGAAAGGGTACTCAACAGTGACTGGATCCAAGTTGTTCTGGGTGAGATGAAGTTCATGTTGCTGAGTCTGTGCATAACCTCCATCACTGTTGCCATGATTACTTTGTTCATAAACCCACCAGGCAGTGTCTTGGGAAAGATTCCTATCGATCTACACAAAAGGGGTCATTCTATCCACTTGACTTAAAAACCCTCCTCAGATGACCATTCATAGGAGACACAAATCTCTTCATTTCTCACTCAAAAATATCTGTCCCTATACCTCCCTATTACCACTTTTTAAATGATGTGCCTTCAAAGTCCCTAACCATGCAGGCAAACTAGTGACCACAGCCCATGAATCAGTATAAAGTTGTATATTTGGCCATTTCTCCTTTGATGGGATCTAAGCATCAAAGTGCACTGTTCAGTGTTGTTCCCCTAGGAGTGTTTGTCCTCACCACCTTTCTTCAAAGATGTCCCAGAAAGGAGTAGTAATGTTGCATGTGACAAATTTCAAGTAGTGCCTGCATATTACACAAAACCTTCTGGAATGTAGGGTTGAGTTTTCTCGTCCCCAATTTATCATGAAAAAAAATTCTCATCAGGCCATGGGTGTAGACTGGGAGAAAAGTGCAGGAGAAGTGGAAGCCATGGGCATTCAGGACATTTCATGTAACTTATTCTCGCTTCAGAACTTACTGAGCACTATTTCATATATTCCACTTCCCTGGGGTGGTGGACTGCTGCCATGTGTGTCCAACTTTTTCACTGGGAGTGTAGGCCACATGGTAATTAGGTGGTACATGGTGAAGTGTCTAGTTTATACTGAGGCATAAGTGAAAGAACAAAAGGTGTTTCTCTAAATGACAACAAGGCCCTATCAAAAATTCCCAAGAGTCTGAACTGTGATTCATCCATAGGAGCCTGCAAAGGATCTGAACATCATCCCAGTTTGCCAGTAACTCTTAAAACACTTTTGGATTTTCTGAGTTTTGGAGACCACACGGCAGAACAGCTTGCACAGCAATCTGTATCCATTGTAGTGTTTTATGTTTTTCTGGGCTCCACTCAAAACTGGAAGTCTTCAAGTCAGTCAACAAATGGACCAAACTAGTACATCAAAATGAAGAACATGATGTCTCTAAAATCTAAAAAAGCACACAGGACACCATGCTACATTTAGTTTTAAAATAGACTGGATGCAAGGACTTACCTCATTTTAGAAGAAATAAGTTAACATTCCCCACAGCATTGGACCCCTAGAGATTTTATAACAAAAATCTCTTGAAATTTTGTCTTCTTTTGTCAATCAACTGATCAGTTTATCTTCTCCCTCCCAGTCTAGACACTATGGCCTGAGAAAGGACATCTATTGAAATGTATACACAAAATAAGATCCTAACATTCAATAATAAAAGAATGAAAAATCCCATTGAAAAATAGGCAGGAAGGTCTGAACAGGTATCTCACTAAGAAACTGCACATGACAAATAAATATAGGGAAAGATGCTCAGTGTCACACACCATGATGGAAACTGCACGTTAAAACAACAAAGAAACACCAATACCTGCAAGTACGGCCAAAATCCAAATCATTGCTAATGATACCAAACTCTAGTAAAGACAGGAGCAACAGAAACTGCCATTCATTCCTTACAGGAACGCAAGATGATACAGCCTCATTGGAAGACACTTAAACAGTTTCTTAGAAATCTAAAAACACTCTCACCCAGCACTTACATGCCTTAGTTGTTACCCAGATAGTCTGAAAATTTATGTCCACACAGCAAACTTTCATATAGTGCAAGTTTTGTTCAGGTGAACGAATACATGGTGGCATATCAATAGGATGAAAGACATGAACTATCAATCCATGAAAAGATAATGTGAAATTTTAAATGTTGTTATTAAGTGTATAATTACATGTCGTGTACATTACAGAGTATAAATACTATATATGTTACACACTGGTATCTATGGAATCAATAAAAAGAACATTGGTTATCAGGAGCTTGCAGGAGAGAAGAATGAACAGGTGAAGCGCAGGACACTTTATGCAATGAAATTATTCTGTAAGCTATAATAATGTTTGATATACGCCACTGTACAATTGTCAAAACCCACAGAATGTACATCACCAAGACAGAACCCTATTGTAAACTGTAGACTTTGGTTTATAGTGATGTGTCAGTGTAGGTTCATTGATTGTAACAAAGGTACTCTCATTGGTGTCAGATAAGAACCGTGGTGGAGCTGTATATATGTGGCAATAGAGGGCTTGTGGGAACTCTCTACAGTTTCTGCTTAATTTTGTGATGAATTTAAAATTGTTTAATACCAAAAATTCAGATTCAGATTCTTCCATTTCAGAAGATCTGAAGCACTAATCTTATTTCTGCAAAGACCCATAGCATTGGACAAAGCTACAAACATTTTATTCTTCAATATTTGCTCTAAAAGGTGAAATTGTATTTTCATCCTCCAACATCTATTGCAAAGTAAAGATAAAATAAAACTTGGCATTAGTCTCTGCCTCAACACTAATTGGGTGATGAAAGTCAGTTCTCATCCTACCTTGTTTTTTCATTTAAATAATAAATGCCTCTCTTGCTAAGTCTCTTCACAGAGCTGACCTTTAGACTGCAATATCACATGGTGTTTCTGAAAGCCACAGACATGATGGTAGACACCTGTAATCCCAGCACTCTGAGAGGCTGAAGCAGGAGGATAGCTATTCTGAGCCCAGACTTGGCTGCTTAGTAATTTAGTAAGACTCTGTCTCAAAATAAAAATGATGAAAAGAACCCGGGATGCAGATTGATGAGAAGGTGCTGGGATCAATCTCCAGTTTGGAAATGAATAAATTTGTATAATCAGTGACAGTGTTTGTCATACTTTTTGCCTATAATCCCTTGTTCCATCAACTCATATATTCCTTTTGTGCTTCATTGCCTGTTTCTGTATTCTCTCTCTCTCTCTCTCTCTCTCTCTCTCTCTCTCTCTCTCTCTCTCTCTCTCTCTCTCTGTTACAAATACACATACCCACACAATGATTGGAGTGCTTTAATGCTAAGATCTTGTTAAAACGAAAAGATGGAGATGATACATGTGCTATGAAATGTCCCCTTAATCCCTTTTTATGGATCAATAACATCTATCTATCTTTGAAAAATGATTCAACAAATCACTGGAGTAATGCTCTTCATAACCATAGCTCTGCCCCTGCCTCCCTGCGCTTAAAAACAGAACAATCTTGCCCAGATGCCATTGAACGATAGTAAGAGATCAACCCAAACAGCCACTGAGCATGCTGCCATGTGGTTTTATGTGATGGAATATGTCTTTGTCCTTATCAAAACTTGAATTAAAAGATTTTCAGATAAATCAAACAAGGGAAAATTAAAGAAGATACTTTGATGCTCAATAACAATTCTGAAGTTTCTTCTGCACAACATTGCATTCATCATGGGATTCTGCCACTGTAGAACTCTAGTGCTATATGGGATGACTCTATGTAAATCTTTAGATATCTCTACAGAGAGTATAGGGACTCCTTGTAGCCAAGAGCTAAATTGTCACAGGTTTAATTCAGTGCCCACCCTCTTTTTATATCAATATTGAGGGAACACAGTCAAAAAAAGAATGTAGGACAATGGTTCAAAATTCTTGACTTACAGTTTATTGTAAGTACTGAACTCAAAGAGTATGCAATAGACATTTGCTTAATTAAAAATGAATAGTTCCAAGAAATGTTACAGCTCTATGAAGAATGATTATGAATTTAATTCCTATTGGAAAGAGTTTTAGAACAAAACTAGTTTTTTGAGTACATTTAGTTTTCAGGTATGTGGAAAGTGACACTGGTAAGAGAATTAAAGAAAGGGACAACACTGATTCTTTTTTGGTTTGTCCATTGAAAACTTCAGAAACTATACTTTTAGGTAAAATATTTGTAAATAGTTGAGTCCATTTGGTAAAGACCTAGGGAACATTTTATAGTTAATAGAAAATAATAATAAATGTTAGTATGAGCACATGGTAAGTACTGGTATCTCTACTGAACCCAGAAAAATAAAAAGAATTCTAAGTAAGTACTTCAATAAGCATTTATTGACCATGACTGCATAATGATTATAATAAGTACCATAGATAAATTTTATTATTATATGTAGATATTAAAATGAAATAGTGTATACATATTATACAGTAATATTTGTTACATTTTTGTTTTTGGAGAAATACTGCAAGTGAAACTAGAAAAATTGATAATAAACTCTGTCTTCACTATTAAAATGAGCACAATAGGGTGTCTCCTGTATCCTCAGTTTGTTACCGACTTGTATGGCATCTTTGACTTATATATTAGGAAAAAATAGAAAATTAAAAGTATCCAAGTGAGGTGAAAATGAGTTTAGAAAATGAGTATTACATATGCAAGCACCCTATTGTTATCAGGTTAAGAAGTTCCCAAACTCCAGCCAAAATATCACAGCACTCAAAATTAGAATTTGCTTATTCAAAGTAAATTAAACATAAAGTTTTTGAGGTAACACAATCTACCAAAAAAAGACTAAAGTTTCAAATGGGCACCAGAGGGCATAAAGCACTTTGGAATAACTAAATTGTTAAAATATTTTAAATTGATTCAGACCGGATGGTACAGACTATAAATGGCATAGTGTAGGTAGCAGGTTTTAAGTCAAACATCACCAGCCAGCATCTTCTTCCATCACAGAAAGTATGGAGTGTCATATGTATACCTATAGATAATCTCTTTCTTCACCCAGAGTCACCACCCAAATGGGAAATTTTATTATTTTATGAAGGCCAAATAGACCAAACTTATAGTGAAATGCTTACTGGACTTGAGTTTATGGGCTTGGATGGTATTTTGAAATTGTATCTAAAATGACAATATAGGATTTTAATTAAAAACATGTAAAATGGAACAATACTGCATAAAGACATATGCATATATAAATAATCAAGTTTTTAGGCCCTAAGAGATCATTGTCTTACAGTGCTAACAATGCACAGCAGAGTAGTGCTGATAAAATTATACTACTATTCCACTTCAAAAATTTGATGACTCAGAGCAATAATTCTCAAACTTTTTGGCTACAGAAAACTTTAATATTCTTAAGAATCATTGAGGACCTCAAGGAACTTTTGTTACTGTGGGTTATATTTTTCTCCACTTATTATTTACAAATTAAACCTTAAGCAAAACCAAAAACATACAGATACAAGTTTATTTTACCTCAATATAGTGATGCCATTGCATGGGATGTAGCTTCTGAATAACCTCACTGAGTATCTTTGAAAGAATCAAAGTAAAAAATGAAAATAATGTCATAGTGTTATTAGAAATGTAGTTTTGATCACATGGATATTCTAAAAGAGACTGAAGCAACCCCAGAGCTCCAAAAAAACCACTGGTCAAGAGAACACAAACTCTTATTGTAGTGTGCTTCAAAACTCTTCAATCTTTTATATCCAGTCCAATCATGACCCACTAGTCTTCTGTGTCTCCTTCCAAACTGTATTCGCTGGCAGTATCCACTTAACTAAACTTTAGCCCAAGTATATAATGCCTTCTTATGTGCACAACGTAGTTCCAGGTAAAGAGTAAAAGTATAATCCTTGCCTCAAGATCTGAGAGTACACTGCATGAAACAGAGACGTAACTTCATCACATAGGTGCCATATATTCTGTAATAGAGATATAGGCACAGTGCTTCAAAAACAGATAGAAGGAAGTTTTGTTAGATTCTTGGCCAAATGAGACAACTCAGTCAACTCAAGCTCATTCTTACATTGCTCTTGCTGTCCTTCTTTTTCAAGTTGAAAACTCTTACTTATCCTTCTAGTCCAAGGTCAAGCATTTCTTTCCAAATGAACCTCATTTTGATGATGAGGTGTACTTCAACCCCGTATTTTCATTATATTGAACAGCATTACGCGGAGGCATTCCACTGAAGTGTTTTACAGCTGTATTTAGTTGTAATTGGAAAACAAAAGTTGTATATATTCAAGGTGTACAATTCTGTGCATATACACACTGTGAAATAATTTCCTTCAACAAGATAAATAGCATTTCAAGATACTTACAATCTAATATTGTAGTGAAATTCAAGCGCAGAACACATTATTAAAATTAATTATAGCTACTATGTTGTATGTCAGTTCTCCAAGATTTATTCAGCATCTATCTGCAAGAGTTAATTCTCTGGCCAATATCTCTCCACATCTCCCACCATCAGAGCTCTGACAATCATTCTTCTATTATTTCATCCTATGACTTGACATTTTAGATTCCACATATAAGTGAAACGTAATATTTGTCTATTTCTGGCTTATCTTTATTATCAAAATGTATTGAAACAGCCGGGCGTGGTGGCGCACGCCTTTAATCCCAGCACTCGGGAGGCTGAGGTAGGCGGAGCGTTGTAAGTTCGAGGCCGGCTTGGGCTACAACGCGAGTGCAAGGCCGGCCTGAGCTACATAGTGCGACCCTGCCTCAAAAGAAAAACCAGGGCTGGGAGTTTGGCTCAGTGCCTTAAGCGCCTGCCCTGGCAGGCGCGAGGTTGTGAGTTCAATCCCTGGTGCCGCAAAAAAAAAAAAAAAAAAAAAAAAAAAAGTATTGAAACAGATTAATGTTGTTGCAAATGGCAGAATTTTCTTTTTAAATATTTCAACATTTTGGTTAGTCTTTATTTTGGCAATTGTAAATAATGCTGCTGAAATGAACATTAGGAATATTGTAGACAGTAACTTTATTTCCTCTGGATATATATCCAGCATTGGAATTGCTGAACTATATGGTAGCTGTATTTCAAAAACCTTTTGGAGAAACTTCATACTGTTTGCCATATGCATAGCAATTTACGTTCCCTTCAACAATGTACAAAGATTCACTTTTCCTATATCCTTGTCATCATTTATCACATTTTGACTTTTTGAAAACAAATATCCCAATAGGTGTGGAGTCATATCTAATTGTGATTTGAGTTTGCATTTTTCCGATGACTGTTGATATTAAATGTATTTTCACATACCCATTAGGTCATTTGTATGTCTTTCTTGGAAAAATGTTTATTCAAATTCTTTACTTATTTTTTTATTTTGTGTTGTTGTTTGACTATTGAGTTAAAGAAGTTCTCTATATATTTTGAATATTAACCCCTTATAGGAAATGTGACTTGTAAATATATTCTTCCATTCTGTGTACATCTCTCATTTCACTGGTTGTTTCTTTTATTGTGCAGAAAATTTTAGTTTGTTGCATTGTCTATTTGTTTCTGTTTTGTTTTATTTTTGCCTGTGCTTTAGATGTCATATCCATATAATAATTGCTGATACCAAATGTCTCTGTTTAGTTCTAGGAATTTTATGATTTCAGGATTTATATTTAAGTCTTTAATCTATTTTGTGTTGATTTTGTTCAAGGTATAAAATTTCAATTTCATTGTTCTGCATATGGCTATCCAATTTTCCTAATTTCACCTATTGAAGAGATCATGCTTTCCTTGTTACGTATTCTTGACACTTTTGTTGAAGATAAATTAGTCACATGTATACAAGTGAGTGTTTTATAGACAGGATATAGTTGATCCCTCCATATGTCTTTTAATTTGGGAATTTAGTTCATTTACACTCGAGGTAATTGCTTATAGATGAAGGATCGCTCTGAACATTTTTAAAGGTGCCTTCTGTCTATTTTGTAAGGCTTTTATTAGTTTCTTCTTCTCTAGTTTTCTTTATTTCTTTATTTATATATTTTGGTACCAGGGATTGAACTCACAACCTTGCGCTTTCCAGGCATTCTCTTGTTTTTAGTCTTCCTTTGTGATTTGATTTTTAGTATTTTTGCAGTAGTATGTTTTGATTCCTTTGTTTTTTTGTATATTTACTTTATACTTTGGCTCCGTGGCTGTCACAAAGCCTGAATATAACATAGCTATAACTGCCCATTTTAAATTGGCAGAAACTTAACTGCAGTTGTGTACAAAAGTACCTTTTTATTCTACCCTTTCCCCATTTTGTAATTTCAATATAATTTGCATCTTTTTATATTGTGTATCCTTTAGCATGTTATTATACTTATTATTTTTAATAGTGTTATCTTTTAACCTACATAGTAAAGATACACAAGAGTTACAATCACTGTTACAATAGCAGAGTATTTTGAATTTAAGCTTGAAGAAACTCCTTAGCATTTCTTATAATGCAGACTCAGTGGTGATGAAAAATTTCAGCTTTTGTTTGTCCAATGAAGCCTTTATGGCTCCCTTCATTCCTACAGTACACCTTTTTCTGGGCATAGTATTTTTATTTTCTGTTTTTTTTTTTTTTTCCTGAAGCACTTTGAAAATATCATCCCACTCTTTTGGCTTGAAATGTTTCTGCTTAGAAATCTGTTAATAGTCTAATAGAGGTTCTCTTATACATGATTGACTTCTTTACTCCTGTTTCTTTCTTGATTCTCTTTTTGGCTTTGAGGGTTTGCTTTAAATATATTTAAGGAAGTGAAGTCTTCTTTAGTTTGAACAACTCACTGAATATATCTGGATGTTCACATCTTTACACAGATTTGGGAAATTTTCATTATTTCTGTAAATATTATTTTATTTTAAAGAGAACAAAACAAAACAAAACAGAACAGAACAAAGAAAATCAGAACAGAACAATGCAGGCAACACAGGCCTTCACAATAAGACAACAGGAAACTATCAGTAGCTACCATAATGTCTCTTGTTTTCTTTGAAATAGTTGTCCATACCTTCACACACAATACAACTCAATAAAACAAAATAGTATAAAACCAATCAAAACTAAAGAATGAAAACATTATGGGACTTCAAAACAAGACAATAGGAAATCAACAATGGCTATCATAATGTCTCTTTACTCTTCACAATAGCTGTCTATGCCCTCATACACAATGAAATCAAATAATAGAAAACAGACTAAAACCAATCAAAACAACAAAAAAAGAAAGCATTACAAGACTTCAAAACCAGATAATAAGAAATGAACAGTGGTTACTATAATGTCTCATTTTCTTCAAAATAGCTGTTCATACCATCACACATAATAAAATCAAGCAAAGCAAAACAGAATAAGACCAACTAAACAAAAGAATGAAATCATTATAGGAATTCAAAACAAGATAATAAGAAACCAACCATGATTACCACAATACATCCCATTATGTTCAAAATAGTTGCCCATTTCATCAGACACAGTAAAATCTAACAAAACAAGGCAGAACAGAATGAAACCTAACAAAATCATGAGACCATTATAAGAGTTCAAGAGATGACAACAAGAAATTAACAGTGGTTAGCACCTTCTCCTTGTAGGTGTTTCCTCCCCTATCACTTTTATAATATCTATTGTGTTTTCAACCCCACTAATTCCTTCTGTTTTTTTATGCTGGTATTCACCCGTATGAATTCAAACTATTTTGCCTATGAACATGGCTTCCAGTTGCATCCATTTAGCTACAAGTGCCTCAAGATTATTCTACTTTATGGCTGGGTAGCTTCTCATTTAATGAAAATACCATATCCTTTTTATCCATTCTGTGGTTGATGGGCAAGTTACCCTTGCTTTTTTCTGGTTTCCTGTCACATGGAACAATTGTTTTCTCCCCTTTGATTTTTAGGCTACAAATTTCCTTTCAAGTTAAATGTGTTTCTTGTATGTAGTATATTGATGGATCTTGTTTCTTGATCCTGTGTTTCTTGATCTTGTTTCTATCCCTGTGTTTCTTTTTATTGCTGAATTGAGGCCATCTACATTAATAGTTACAACCAGCATGAATTGGTTTGTCTCTGCCGTGGTATCCTCCTGCTGTTGGCCCTCCACTTTTCCCCTTTATTTAATTGCCTGTCCTATTTGGCAATACTCCTCTGCTGCTGTTCCTGGAACCATGGTCATCTTTATCTCTCTCTAGAATATCCTTCAGCACTTTGTAGGGTTGGTTTGGTGGTCATGAATTCCTTTAGTTGTTCTTTATCATGGAAATATCTTAATTTTCCATCAATTTTGAAAGATAGTTTTGCAGGGTACATCAATCTGGGTTGGAAATTGTTTTCTTTCAGTATTTGAAACACTTAACTCCAAACTCTTCTTGACTTGATGGTTTGTGTTGACAAGCCTGCTGTAATTCTGATTGGTTCTTTTATAGGTGATCTGTTTCTTTAACAGCTTTTCATATCCTGTTCTTGTGCTGAATTTCTGGGATCTTGATTTTTATATATCTGGGTGTAGATTTACTTTGGTTACGGCTAGCTGGAGTTCTATATGCCTCACTTATCTGTATACCAAATCCTCTTCCCATGTTTGGGACATTTTCTGTTACTTTATCTGTAAATAGCCTTTTTATTTCATTTGTGTTGACCCCTGCTTCTTCATTGCTACCTATCACTTTCTAATTATTTCTCTTTGCATCATTTTGCAGTCATTGAATTGTTATTTCCTGGTTCCTTGTTATTTTTAAAAGATCTTTCCTTTCAGGATCACTAGCTGCAATCCTGTCTTTAAGGTCTGCCAGCTTTTTATTGACTTTTTAATTTCCTGGATATCTTTTTGAATCATTTCACGCATTGTAATTTCTTTATTGTTCATGTAAGGTTTCCATCATTTTCCTATGATCATCTTTTTTTTTTAAATCTATGCCTTCTTTAGATACGCTGAGCAATTCTTTCTTTCATTTTGTTTTGTTTTGTTTTTTTGTTTTTTTGGGTACCAGAGATCAAATTCACAACCCCATGCCTGCCGGGCAGGCACTTACGCCACTGAGCTAAATCCCTGGTCCACTGTACAATTCTTTCATTATGTTTTTCATTTCTTCTTTTACTGTGACATTATTTCTGATTTGATTACTTTTATGAAGTTATTTCTTTACTTCGGTTGCTATCCTCTTGGAGATTTCAGGTGTGTGACTTTCGTTTTCTTTCATGACTGTATCTCCCAGCCTAGTTCTGTGTGAGCTTGAGGTCCGAGATTGTCTTTTACTTCTTTGTCTTGACATTCTCCTGAGTTCCTCCCAACAAGCTGGCTGTGGAGTCCTAGGCACTTCCCACATTGGCTGCCCCTCCATGGTGTAGAGGAATGGGACAGGCACCTGTGTTCCTCTGACCCTGGGTTTACAGGGAGGTAGCAGGGTGTGGAGCAGCCTTCTCCAGACCTGTGCAGCTATACTGGGGCTTCCTCGGTGGCCAGGGGTGCGTGGTGATGGGGCTGCTTCTCTCAGCCTGTGTGACTACACTGAGACTTCCATGATGGTGGCAGCTACACAGGGGTGTGTTTGTCTGATTCTCCTGGTGGGTGGTGGCTGTCTGAAGAAAGCAAGGGCCTCCAATGGTAGCCTGCGGTTGGGGTGCATGGGGCTTACCTCGTTGCATGTCCCTGTTCCCAGTGGCTGTCCACAGGAAGCAAGCTTTCTACTGTAGATGGCAGGCAGGTGGAGGTCAATCTGCTGGCGCTGTCTGCCCACATAAAGGAGCCTTCGGGGGCAGCGGCAGGCAGGCATAGGCAGATCTAATGGTTCCCTGTAAATAATATTTTAATCCTGCTTTTTTCTTCTAAAACTCTAAAATGCAAAATTAGTACTCTTCATGCTGTCTCCTAAGTTCTGTAAGTTTTTATTTCTTCCATTCAGTTTTCTTTTCCTTAGACTGGATGTTTTCTGATGCTCTGTCTTCAAGTTTACATACTTTTCTTTTGCTTGATCAAATCTACTATCAATGATCACTGGATTCCCAAGCTGCACAATTTCTATTTGTTTCAGTCTTTTTATTTCTATTTTTCTGTTGAACTTATAATTTTATTCATCTGTTGCTACTAGATTTTTTGGTAAATTTTACTACCAGTTTTTTTGTGGCTTCCTGAGCTTCCTAAATACAATCATTTTTAATTTTTAGTAATTAGTGGATGTATGTCTTTGCGAATAGTTACGGGGAAAGTACTGTTTCCTTTTGGGGAAGATGTTTACTTAATTTTCCAGGTTTCTTGCTGTCTTGCCTTGATGTATACACTTTTGATTACACAGTCATCTCTTTCAGACTTTGTGGACTGTTTTAAGTAGAGAACGACTGTCACTGATGGGTGCAAGGGGACTGGCTCAGATGAGAGTGAAAAGTTGCAGTGAGTATTTTAGAAGCACCCAGTGGCCAACACTGTGTCTGAAGTAATAGCAAGGGTTGCTGGGGTCCTAGGTAGTGAAGACTTTTGGGTTCTCCTGATATCTGATTTTCCTACAGAGAAAGGTGCGGCTGAACAGATTCCTCTTGATGCTGAGTCCAGCTTGTGGGTGTGCTCATGGTGAGGAAGAGAACATATGTGTCTGGTCGTGGACCCAGGGTCTGCAGCACAGGCAAACTTGAAATGAACATAACTCCAAGACCTGAGACAAACACACTACAGTACAGGTGCTCACGGAGAGGCATAGAGTTAAAGTCTGGAACATAGATGTGAACAGAGCAGCACTGGTTGTGGGGTCAGGGGTCTGGACGAACTCATGGAGGCAATGGCTTTGATGAGATAGGAGGACAGGGCTCCCAGATGCTGACCGGTCTCTGCAGTGCTGGTGTGTGTTGTATGGCTGGGAAGCCAGTGTCTGAATCATGGACGAGTTGCATGGAGAAGCTGTGTAACTGAGCTCAGGGTACACAGGGCTGTGAGAGAGATGCCCTGGTCCCAGAGAGGTAAAGGGGGTGTGACATTTTTCTCTTTGGGGGCTTTGGTGGACATGGCTATTAGTGGTAAAACTGGTCAGTGTCCTCTGAAGAGCAGGCCACCAATGACCATGAGGAATGTTCTTGCCATATTGAGGATATGGATAGACCACCCCTTCCTTCTCTGTCATCTCTAGATGTCTCAGGGGTGCCGATCATCCCAGTGATTCTTTCTGGTTGTTCTTCAGTTTTTGTTCCATTGTGTGGCTGTAGTTTTTTCACTGAAAGTTTGAACATTTCCAAGGCTATTTTTGTTCATGGATACAATTTAATTCTTGCTTTTGTGGGGAGTTGCAATTTGGTATCTCTATTTAGCTGATGTCCCCATACAGTTTTAATGTTTTCTTTATATAGTGAAGAAAAATTGCTGCATGACTGATAAGAGACTATCTTGGAGGAAATGAAGATAATTTACCTTTCATAAAGTTAGAGAAATATATCTTGTGTTATGTATATTGGAACTTTCTAGGACCAATCAGGATGTTGGCACTAACTCATGATGTGGGTATCCTATTTTTAAAAGTCTTTTGTGCTTGAAAGTTTTTTTTTTTTTTGGTACCAGGAATCGAACTCACTACCTCATGCCTTCCAGGCAGGCACTTACGCCACTGAATGAAATGTCTGGCTCTATTTTTTGAGACAGGGTCTTACTATGCAGTTCTGGTTGGCCTTGAACTCACTTTGTAGCCTAGGCTGGTCTCAAACTCACAATGACCCTCCTGCCTCAGCGTCCTGTGCTGGAAAGATTTGAAGAGAAAACCTGTGAGAATCATATAGGAAGAAAATAGTCACATAATGGGTGTCCAAATCAGTGAGACCCCATGCTGCTGGTAGGTCTGGTGCCACTAGAAATGAGCAATGGGAAACAGGACTTGTTCTCTTTTGGCCTTTAGGGAAGTGACACGTACTCCCTTGGAAATCGAGGAGGGCATACTACCATCCCTTAATAATTGAGTTCAAAGCAAAACATGAAATTTTACTGATACTACAGAAGAATAATATATTAGTTATAACCCCTGGCTCTACAACTAAACTATCTGAATTCAGATCCTGAATAAGTCCCTTCCTAGCTATGGAATATTGGACAAACTATTTAACCTCTTTGTGTTTTACTTGACTCCCTCAGAAAATTGAAATAACAGTATTTTCTTCACAGGAAAATATGAATAAGTCAGTATAAGGGTAGGACTCAGCTCAGAATACATGTTAAGCAGTTCTTGTTACCAATGGAATGCCACAATAATTTTAAAAAATGGTTTTATTTTCCTATCTGTTATATTTCCAACATCTAGAATAGTGCCTAGAACATAACATCAAACAATGCATGTTTTTAAATGAACGAATGAACGATTCAAAGAGTGTGTGGCACATCGTCAACAGCAATTTCATTTTGCTGAAACATGAATTACAGTTCAAGTTTGGCTAATCTAGGCACTGGCTAGGTGTGGAACAAGCTGAACTCCTATACTTGGACTGTGCAAGTCTCTCTGGTTTCCAAAGTATTTGGAGGGGGCAGAAGAATTTGGTTTAGAGATAAGAAGTTGGCAGCAATTTGAGATGTGGGCTTAATCCTGCATTTATTTTATTGAACTAAAGTAGGACTATATTTTATCTGTTTTGAGGTAGATTTTACTGGCCATGTATCTACAATAATACTTATCATATTATATTATACATACTAACATATATGCATCACAAAGTAGCAAGACAATCCAATGCAAGTTTAGAGAATTCATATCAAGTTTTAAAGAGGAGATTTGATATAATTCAGTAGCAGACAAGGAATTTTTTTTCTGCAAGTCTTTCTGTACAAGATATGATCCAATCTAAATAATAAAAAATTTTGCAGCCTTTTAAAAACATTCCTCTTTGCTGCATCCTGTTCTTCCCACAATTTTGCAGAAAGATTGGTCATTTTATATAGAATAAATGGGAGGTCTTCTATTTCTATGTGACAGTACTGTAATTCATAAACATCCTCTTTGTAAAGTATACTGTTTTTTTTTTTTGCCTTTTTATCAAAAACTTCTGAAAGATAAACAAGGATCAGTCTATATCGGATTTAGGAAAGCAAAATTTGTGGGTAGAAAGAAACAACAAAATCATTGGATGCATTATACTGTCAATATATCAACCAGAAGGAAACTCAGGCTTTTATAAATGCTATAATGGTCTTGAAAATGCTTCTATGTCAACAAATAAAATGTCAGGCTTTTAGAGTTGAGTTCTAAAGTTGCTTATTCAGGGAAATAGTAATGAGTCAAGTTATTCTGGACTAAACCGATTTTTCAAAAAGGCAGGGGATGAGGCTTGGATACAAGTATAGAGTGAATTAACTGGGATCACTTGATATATGGATGGATGGAGTGTTGATTTGGAACTGTGGGATGTGAGTCATTTATCCTTACTTCATTTTATTTTATTTTTTTCTTAGTATCTTCCTTCTCTCAGTGAACTCATTTTTAATATAAATTAGGATTTGTCTGTATTCCCTAGGGGTTTACTGTCCTCAGTTGTTTCCAGGTTCATTATCTGTTGAATTCTCACTCCAGTCCCGAGAAGCACACACTATCATCCCAAGCCTGTATGAGGCAGAAAAACTTCACGGAGGACAAGTGGCACACAAGGCCACAAGAGTTTAATTGGAAGAGGTAACGATTGACTCACTATCTGAGAACCCTTTATTTAATGTTCATTCCTGGTTAAATCT
The DNA here is from genome assembly GCA_004363535.1 of Dasyprocta punctata. Classification (NCBI taxonomy): domain Eukaryota; kingdom Metazoa; phylum Chordata; class Mammalia; order Rodentia; family Dasyproctidae; genus Dasyprocta; species Dasyprocta punctata. The sequence continues at coordinate 131,568 of RJWM01000822.1, read as the reverse complement.
AGCTTATGTACTGCATTTTAAAAAGTCTTGTGATTTTACTTCATTGCACTTATCCTTGTTTGATATATGTAGCCCGAAGTTCATAGTCTTTTTTCTGTTTAGTAACATTTATCTTGCAGTAGTACAATTACTGTGGCATCTTACAGTGAACTTCATTTAAATATGATGAATCATAATAATTACTCCCAAAGGCAAAATCTGGGCATTGACCACATTTGGCTTCTCTGAGGGATTTCTCTTTCCCAGGCAGGTGCTGGGTCTGAGCTCACTGGTAAGCTTCACCTTATGATTTACCAGAGTCTAAGGAGGCTATACTCCTTGGGTTCCAATGCAGGACCTTTGCTGGACTGGTAAAAATGTAGAAAAATATAAAATACAGTAGTGCAGAGATGAGTTGAGATTTTTTTCCCGGTCTTTGTTTAGAGAGTGATCCTGTCTGCTGTGCATAGAGCGTAAAATGAAGATGGGCAGAAGCCTAAGGTCAGATCACATTTTGCCGATGAAGTTTCACTCCTGCAGGCCTTTGGGAGCCTTCTCTTGCCTCCTATCTTCTCTCTGATCATAGAGAAAAAACATCTGTGAATGTACAGCTCAGTTCATTTGATATAAATACCATGCATTAATTTTCAAGAAGAGTGCTGTGTCTTTGTCTGAGGGGTGTAATTCAACATGCTTTTTTGAATAACACATAATTTATAAAGTAGTTAATGTCTCAGACAGATGTTAGGTCAAGACTGACTTGTTTTTCTTCTGAAAGTTACAGATATGAACACATTCAACAGACATCTAAGCTTTCAGAGGCTAATGAAACACAGATACTTTTTTTTTTAACTTTCCAGGTACGTACTGTAGGAAATTTCTGCATACTGTCAAATCAATTTGCTTCTTAAGAGCAAAAAGGAAAATAAGGAAGAACTGATACAATTAGCTACTAGAAACATGTTGCTTTATTTTTGTATTAAAGATTAAATTCACAAAATGTGTCCTTAGAGAAAATAGAAGGTAAGTGAGCTTCAGGGTTGGAGCGTCTGGTTTTTGTTTCCATCGTTGGTATTTTGGTCCAAGTTACTCTTCTTTAGTTGATGGTGCCTGAGAACTGATTATCTAGCTATGTAGCCAAAAGAATCACCACGAGAAGGCACAGTTATCTTGGGCTTTCCATGGTGTTCTGAATCCATGCAGGGCTCCAGTTGCTTCTACCTATTTGATGTTGGTCTGCTACCTAGGCCATGAAAAAGGTAGACAGAGAAGGCTGGGACAGCAACAGAGGTGAAGTCCAGGACAAGCAGATATGAAGGCAAGCAACATCTTCAGTGAGTGAGAATCCTAGAATTTCCGTCTTAGAGCCTGGACTATAACTGGGAACAGTTGTGTTTCTGAAAAGACAGTTTGTCACTGGTGTGTTGTAGCAGTTAGTACAGATGACTATGGTGGGAAAGATGGAAGGAAGATGGTAACATATATATGGGGTTCGTAGAATTCAATGCTGTTTTGGGCTCCTCCTAGAATCTCAAGTGTACTGTGGGACAGCAGAATATGTGCTTAATAGAAAACTGAAGTGTATGTTGAAAATGTGAACTGATTCTGGATTTGATTTGTTTCTAAAACCACAAAGATGAAGTATGTTCCTACTGTGAGAACATTTCCCTTCCTAGCAGGCAGAGACTGAATCCAGGTAACATGCTGAAAATCCTGTGTTCAACTATCTCTCTGTGATCACTTCTATCGGATTCCTGGGCCTTGGAACCACTGCTCACTTATGTTTATATAACACACGCTGCTATGTAGTGTTTAAAAACTGTGAGTACACGATAAGCATGGAAGATGAATCCAGGTATGAAGATTTGTTTTATGTTGTTTTCTGAAGCTGAAAGTGCTACACAATTCTGACTTCCTGCATGACTAAGAATGTCTCCATGCATTACGGCAGTAGCTGAAGTTCATCTACTGCTGTGGTTTCCATGACGGAAAATGAGAAAAATAAGATTTGAGTTAGTTGGAAAAATAATAGTCCCACTTTAAAATGTTTACATGTCTCACATAATTAGAAATGAAAATTAGGATTAAGAGATGTCCCTGCATTCCCAGGAAGGATTCATAGACAATATCAAATTGTCTGTTTACAAGAATAGAAACGTTTGACAGAATGTCATTTAGTGATTGTAAATGATGATGATAAGAGATTTATATACATTTTTAAAATGTATGCAATAAGTCATGAAATCAAGGTCCACTGAAATAGTGCAAAATAAATATAGCAGTTATAAATGAGTGCATGTGTAAGGTAACATACACAAATTAAAATTATTGAGTCAGGTAACATTTCTATGATACTTTCTATAATTTTTTAATATCAAAATATATTGCTAAGATTATTTTTGTCACTGCTATGGTAAGTATACATAGAATATTAATATAACTGGCTAATTAATTTTCATCTTATGGCAATCCAGAAGCTTAGATGAAACAAGGTACAAAAATTGTAATTTAGCTGGGGTAGGGGAAAGGAGAAATGGAAGAAAGGAAAGATTATGTTTGTAGATATACACATATAACTGTAAGTATGTATAAGTATGCAGGATTGAAAACTATACTACTAATTCTCTGTTAGTTCATTAGAAAGAATAGTTTGTGTTGTCATTGTTTGATTGATTATTTTTTATACCTGGATTTCATAACTTGAACAACTACTTCTAAGATAACAATATGTAATATATTGACTAGTATTGATTTCTTACTGTTTTTTGAAATTCTGTATTACTTCTACCTTTTTTCTGCTTTGTTTTTTTAAAAAAAATATATATGTATAATTTAGCTTTGAATCCAAGAATAGGAATTGGGTTTGTGCTTGCTGTCACCATTAGTGTGTGCAAAACTTTGTTCTTAATTTACAAAACATCGATTTCTCACACATAAATCACTCTCCTTATTTTCACCCAAATGAGGCAACACAAAACCCATCCAGTCAGAGCATCAGTCTTGTCTTGAAATCAGATGCTTTAAGCACAATTCTCCCTATCTGGAAAAGGAATCGAATATTAGTCAAAATGAAGAGAAATGGTCTCTTGACGAAATCAATCCCACATTTCCTTGAGCATCTGAAAGGTAGTGATGAGTCTCCAAATTTAGCAATCCACTTTTACATCCAAGTTTCAAAGGGTGAAGGTATGATCTGTGAAGTCAAAATTACCTCAACCTTGATTTTATATTATTTTTGAGTTCAAATCACTATAAAAATTCAGTTAGGTGCTGCAGAACAGTTTTTAATCAGTTCAATGAGGCAAACTATCAATGTACAATTCACAAAAGTGTTTTTGCTGAAAAAAAAAAGACCAATAAAACATACAGACACTGTAAAAGTGAAAGTGCACCTGTGTTTTCTTAACTGTGGTAAAAGATACAGAGGAGACCTGTGTCAACATTTGGAAGTACTCTGATCCTATTTCTAAAGTTCTGTGAGCCACAATGTTAGGACAAGTCATAGAGTACCCTGTTTCTGACTTTTGGAGATTTGTCAAGTATAAAGATGGAACAAGACATTTTATTAATTATTTCCCTATACAAGTATGGGTGCATATTTTTTCTGGCTTCACATGCTTTCAGAAATTTTCAAAAACTGAGTTTCAGGAACATAATATATAAAATAAAGTGTTATTTTCATCATTTAAATGCTAAGAAATTTAAACAATCGGGTTTTTCATCTCTTCTAGCTTGGATTATGTTTTTGTAAAACTTCTTTGTCTCTGTTGACCTTCAGAAAATACACCTTCTCTTGCATTTTTGACATTTTAATTGTCTTGTATATGGTTAGATATACTTTTCAAAAGTTTCAGTATTCTGTATATTGATTAATTTTTTCTATTTTAGATGTCTTAGAAAGTTGCTTTTCTCACTGGTGAAGCAAAATACCCAACATCCACAAGTTAAGGGAGAAAAGGTTTATTTAGCTCACAGTTTGTAGAGGTTTCAATCTATCATTGGCTTAGCTCCAAGGCAAGGTGGCATGGAAGATAGGCATTGAGGAAGAGAAAAAGTTCATGATGGGCATAAGGTAGCAAAGCAAGCAAGGGATGACCACAGCTCTATTTCTTTTATTTTAGCCTGGCTAGTTAGAGTGGGTAGCACTCACACCCTTAATCCTAGCACCCTTGGTCCTAGCATTACAGCATGAATCAGTCCCAGAATCACACACTCCAGATCCAGCCCCCTCTTAAAAAGCCCCACCTATGACCACATGGGTATTTGAGGGGACAATGTTTGTGAGCAGCTTCTCAAAGAATGTACAGGAAACTGAAATAGTCTCACTAAATTTTCATGTCCTCATTTAATCATTGTCTTCTGAAATATGTTAAACAATGCTATTGAAAGAAGCACTTTGTTTTTCTGTGTTGTTGAAAAACATGAGGAAATGCTTTTGAAATATGAAGTCAATATTATATTGGGCTAGTTACATCCTAAAGTATGGAGTTTATGACAATATGTGAAAATATTATTCCTTTTGAATTTTTTTTATCATGTATGGGTTGATCTCAAATATTTTCATAATTATAAGAAAAAATCCTATACCAAATTTCATAATTGGATTTAAAATAGATGAGACATAGTCGATGCTAACTCTATTTTTTTTTTGAGACCAGAAGGTACAGAATTCAATCCCTTTTCATTTTTAACCATTACATTAATGAAATCTGCTCAGTAGTGGAAGGATATGCTTTTACCAGTAGTGACAGAATTGCATAGAAATCAAGCTTATCTCTGAAGATGATACGGTTTTGAGGTGCTGCACTGACATCACAATGTTTGTGAGCAGCATCTCAAAGAATGTATAGGAAACCAGAAGCTAAAATCTTAGCAATCACCATGATGATGTTTTGAGAGATGGGATGACTAAGGAATTGTGTTTCCCTATTCGCTTACAGATAGCTTCTTTTAAAGTTCAGTGTTGGATTTGGCTTAGTGTGGTTGGCACAGAACTTTTGCACATATGATTTTTGGAAAGTGACCAATTCCATCATTGTCTGATTGTAAAGACAGTGCCATTGTATTTCCTTTATGACTGTCACATTCTTTGATCTCTCCCCAAAAGTCTTTAAATAAACAAGGACAATAACTAGAATATACTTAGTAAATGAAAGGTTTTTACATGTGATGATTTGAGTGTTAGATAACTATATCTCATTCAGAAATCTTTACTAGTAATTCTCATAAAACCACATATTTGATAATAACATATAAACCCGGCTATAGTTTGGCTCTGAGATGTCTTCCAAAAATAAAAGCTCAGTCCCTGCTGGGAGCCAATAGAAGGTGGCAGAACGTTAATAGCAGGGGCCTAATGGGAAGTTTTAGGACCTTGTGGAAAGGGATGACCTTGGAGGGGACAGTGGGATCCCAGAACATTAGTCTTCCACTTTTGTTTTTGGCATCCCTGCCAAAGGTGAATGGTTTTGCTCTTCAACGCTCTTTCCACCTTGATGTATTATTTTGCCTCAGGTCAATATCTTGGCTCTAAAACTCTGAGCCAAGATAAGCCTTCCATATTTACAATCTACAAAAGCATTTCAGGTTCTTGTTAAAGGACAGAAATACAAATGATATCTCTTCGATATGTCTCAGTCGTTAGAATCTTGATTTAAATGAACCAGTTTCCATCTTGGAATGCAGAGGTAATATGATTTAAAGGTCACTTTGAATCATTTTGAAGGCTCCAAAACTTGTAGTGATACAGAAATAAATATAGCTTAACAGAATTTCAGCTTGGAGAATCTGGCTCATTAGTGGTTTATGCGACACAGATAAAGTGGGTATCAACTGGGGTGAGAGAAGCAAAGAGGAAAATATCACATTGCATAGTTTATACATTATTCACACATTGTATTTAGCATTATGTTTCCACCAGAGACTGGAGTATGATAGACTAAAAAATTATATATATCCAGATGGAATGATACTAGACAATCATTGCGGGATGAGGGAGATGAGCTGAAACTAAAGATTAAACTTGGCATTTTGAAAAAAAGAAAGCTATAGAAGATTTTCTTTCTGTAGTTAAATAATCAGTGAATCAATGGGTTTTATGACTCTCTTCAACCACATCTTTTGTGCTTCCAACCACATCTTTTCCCTAAATATGTAACTATTTTGACACAGGTTGCCAGTCCTCGCCGATCTAGATCTCTGTGTGGATGACATAATTAAACTTCCACAAGTAGATGGAGTTACACTCAGCATCATGCTGACACCATCAATTCCGTAGGACAGAATGTTGAGACCTACTTGTTAACTTTGGCCTTCAATAGAAACAAGCCATATATTTTTGTTTGTTTGTTTTAGAACCTAAATCTTTGTGGTCTATACTGCTTGTCCCCAATTCTGTTGCCATTTTGTGCTTGAGGTACCTGAGAGTGTCATGTACCATAGCACACAGCTGTCCCTTCTCTAGGTATCTTTTTCTCTTTCCACCCCTGGTGCAATGACCAATTGAACCAGAGATGCAAACTTAGCCCTAACTCTAGTGAACTTGTATCTAAAGCTTTTTCCATGGGATCAGACTGCAGCTAGTCTCTTTTTGAGTCCACCTTTTCTCTCAGCTTGATTTTCTCTTTCCGATCATGTGTTGCTCATGTCATAAAATAAATCACATTGGCAGAAGCCCGCCTTAAATTCTGTTTCTGAGAAAAGAAATGAAAGAAGTGATCTATGTTGGCTGCTATGTCTTCTAAATGTAAAGTTTCTGTTGTTCTGGTAGGGAAGTTCAACTTTTCCTCTAATGGTTCAATAACCGAGTCTGCTTAGACAAACTAACAACAGACAGCTTAGCAGGAAAAGAGTCCTGGTAGAATGATGTATCTGTGTGCATAAGCACAGGAGCCAGCCACGTCCGAGAGTGAAAGGGGCCAGATGGAGGACACTGAGCCACTTTCCTCCTAGGAGACAGGGAAGAGGGCAGTTACAGGTAGTTTCAGAAGAGTAGTGAATTATTTTAGGGAGAGAGAATGAAATTAGAGAACATACAATGGCTGGGCCTGTGCTCCTCGAGGCTCCAGATGATGTGTTTGGTTTTTAGTTTCATCAGTGGTTAAACTTTCTTGGTTAGGAAATTTCAGTAGGAGGACGAAAGGCAATTTGTGTTTTTGGCAGATCTGTTAAGTAAGCAAGGGAAGTTTAGAGAAAACCCTTTCTTGCATATTTTGCTCCTCAGATGCTTTGATTTTGAAATCAAAAGCAGCATATTTTGGGCTATCATTTTTGATCCTCAAGATTCTTATACCAAAATGTAATCATTGATTACCTACTGAATATCAAGTGAATTGTACATTTTACCTGTTGTAATCCTCCAAACAGTAGTGTTGGGTAAATATTTACCACATTCTACAAAGGGCATTTTCAAAAGAAAGTTAAAATACATTTAACCAAGTCTCTTATTTAGTAAATGATAGATCTAGAATTCAACCCAAAGATATCTCAGTTAAAAGTTCATAAACATCAGACCTGTCAAACCATGAGACTAACGATGATTCCATGCACTGTGGTGTATTTTTATTTTATGCAGAAGTGAGCAGGAATAAGCCCATAAGTGAGGGAAACATTTTCACCTATGTGGTTCCAACTATATGCCATCAACAGCACGATGATGATAATAATTAACGATGATCTTCAGCAGTGGTTCTCAAACTTGAGTACAGTACTTTTTTTCTGTTGTTGTCATAACAAGTACCACAAACCTAGCAACTTAACACAAACAGAACTGATTTATGCTTTCATAGTTTCTGAGTAGGAGAGACACAATAGAGTTCAGCTAGTTCTGCTTGGAGTCTCATAGGGCTGAAATTAGGGTATCATTAAGAGTGTTTTCTTTTTTCAAGGCTTCTGGAAAAAATGAACCTGTAAGCTCATTCAGGTTGTTGAAAGAAATCAGTTCAAAGTTGTTTCAGGACTGAGACCCTGTTTTCTTACTGGTTGTCCCCTGTAAATCACAGATCTCTGAGTTATCCTTGCTTGTGGCCTCTGCCTCTTAGGACCAGCAGCAGAGTTTGAAACACTCTGCTCACTGGTCTCCCTTCCCTTTCTCTGCCTCCCTCCTGGTTTTTCTTCTTCTGCATCTTTCTGACCCCTGAGAAAGTTCTCTACAGTAAATAGCCATCATTAATGAGGGCCCATCCAGATAATCCAGGTCTATACCATTAATCAGACATGTAAACCCAATTTTTTATTTAATGTAACATAACCACATGTTTCCTATGATTTGGATGTCAACATCAGTCTGAATGGAAGATTGGTCAGAAAAGGCCCCTGATTGCCTTGTGAGACTAAGTTCTGTTGGGTCAACACCAGGGTGCTTGATTTTGCAGGTCTTCAGATGGGGCCCAAGCATTTGAATTTGAATACATTTCCAGGTGTTACTGCTGCTGCTCAGGAAACATATTCTGAAGAAAAAAGAAAGCACTGCTGCAGAGTTTTCCAAACTAGGTGAAAATTATTAGTATGACAACTGGTATAGAGGATTTTATATTTCATAATACAAGTTGAGAAACACTGGCTCGTTTTTCTTGCTGTTGATCTTTTAACCTTGAGAATGAGTTTCCAAATTAAATATTTGTGTGTCATCTAACAGCTATTCTCCATTTGGTTTTTGTTATCTGCATTTAAGGAAAAGCTGAATGAGTTTTAAACAGAGCTGGCTCAAATGCCTGTCTATTATGGGTCATGAAATTCTAATAGGGTGAGTTGAATTTTAGAAGTTTCTGATGATCACAATGAAATAAAAAGTCAGACTCCGTCCGTGGTCCTCTATTGTTCTTTGAGACACATTTGGCTCAGCGACCACATAGAGGGCATTACTTTTAAAGCAAGGAAGCAGCCATCGACAAGGGGGCTACAATAGCTCCACAGGGGGTGGCATCACGGCCATGCCAATGAGCCATACAATAAAATTCTGTGGCTCATTGTGTCAGAGAGCTGGAGTGAGTGGATTATTCACATACCTAAAGCTTTTGAAAATTATATATATGCTTCTTTTTTCAACGTTTAAATTAAGGAAGAACAGAAATACAACACCAGAATAGCACCTCTTTGTAAGTCAATTTTCTCCAGAAATAAGTTTATTTCTTATCTAAAAATTAGTAATGTGTTTGAAGAGATAAAACATGGAATGCTTTATTTGGGAGATGGTAAATATGTGCTAAGTATGCTGTGAACATTCTTAGGCTTCTGAGTTAATGTCATGGAGAGCACCTATGACATGTTTTTAATAATATCCCCTCAAGCCATTGTTAAAAAACCGCTGGTCCTACGTTAGGTTGTCTAAACCTGCTGATATTTTCCACTATTCAAGAAAGTATATTGAAAGTAGTACGAATATTCACGGTTACCTTCACCTATAATTATATGGCTTTAAATAACTTACAAAGCACATTCACACATATGGCCCCTTGTAATACTGCAATCTTGTGAGAAAAAGCAACCTCAAGTGTTCCTAGTGTAATTGCTGTAAAACTGACCACTCCTTTTTAACGTAAAAATACTCTGGACAGTTGTGGCACCCCTGGCCTTCCATCTCAACCAATATTTGGCATTGTCACAGAAGTGAAAGTCCCTTGATTGCAGGCTCAGACTTTCTACCTCTTAGTTAAAGGAGCCTTTCCTGATGAACCTAAGTTCCTGTGATTTCTCTTTCTAGCACTGTCCATGCTACGCATAAAAGAGGCAGAACTACAGACCATGAGTTTGAGCCCCAAGTCGTATCCCATGTGCCCGGGAATGTCAACATGAGGTTAATGGGAATGTAGTTAATTTACTTTATCAATTGGCAACAATCCTAAACATTGCCAGCCATAAAAGAATACAGAGACATGGGGCAAGGACCATGGTTTGGCACAGAGAAAGCTGTGAAAGGAAAATACTACCTCTGGGACTAACCACACTGAGGCAGAGTAAGAGCCATGAAGTGTGTTAGCTTGGGAATGTGTGTTTGTTCTTTGTGGGTCAGGATGAGGACAGGAACAATGACGGTGCATTCAATACAAATGTAAGTTATTTCACAATTGTCTTATGGCTTGGCTATTTCATAATATACTGGAAGTAAGCAGACTTATTTGCGTTTTGCTTTTGTAACATGCCTACTATTGATTTTCCAAATATATTTTAAATATCCACTCATGATCCACTGTAGCATTTATGTAACTATTGTTTAAAAAAATCTAAAATGAAATATAAACTTGATATATATATACACACACACACACACACACACACATATGATTTCCCTCAAATCATGGTTTTCTGATATAGCTTATATTTATTTAGTGCCAAGTACAGTACCTAAATGATGTTCCTAGCATATTACTAAATTTTCTCCCCCATATGGTGATTTTTCTGGTAGAACTGATATTTATTTAGTGTGAAGAATGGGACTGAATTTTCTTACAGTATGTCACTTAGGATGCACATCACATATGTGCTTGTTTGTATTATTTTTCCTTTTACTTCTATGAAGAATGAGTTCAGGGAACCTAAGAAAGTTGGCCAGGGTCATGTTGTTAAAGATTCTAGAGTTTATTTTTCTTTCTTTCTTTCTTTCTTTCTTTCTTTCTTTCTTTCTTTCTTTCTTTCTTTCTTTCTTTCTTTTGCGGCACTGGGGCTTTGAACTCATAACCTCACGTTTGCCAGACAGGCGCTTAAGTCACAGAGTCAAACTCCCAACCCTGGTTTTTTGAGGCAGGGTCGCACTGTGTAGCTCAGGCCGGCCTTGCGCTCGCATTGTAGCCCAAGTGAACCTCGAACTCACAATGCTCCTCCTACCTCAGCCTCCCGTTTAGAGTTTATTTTTAAAAAATCATGGTGGCTATGGTTTTATAGTAAATACTGAAAATTACCATCTCCAATTTTGCTCTTTTTTAAGGTTATTTTGGCTATTTGCTTACATTTTTCTATAAGTTTTTTGAAAAATCTTTCCAAAATATAACACTGCCGGAATAATGACTAACATCATATTGAACCTGTAGGTCTTCCTGAGAATAATGCACAGGTTAACAATATAGAGTCCTCCAGTAAAATACAATAATTCTTGCATTTATTTATTTCTCTCAGCAGCATTTTGTATTTTTTAGTGTATACTAGTGATTTATTTTGGTTAAATAGATATCTAAGTACTATAATTTTTAGTTTTGTTAAAAATAAAATTAAATAGAATAGAATTTTAAAATATTTTTCAGCTACTTGTCACAGACTACATATAAAATAGTTTTGTACATTGGGTCTCAATTTTACTAATTAATTTTCTGTAAAGTTTTTTAGATATTTTTCAGTAAATGATCTGCTGATGAAGTATTTGCTTATTCTTTCGTTTCTTGTTCCTTTTTCTTGCCAATTGAAATGGCTAGTATCTTGAACATAATGTTGAATACAAGTGACCCTGGAGTAGCTGGGCATGTAACCCCAGCTACTTGGGAGGCTGGGACCAGAGGATCACAAGTTCAAGGCCAGCCTGGGTTGCGTAGTGAGAGCTGTCACAAAGTAATGAAAAAACAAGCAAACAAACACCAAAAAAATAAAAAGAAAAAAAAAGAAAAGAAAGAAAGAAAAAGAAACAGTAAGAGTAAACATCCTTGCATTACTCCTCAATGTAAGAAGATAGTGTTTAAAATAAATGCATCATTGCAGTTAAACGAAGAGGAAAGATCAGGGAGAGTCTCGTTGGCTCAATTTCAGATAGGGAAAGCTGGGTATGAAATATTTAAATCCTGATCCAAAGAAAGCAAAGCAGTGAACAGTGAGGAGCTGATGGCAAAGTGTTCCAGGGAGAGGGACGAGGAAGGTTGGAGACTTTACTGTGAAAGACTACTTGCGTGTTTAATGGACACCAAAAGAGCCAACGTAGCTGGAAGAAGCGAGGAGAATGAGAATATTAGGTGATAACATCAAAAAATTACGTGACTGCAGAGGCTTGGAGTGCACGGAGAGAAGTCTTTCCACCTGAGCAGGCTGGGGAGTCAAAACAGTATTTGAACAAAGGAGGTGTGGCTCCTGTTTTGCTTTTAATTCATTTCACTGCCTGTTGTACCTAAAACATACTGTGGTGAGGTACCCAATTCAGGTGGCAGCTGGAGTCATGAGAAAGAACTTTAGAAAGATTTTCCAATGATTCAAGCAAAAATGTTCTGAATAATTGTAAATAAATTATCTGTTCTTGGGTGAGAAGCTCTGGTTCCTGGCATAGTACATTCTGGTGTGTTTAACAGAGCTTCCCTGTATTCTGGTTGGGTGCCGGTCTTTGCTTATCTTGTCTAATATAGCAAGAAGCTGTCAAGTATTAAATCATTAACCTAAATTCATTATATGCAAACCACAGAACTGAACATGGGATTATTTGCTTACATGTAATTTTGGGGGGGGGATACCAGGGATTGAACTCACAACCTTGTGCCTGCCAGGCAGGTGCTTAGGCCTCTGAGCTAAATCCCTAGCCCTCATACATCTAATTTGAGTTCACAACATTGTGCTGTGGTTCAGAAATATCAGATTGAACACAAAAAGCTGCATGAAACAAAAGCAGTGTCATAATGAATCCACACATACCTGCCATACAGATTCAAAAATTATTACTTTCTGGCTATGCTTAGTTTCATGTTTCATTACACCCATATCCAGTCCTTGACATATTGCCTATATAACAAATGCACAGAGGATTATTTTTATTCATATCTTTAAATAATTTCAAGCTTCCAGAAAAGTTTCAATAGTAGGCCAAGTAACTTTTCTTCTGAACTACTCAAGGCCAGGTTGCAGACAGGATGTGGCACTGTGCTCTGATGCTTCCGCACTCACATCCCTCAGTAAAGCTTGATCACAGAGCCACAGTACGGCTATTAAAACCAAGAAATGGGCACATTATGCACCAGTCTAAGCTTCATTCAGTTTCTTATCCTTTCCTAGCCACACTTTATTATGAAAGGTTTCATCTCCAAGCCATCTTTTACCCTTGTGGTCATGTGTTTTCAATCTCATTCTGTATGGAGAATTTCTTCAGTCTCTTCTTGACTTTCATACTCTTGACATCTTTAATGCCCAGACATACTGCACAGTGTCCTCCAATACATGTCTTTCCTCATGATTCAAGCTATGTGCTTCTGCATTGCCATCAGAGGAGCGAGGTGGCATTCTTCCGCTTGCAATCAGTTACACACACACAATTCAGATTTGTCTCAACACCAGGGATGTTACTCAATGCCATGATGGTTTGTTGCATCCTTAGTATTTCTTTCTTTCTTTCTTTCTTTCTTTCTTTCTTTCTTTCTTTCTTTCTTTCTTTTTTTTTTTTTTGTACCGGGGATCGAACTCAGAGCATCACACTTGCCAGGCAGGTTCTTATGCCACTGAGCTAAATCCCCAGCCCCAACCTTAGTATTTCTACTATATTTTCTTTCTCTTCTTCATCAACAAGTATTTTGAGGCTGTGTGCTTTGAGAACATGTGAACATTTCCCCAGAGTCATTTATTACTATGATGGTTGCCAAATAGCGATATTCCAATTCATTATTCATTTTACACTTATCAGTGGGTATTTTACTTGAAGAAGGAGATTTCTTTTTCCTGTTCATTTATCATCAGTTTGAACTGATTATAGTCAATGGGTTATTGGGCACTATCATCATTTATTTTGATGCTCAAATTGTCCCAGATTTGGTTAATAAAAGCCCCTTAAAAATGGTTCTTATATCATTTTGATGTAAGCCTAGAATATTTCTTTTCTGGAAAAATAAGATATTCCCAGCTCATTTTCCACTTTCTTTGCCCATCTCTAGAATCATCCATCTTTAAAAAACCTTGAGTTCCTTTTATTGTGGAATGTTCTGAAAAAAAGATCGAAAGTTAAAAATGCAGACACATATACCCACCATCAACATTTGTATTATTTGTTTGCCTTTTTTGCTGCAGCACTGTGGATGGAACCCAGGGGCCTCACACATGTTAAGCAAATGGTCTACCACAGAGCTGCAACCCACAGCCCTTTTATTGGCTTTTAGTTATATAACAAAAACCTGAGTTCACACTAATGCTTACTCTAATTCATTACTATAAGATTTATTCTGGTTTTCCCCTTTCCCACATTAGTAATTCCTTTCTACCACAGTACAAGTTCTGTCTGCCATTGTCTTCAGCATCTTTACTATTTGCTGAGTTCCCCTATTTTTCATTAGTGCTTCACAGGACCACTGCTCTAGGTCCTCTGCCATATGTGGGCCCTTGTCCCCTCCACCTGATATCCCTTCTACTAGGCCACCCTCTTCTTCTAGTCAGGTTGTCACTACAGTGTTTGCCTACTGTCCTCTTAGGATACTGATTCCAGCCTTCTAACCCTCTTTCTTGTTCTTCTTCATTTATAATTCATGGCTGAATTTCAAGGAAAAAACTTTGTGGTTCTTAAATCTTGTTCTTTAGGCTCTTTTTCAAGAGTATGACACTGTTATGGTGTCTTCTAAATATTATAATGCAGTGTTACTTCCATTAGACTGTTCTATTAAGAAATTCTCTTCTCATTAAAAAATTTAAAACACCAGCATGGATGAAGAAAATGTACTGCTGTCCCACAAGAAAGAGCAATTGCGTAGGGATGGACCCCAGTTGATAATCCATGTAGCTCATGCTGGGAGGGCTCTGGGTCACGTGTAAACCTTTTTTGGTGGCACACCCTATGGTCCCACAGAGGTCTGAGTTAACTAGAATTACAAGAAAATCCTGCTATCTTGATGCTTGTTCCATAGGACCATAAATATTCATCACACTGTTCAATTTCTCTTTATCGATCAAAAGACAGCATTTGGAACACTAAAAGGAATATTTATACTGTAATGTAAATTGACTCATCACATATTGAAGAATGTCATAATAGTGCTTTCTGTTTACATTAGGCTCACATTTCTTTTTTTTACAAAGAAAATGCATCTTTTTAGCTTGCAGTATTTTCTTGATTATGTTTATCTCTTACTCTGAGAACACTTTTTTTGTTTTGGTGGTGGCGATGGTGGTGGTGGTGAGCCTGGTGATAAACCCAGGACCTTGTATATATTAGACAAGCATCTTATCCCTGAGCTACCTTTTCAACAAGCTTTTAAAAATTCATTTTGGCAAAGATCTTCCTAAGTTCCCCAGGCTGCTTCAAATCTGCAATATTCCTCCTTCAGCTTCCCAAGTAGCTGGGATTACAAGTATGTGCCCCCACATCTGGCTTCTGAGAACCATTTTTAAAATTCGTTTCAAAAATCATGCAAAACTAACGTTGGAACAAGTCTCTATAGTACTGAAAAAATATTTATTTCAATTTCCAATATTGCAGTGCATCAGGTATTTATGTAGTGTTCCCTCCATAGAAAAAAAAGTGACTATCCTTTTGAGAATATCCATGTTAAGTTCTCTTTTGACAATTTTGTGTATGCCTCCACCATATCAAGTAGCGTCACTCTATCTATTTCCACAGGCCACTACCATAGCTTTCAGACTAACATCCTGAAGACACACCCAGTGGATTCCTCACGACTTCACTTAAACCCTCTGGTTTAGGAGCCTGCCGTCCTGAGCCTCCTTTCTGTAACTGTCAACCTTGGACCCTTCCTTCCTGGTTTCCTATATGGCTGTTGACTGATGATTATGGTTCTACAGATTCCTTGCCTTGGCCCTGTCTCCTAGTACATGACATCCAGGCTTATGCATACGCTGAAGAGTCATGTGTATTTAATGAGACGTGAAGACCAGAGATTTACCTAATTTATGTGCACATACAAAATAGTAGATACTTATAACCCATTCCCTGTGATCATCCTCCCCAAAATCTAATCTACTTTCAGTATCAGTTAACTTACTTGTGGGAAGCACTAAGTACAAAAGTTAAGTATTTCTCACATGGAATGATGCTTGATTTCTCTCTCATTATTAATGCCAAAGAATAAAATTATTTCCCAGTTGCAAATCTCCATTTTAATGACTACTAATCAGCTTATAAATTCTGAACTATACTATAAAATGTTAAACACTTGCCAGGAAACCTTTTTTTGTTGTTTAAATCTACAAATTTAAATACTCAATCATAGTGTTACTGATTGTATTGTCCCGTTGATATTTTCACCAAATGTTTTTTTTTTTTTTTCCCCTCTGGTTGACTTCTTTGACTAATGTGGTCTGGCAAGGTCATTTTTTTTTTCCTCACTCACGTGTTGGGAAATGTGTTTTCACTAGAAGGAACCACTGACCCAGCCCCAAGGGAAGAGGCCTGAGTACCTCCTTTCCTCCCCTACTGCCTGGGTCAGTCAACCATTGCCTGAGATTCCTGAGGTTTTGCAAAATGTCCCATTTTGTCCTCAAAAAGCTATTATTTTGTAAAAACATTTCCCAATTTAGCTTAGGCAGGACAGTAGTCTAGAGATGTACACCACAGGGCGATTTTGTGGCTAAAAATGTGTAGGGAAAGCTGTCTCCAATTCCTTCTCACCTACACATGCATGGAAGTTAACACTGGCATCACAGGGTCCAGGAAGTTCTGCAGTAAAGAAGTAGATTTACCATTGTGAGTTTTCCACACTTCTTTAATTGGTAATTTTTGTAACATCCACTCTTACTCATACATTTTGAGAAGCAGAGGCTCCAAAACACCAGGGAAGCCTGACTTTTTACATTTTAGCCCAACCAGATCCCCCAGAACCATGATTTAAAAGCAGAAGTTACTATATCCCAAAGCAATAATTCAAAAAAAAAGGGGCCCAGGGACGCTGTCTTTGAAATATGGGAACTTCTCAAACAAGACACAGATTCATTTTAGTATTAATTTGTCTGCTTAACTAATTCATTCGGAATGAACTAAAAGGAGCATAGAAAGTATACCAATGTACTCTTCACGTTGTCACAGGTACATATTATCGATTTATGCTACAGTGTCACAGATGTATGTTATCAATTTATTCAAGAAAAGTAAAGAAAATAGTTTCACTGAATAAATGGGTGAGGAATTGAATGTATATGCACATGGAAAAAAAAAACTAAATAAATGTGAGATCCTCTACTTACAAAGAAAAAAGGAAAAGAATTCAATGTTTAGGTGACTTGCAAACATATCTCAGTCCTCCATTTCTGATGTGTTGCTATAAACCAAAGATGAAAAGGTGATACTGCTTTTCTTACTGGAATTCCAGTTTAAAATGAACAGACTGAACAATTTTTCAACAATTGGTATAAACCTTTTTTATTCCATTCAGTCTTTCCATCTGACATTTACAAGGGGAAAATGCATAGATATAGGTCACAGGAAGCAGATACCAGATAAACATAAGAAGTAATTACTGAACAGGAAAGGTTGAAGGAAATGAATTGTTTTAGCTTCCATGATGTTCCTTCAAGTTTTAGGTATCAGTAGTAATGAAAGAAATAGATTTATAACTTTAGGACAGTTATTGTTTACATAATGTTGGTATTAAATGTTTATATTACATTTAGTTTTAAAAACAGAGATAAACATTATCCTATCTTAAGCATAGTTTGTAAAATATGTGTCTTCCAAAATACATAGATTCTTTTATGAAAAATTTAACAGAAGAACAAAACTGAGTTTGAGAAGAAGGTAAGAATTTTAAACTCAGGGTTATTGCCTGAGTTTCATTTTTTAAAATTGTTTTTTTAAATTATTTTAGCCTGAGTTTTAATAAAAGACCACCAAATAACAAATGAAACATTCTTAATTATGCTAATACTGTTAATATGGAAGCTTTGTCACCTGACCAAGACAAGAACAGGAGGTTAAATGGTTAAACTGACTCTTTACCACTAAAGAAATAGTTTTGAGTATAGAAGATGGTTGATTGCTGTAATGCCTAAAAACCATATAATCTAAGCTTTTACTTTTTCCATTCAACACTTACATAGATTTCTTTATTCTGTAACCTCACATGGTTATTTCATGAAGATAGTATGTGATTCATCCTCACTTACTTTCTGATGTGAGTTGGAATTTTTACAAACATGATTTTTCCACCCCAATTTCACAGACCACTATCATCTGCAGAATTTACTAGGTTTGGACATGTCTGATCTGGTGCATAAACATTGTAAAACACAAGCAGCCTCTTTAATGTATGGGTGGATGATAAATAGCTGGAAAAATCTCTTTCTACATTGTCAGGGGTGTACACTAACCAGGAATGCTCAGGCATAAATTTCTGTGCCTTGGTGTCATCTGTCAGGTAGTGCAATGCAGCAGCAAGTCCTTCCATGGAGTTAGATAGGCTCACGAAACATTTTAGCTTTACACCTAGCAATGGTGTGACCTTGGGTAACTTAAAATCATCAAGAAAGCCCAGGATAGACAATAGCATATACCTTAGAAAGATGCACCATTAACTAAATGAGGTAATGAATAAAGTACTTAGAATAATGACTGGCACAAGTTGATGGATCTTTCTTCAGAATGACTGCAAAACTAGGAAGTCTGATGCCTTCATCCCTTTGTGCTGCTATAGCACAATACCACAAACTGGGTCATTTATAAAGAACATAAGTGTATTTTCTTATAGACCTGGAGAGAAGCTGCATCTCTTCTTCCAAGGTGGCTTACTTCTGTGTCCTCTGAAACGAGGAATGTTATATTCTCATATTGCACAAGACAAAAGGACAAAAAGAGCCTCTCAGTTCCCTCCAGTCCTTTATAAGGGAGTATTCCTGTTCATGGGACTCCAGTCACCACCTAAAGATCCTGCCTCTTAAAATGATCACATCCAAGTTTAAAATCTAACATGAATTTTGGAGGGACATAAGCATTTAAATCATAGCACTAGGCAAATGATATCAATGTTCTCTGATAGTAATAAAAGTATGCTTCCAAAACTTTGCAAATTACAGTATAAAACATTTGCCACACCATTTATTTCCTGCACCACATTTCTGTATTTCCAAATGGTTCCTGAAGAACTTTTAAGTCATCAGCTGTGGACTAGAAATTCTCTCCTCAAATTCAGCCCTATGCAAGAATTTGGAACAGACTGATCAAATTTAAATTATATCTGGTCATATTTACCACACCCTTTGGGCTAAGGCTTAGTGTCTCCAAAATTCTTGAGTGAAAAATAAATTCGTACCCATAGAGTTAACATTAATTGATCATATGGCACTGTCCAATCACTTGATTTTCTTTCCATTATGCAATATAACTAAAATTACAATGAGTCTAGAACAATGAGGGTGGATGCAAGCATAAAAACTCCAGAGAAAAAATTATGAATGCAATAAAACTGAGTGAAGGACACAGCATACGAAAAGGAAAAGACCTCACAAGTCAAGGGTACTAAAAGAAGGAAATTGGGGTTGCCAGAGAAAAACCATCTTATTTCCACTCAGTCGACTGGTTTAGAGAAAGAACTGAATTAAATATAATAGTGTGGGACAGCTGAGTTTAAAGTGTGTGTGTGTGTGTTAGCACAGGGGAAGAAGGAGAAAGGAAGAGAGAAGTATTTTTACTTACCCTACAAGTCTAAAACATCCTATTAATATTAAATTGGACAAATTCCACAAAAGATTGTATACAATTACCCTTAAGGTTTTTCATATTTGCTTTGCTTTACCTCATCTTTCCTGGGATTATATTACAAATCACCAGGAGGAAAAAAATAAAAGTCATCCCAAAGGGATGAAGGTGAATTTCTGCTACTGAAGTCAGGATTGAATCTGGATTCCTCGTTGTCACATGGTAGGGTGCTAACATTCAAATGAGGAGTGAGTCTTGAATACTTGTATCTTTGGAAGAAAGTGGGCATAGCTTCTTGGTTTTTTTTAAAAATAAAGTATTAGGCTAATACATTAGCTGCTGTACAGATTCATGTTGTGTTCCTTGAATTATTCTAGAAGACAAACCAGCTTGCACCCTGAGAGTGACATGGTGAAATATTTATGTTGTCACTGGGTTTGATTATGAAGGGCTTTCTGCTCTTCCTGCAGGCTGCCTGTTTGTTTGTGAACAATTCTGTGTTGGTGGCAGACCTATGGCTGGCTTCTTACAAGGTCACAGTCGCTGGCTGCAGCCGCACTGTGCTGATGCTAGTTTCAGCATTGTACTTTGAATAGATTTTGCTCTGTGGAGCACTTATTAGGCATACGAGAGGGTGTTTTTTGGGTTTTTTTTTTTTTTTTTTGGTGATCCATTCCCACTGCTCAAACTTTTGCCTCTAGCTATCTTTGAAAGATTCTACAAATCTTTTGCCTCTGGGCTCTTCTTCATGCTTGTTTGTGACTTTCAGAAAGTTTTCCTGCAGATAATGTGTTTTCTCTGAAAATCGATAATAGTAGGTTATTAGATAATGGCACCAAGTGGAAAGTTCTCGTTAAGGTTAAAGCTACATCAAATAAGCAACATGAAACTAATTACTTCTGTCTTTAAAACACCCTTTCTCATGTACAATGCTACACACCACTCATCTAGCTTTGTATTTCAGCCATCCTTTTGAGTCAAAATTAAATTTCTTTCCCAAACTTAAAAGCAAGGAAAAACAGCAGCTTAATTTTACAGTCTCGTAAAAATCATTTCTCTCATCTGTCTCTCTCCTGTTTGAGAAAACACACTGCTGGCTTTTGTTTCATTTTTCCCTTCATCATCGTGTCACCTCTCTTTCTAGTGGCCTTTTTTATTCTTTGAAGATTAATCTTAGCTTCTGGATTTTTGACCTCTTTATTGGCCTTTTATTCCTACCTCTTTTCTTTCCTCACATTTTTTTTAAATGTCGCTGACAAAGTGTTACTTAGTTGATGTTGCTTGAATTGATTGATCCTAACTATAAAATCTAGTTATAATTTGTCTGTTTTTCAGTTGCTTACATTGCATCATTTACCTCAGTCAATATTTTCATTTGTATGTTTATATCACATTCTGCATATATTTGCCTGAGAGTTTTATACTAAAATTACAACCATCTGAAAAACTTCAATATAAGTAGGTTACCAGGAAAGCAGTATCATTTCCCGTGAGAAATCCTTAAGGACATATTAATAAACAGAGCAAGATGAAAGAGTAAATAAGACCCAAAAGGTGCAATAGATATTGTGAAAGGAAAAGAAATTGCTCAGAAGGAAAGAATAAGTGGGATAGGGAAAAAGAGAAAAAGAAGTAAGGGGAAAATATATATATACATATATATATATACACACACAAAAAATAGCTAAGATAATTGCACTACTAATTCTATTAGTTCATGGAAAGAAATTGTGAGTGTTTATATTGTTTGATCTGTTTTGCTTGCCTATATTTTATAATTTGAGCAACTATTTCAAAGATAAAAACATGCAATGTAGAGACCACTGTTAATTTCCTGTCATCTTGTTTTGAAATCCTGTATCTTTTTTCTTGTTTTATTTTGTTTTTATTATTCTATTTCCTTTTAATCTCTTTAAAATAAAAAAGAATAAAACCGTGTGCCTTGTAAACATTCCCATACACAAGTGATAATTAACATAAGTTGAACACTTATTTTTTCAGTTAACTCACTTTTTCAGTTTCAGTTAACTCA
Organism: Dasyprocta punctata; assembly: GCA_004363535.1. NCBI lineage: Eukaryota > Metazoa > Chordata > Mammalia > Rodentia > Dasyproctidae > Dasyprocta > Dasyprocta punctata. The sequence goes on along the minus strand of RJWM01000822.1, from coordinate 110,035 downwards.
CTTTTTAAATTGTAATTTGGCTTTACATGTCCTTACAAACTGTTACTTTTCATTATTAAGATCTGTATTAATATAATTTAATGTAATTTTGCTTCAAAGTTAATGCAATTTTGCTTGAATATCTGTATATCATGACACAGTTCTCACATTTCTGGGTTTTTCTCAGTGTTTGTAGCAGAGATTGCTGATTGAGAACTTAGTTTGTTCCCTTTTTTCCTGGGCCACACTACTAAAATATAACTCTGAGTAAGTGGACTTGTGTGTCAGCTCAAGTCTGAGAAGTAGGGGCAGGAAGGATAAACCCACACCCAAGCTTGCCCCTTCTGCCCCATAGTGAGCCCTCTTTTCCAGCCATTAGGAATGGAGACAACCCCAAAGTCAAATTTGCCAGCCATATTTTGAAAGGGGCCTACAATGTAAAAGGGTCTCTTTTATTCTAGGCACAGAACTACCCAAACAAGAATATTCTTATCATCTACAAATGAGAAGTAAAGTTTCATTTGTTGGGCTACTGAGATTTGGATCTGCTACGATTACTTTAAACACAGCATCTGTGTTGGTTACTTTTCTCTCATTTCTGGGACAAAATACCTGACACCCAAAGTTAAAAGAGGAAAGCTTTATTTAGCTCACAATTTATGGAGGTTTCAATCTGTTCTTGACTGACTCCAAGGCAGAGTGGCATGGCATAGGAGCAACAGTTCATGGTGGCGGAAAACAGCAAAAGCAACAAGAGTAAAAGGGAGGAATGCAGAGAGAAGACCCTTTCTGTCCCTTATATTGTGTGTACGCCTCACCCACCCTAGGATGGGTGTAGCTCTCACACCCATAATCCCAGGCTTAGACCATGAATCAATCACAAATTCTAGAAGCCACTCCCATGACTGCATGAGGCTATGGGGGAACATCCAAACACAAACCATAACATTCTGCTATTGGCTCCCTGAAGACTCAAGCACATGCTTTATGCAAAAGACATTTAATCCTTCCCTAAGAGTTGCCAAAGTCCTAACAGTTTCAGCATTGCTGAAAAGTCCACCAAGTCCCAAGTCTCCTCTGAAATCCAAGGCACAGTGCTAGCTGTGAGCCTCTGTACAAATGAAATGCTAAACACTTCCAACATTCAGTGGCACAACATAAGCATTACCCTTCCAAAAGGAATAAGCAGGGGGATAGAAAGGATAGGAACAGAAGCAAGTTAAAAATCCAGCAAATGCTAAGTCCTGTAGTTTCATGTGCAGCATCCAACACAACCTGTGGCAAAAGGCTTGGGTGCGTTCTGAAAGACTTGGGTGGCTCCACCCCATGGCACTTCCAGTGATTGTAGCTCCCATGACTTCTCTCTTGGGTTGGCTTTTCTCTCTCCTTGCAGGTTTCCTCAGAAAATCCATGTTTCTGGCTTTTCCAAACTTCTAGGGTCTCCCCTGCACCTTTGGCTTCATCCTCACATCTTCACACATTGCCATCACAGGGGTACACTGCCTGGACTCTTGGGCCTTCTTCTGAAATCTAGGTAGAAGACCTTTTAACCTCAGAACTTTCGTACACTGTATGTGCCTAAAGCCAGCATTACATAGATGATGCCAATTTCTGCCACCAGCTGGAGTCATAGCCAGGATTTCTTCTCTCTTGGTTGTAGAGGTCTAATGCCTGGATCATTAAGCAATCTGAATCTAATTCCAAGAAGCAAATTCTCTAGGCCACTGCCATTCTGCCATATGGTGTAGCTGCCTCCATTCTGGAACATGATGCTCTGAAGTTTTCTTCTCAAAACAAAGCCTTTCAATTTTGTAACTTTGAGGTTGCAAAGGGTGGAGTCCTGTTGCTTCTTGAAATCTCCTCAGGTCATCTTTCTTGTTTCCATGTTCTTTCTCCTCAATCAAGATCTCCTCAGCTCTATTTTTGTAATCCACAGTTTTACTAGAGCTTTTATTCTGGCCATACTCATATTTAATGTCATCCTGCTGGACTCTTTGCTCTTGATTCTCAATATAAATTTGTCAAAATGCCCCCACCAATAGTCATGCCACCACCTCAACATTAGAGTGCCTTGAAATTTCTTCTGCCAGATTAATTAGTCTACTGCTGTTAGTCTCAGATAAAATCTCTGGACATGAGCAAAATTCAGACAAACTTTCTGCCAAGCCATAATATACATTGTCTGGAGTCCAACAACCTGTGCAATCCTTCTTTCTTTCCAAGATAGACCTCCTGAGCCTGGCCTTTACCAGCAACATTTCTATCAGCCTTCTTGTCTTTTGAACTCTGACCAGAATCTCCCAAACACACCAGCTAAGGTGGTCCAGAACTATTCTTTCAGATGGCATCTCTGAACATTTCTAAACTCTTCCCACAAGCTATTTCTAAAAGCTCTTGAACCACATTTCTAAACTCTTCCCACAAGCTATTTCTAAAAGCTCTTGAACCACATGGTCAGGTATAGTCACAGCAATGGCCCCACTCCTGATACCAAATTCTGTGTTGGTTACTTTCCTCTCATTGCTGGCATAAAACACTCAGCACCCAAAGTTAAAGAAGGAAAGGTTTATTTAGTTCACAGTTTGTGGAGGTTTCAGTCCAAACTTGGCTGGCTCCAGGGCAGAGTGGCATGACACAGGGGCAATAGTTCATGGCTGGAGAAAACAGCAAAAGCAACAAGAGCAAAAACACAAAGAGAAGATTCTTTCTGTCCCATTTATTGTATAAGGCCATGCCCACACTAGGGTGGGTGAAGCACTCACACCCATAATCCCAGCCTTGGACCATGAATCAATTACAAATTCTAGAAGCCTGCCCAATGACTACGTGAGGCTTTGTGGGTATATCCAGACAAAAACCATAATACCATCATTTTTCAAATAGGGGTTTTAGAGAAAATAACAGAATGCCTTGCTAAATGTGAATTTGAAATGCGCAACTAGTTGTGAGTAACGCATTATCTTTTATTTTAGTATAAATATGTTCCATACAGTATTTGGAAGACACTTATACTAATTTGTGGTTAATTTATTCAAAATACAAATTGTACCATATTTTTATTTACTAAATCTGAAAATCTCATCCAAAAAGAGAACCATGGCATGCTTCCTTTGGCAGCACATATATCATTATGGTTGATACATTGTATGAACCTGAGAAATTTAAAGCTTTAACTGACTCAGCAGAGGGCCAAGACCGTCACTTTGTAAGCACTCCCAGCCTGTACAAGAGGAGGGCACAGAGATGGTGTGGATGTAAAGGACCCACTGTAGGACAGAGAGCCTGCATACAATATAGGGGAGGAAAAAGGCTTGCTCTCCCTCAGTTTTGCTCTTGTTGCTTTTGCTGCCTTCTGCCATATTGAACTGTTGTCCCTCTGCCATGTCACCCTGCTTTGGAATCAGCTAATTATGGACTGAAACCTCCATGAAGTGTGAGCTAAATTAACCTTTCCCTCTTCAATTTGGGTGTTGTGTATTTTGTCTCAGCAATGAAAGAAAAGTAACCATGACATACACCAGAAAGAAGTTAGAACTTGGATGGCAAGAATTAATGCTTTTTAAAATTCTGTTTCCTCACCAGATCTAGGCACACAGAAAATACACAGTGCTCTACCAGTTCAATTTAATAGTTTGTAATAATAAGAAAATATCAGTATGGTGAAATTTTTATAGCCATTTTGTTCCAAATCTTACTCAACATCAATAATTTTAAGATCTTATTTATTAAAATGGAAGTCTCTTTGAGTATGTATTTAAAAATTTCAGCTAGTATTAAGAAAAAATTCACACTTTTTCATTCTTCATTGCTACAAATCATTTGACCATTTATTTCTTTGTACATAAATAATTATTTTTTTTGCAAAGTTTGTGACATTTGTTATTTAGTTGCTCATTCGCTTTGCTGTTAATTGACCTACGTCTTCTTTTATTTTTGATAACATTCCTATCAGAAGCCTGTATTGAAACTCTGTTTGCTTTCTAGGATTGCCTAGGATATTGCTTTTCATTCCTTCTAATAAATGGTTATTAAATTGAATACATTTTCAGAATTCTGTGAACGGCTCATCTTTTTGCCTCTGCATTGCATCTATGCCAGATGACAATTTACTTATATTCATACATATAAATAAATGACCTCCCAAGTAGGTTCAGAAGTTCATCTCGTGATTGCCATTAATTGAGAGATTTAAAAACAAAACAAAACAAAAAAGTAAGACTGGTCATTGTTAAGTAACTAGTCTAGGTCACCATCAGCACCACCAAGTACAAGGCATGTCAGATTGATAGGCAGATTTTAGGCAATAACCTGGTGATGAAATGAAGTGTCAAAAGAGAAAAAATGGCATAACAGTGAATGCCAGTAACTCAGCTGTTCCAGGACAAAGTATCTAGAGTCTGGATAACAGTAGTTTGGACAGAAATCGAAGTGAGAGGATGTTACTCAGAAACCAGGAGGGAAGTGACAAAAGAGGGAAGAAGGGATTAAAAGATACAGAAGATATAGAATACATTGTGAAGAAGAGAGGGGACTGCAAATTGTGCGCTGCTGAGGGTGGCTGGCCAGCCATCTAAGAGACAAAGTGAAATTAACTGTTTTTCATTCATGAAGAACCACTGATAGAGTCAATGGTAGTTGAAACCTACAAAGAAAACATGGAATACTGTGTCCAGAGTGGCCTTCCACAGTCAGCAGCTGGTGAGTGACCTTGGCCTACTGCTATAATTTAGGAACTAAAGCCAGCAGGAATTCCATTATAGGGAAAGGCTCAAAGCCACACTCCACAGTGTCACATTCTGAGTGGATGAGGGAAGGACAGTCACAGGAGACAGCCTGCAGTTAGAGAGCAGCCTGGAGGGCATCCTGATGAGGGACTGGAGCTGGTAAACATGGACCCAGCTCCCGTGGTTGGAGGCGAGGTTCAGCCCAAGTTACACAGGATTGAAAGATCACTTTAGTGCCCTGTTTCTACTATATACAGATGTCTGTGCCCAGCAAGGTATTGTGGTGAAGGGGATGGCAATTTAGACTTGCACTGCAAACAGAGACAGCTCTTGGTTTGAACTGTGCTCCCTAATCCTAGGCTCTGGACAAGAACCACACAATAGATGAAACAATAGGATTTTCTGTTTCTGTTTTGTCTTGTTTGTTCCGTTCCTCCTTCTGTCCAGCCCCCCATTTTTATTCTATTATTTGCCCCATTTTTCTTTTATGAGTCTGGGATATGTGTATGTGTGTGTGCACATGTGTGTGCATGTGCTTCTCTTCATCTTGACTTTTCCTTCCAATCTAGTTTATGAAGGATAAGGGAATTCTCCCACGTCCCTTCTTATTCCTTCTACTTTTTTCCATTATCTTTTTGCCTAATCACTTTCCCCTATTTCTTATCCTTTCTTTATTTTTCTTTTCTGTCTTCTCCCTGTTTTTCATTGGTCTCCCTTTAAATTTTTCCCTAATATTTATATTAGTCACATAATCTCTTTTCATAGTCTTTCTCACCTCCAGTGTTGTACCCGGTTATCCCTGCTTTCCCCCATTTAAATATATAACATACGCCTACCATATTTAAAATGCTTTGCTCTCCTCCACCTTCCTTCTTCCCATACAATGTACAGAAAACCTTAAAAAAAACCAAAAAAATACAAAAACTTTTTTTCTTTGTCCCTCTGGACATTACCTGGCCCCCTTCTCCCTGGGCTTTATATAATTGATTCAATAAAATTATCATTGAATGCTTATTTATTTATTTATTTATTTTCACCATAGGAGTAGACATAGCTATCACAGTGCATATTAGCTATGGCTTAATACTAGGACTGATGTGATGTTTACACTACAACTGTGAATTTTTTCTTTAGACTTAAGGTACATCCAAGATTGGTCTCATGGTATGTTATGCCTCAGTTTGTCTTGATAGATACCACTGTAACTGATTAGCTTATTACTACAGCAGCTGATTTGATTGCACAGGCATATTACTGACTTAGTGAACAGGTTCATACCAGTGAATCTGTCTGCCAGTTCCACCATCTCACCTGGGGGAAGGGACAGCAAGTGTTCCTAACCCAAGAACTTGGACTGGATCAGACACTACAAGCATCTCTGTAACCTGATAGAAAGAAGTTATAATTCTGAGTTAGCTTTATTATTGCAGGACACAGATCACTCATTAGGGTGTGAACACTCAAATTCTCTGGCAAAGAAGCTATGTGTGAATTGCATATTTACTGTCTCATTGAAATATTTAAACTCTGTATGCATAGGATATTTCATAGGTTGGGTTTTTGCTTGTTTCTTGGTTTGTGTAGTAATGTGGGGTTATATTATACTCTTTTATGGTTCTCAGTGTTTATTAGGCTTTTACTTTTGTGTGTTTTTTAATTTCATTGGTTCTGATTTAATAGATGTCTAGGTTCTCTACTTCATCTCAGTGCCCTATCTAGTTTCTTTACATCAAACCAAGCGAAGCTATTTTTTTTCAAAATAGTTGGAGAAATGAGGAAGTCACATGAAAATGAACAGCTGAAAAGATTTATGAGTGCTAAACTAGAACTCAAGAAAATGCTTAACAATATTCTTGACAGAAATAGTAAACCACAGACACAGTTAAAAACATGGAAGAAAGGAAAACTTCAAGGACAATGGATAAACTGCAACAAAAAATGTCAGGAAAAAAACTCCAAAGGATTCACCAACAGAAAATGAAGGCAATCAGAGTAAATAATCAACACATCTCAATAATATCTCTCAATGTTAGCAGCCTCAACCCTTCAATTAAAAGACACAAATTGGCAGACTAGATCAAATAACAGAATCCAACAGTCTGTTGCATACAAGAAACTCATATAATCCAAAAAGATTCATAGACTAAAAATCAAAGGATGGAAAACAACATTTGGTGCACCAGGATCCAAGCACGGTTAGCAATTCTAATACCAGATGTAGTGAACTTCAAGCTAAAACTAATTAGAAAAGGCAACATCAATACATTCTAGTTAAGTGAACAATCCAATAAGGCGAAATACCATTGATAAATACATACCCAGAGAATACTAGAGCACCTATCTTCATAAAACAAAGTTGCTGAACTTAAAAGATCAAATAAACTCTGAAACAATTGTAGGGGATTTTGACAACCACTTTTGCCAAGAGATCAACTAAACCAAAAACCAATAAAGAAATATCACAGCTGAACCACATCCTTGAACATATGCACTTATTGGTACTTACAGAGTATTCCACTCCTCTACAAAAGGGTGTATACATTATTTTGAGTGGCACTAGTCCACAAAGCCCATTTAAGTAAATACTAAAAAACTGAAATTATCCCATTCACATTATCAGACAACTTTGTCCTGAAAATAGAAATCAGCAGAAAGAATTTTGGAAAAGGGAAGAGCTCATGCAAAATTAATGACATTTTCCTAAATAATCAGAAGGTCATAGAAGAAATCAGAGAAGAAATTTTAAAACTTTCTGGAAGTAAATGACAATGACTGTGCAACTCAACAGCATCTCTTGGACACTATGAAAGTTGTTCTAAAAGGAAAATTCATCACAACTAATGTTCATATTAAGAAAAAACCCAAATAAATAACCTTATAAGAAAATTTAAAATATTTGAGAAACAACAACAAACTGCCACAAACTGAAACTAAGAAGGAAAATTATAAAAATGAGAGTAGAAATCAATGAAATTGAGACTGAAGAAGTACAAAGAAACCAATGAATTCAAAAGCTGATTCTTTGAAAGAATAAATAAAATAGATATTCCCTTAGCCAGACTTACCAAGAGAAAGTGAGAAAAGAGACATCAATGCAATTAGAAATTAACAGATAGAGTCAAAATCTAAAAGATAATAATTTCTTTAAAAAATTGAATTCCAACAAAGTTAGCAAGTTTTGAAGAAACAGACAAACTCCTAGACTCATAAAAATTATCAAAATGACATAAATGTGCTTAATAATCCAATAACAACCAGTGAAATTGCCACAGTTAGAAAGATTATATCAATTTAAAAGCACTGGGAATCTAGTAGGTTCACTACTGAGTTGTACAAAATCTTTAAGTACATTATATCAATACTCCTCAGGCTCTTCAAGATAATTGAATGGAATGTAGTGCTTCTAAATTCATTTATGGAAGCTAGTATCACTCTGATCCAAAAATCAGACAAAGACACAACTAAAAAAGAAAACTCTATGCCAATCTCCTTAACAAACATAAAGGCAAAAATTCTCAACAAGATATTAGCAAATAAAATACACCACATCATCAAAAGGATTATACAATATGATCAAGTTAGTCAAGAATTACTCAACATAATATTAACTCAATAAATGTAATACATCACATAAACAGAAGCGAGATTTAAAAAAACACAGAATCATATTAATACATGAAGAAGAAGCTTTTGACTAAATCCAACACACCTTTTTGATAAAAATCTGAAGAAAATGGGTATAGAAGAATAGTACCTGAATTTGATAAAAGTTATTTATGACAAATACAGTCAGCATCACTCTAAGTTTGGAAAAAACTAAGAGCACTCCTTCTAAAGTCAGGAACAAGACAAAGTATCTACTATTGTTACTTTTACTCAACATAGAATTTGAAATATTTAGCCAGATCAATCAGACAAGAGAAAGCACTAAAAGGAATACATATGGTAAAGGAAAAATTAAAATTATCATTATATGTAGAAGACAAGTTACTCTACATAGAAGACTGAAAGAACTTCACCAAAAATTTCTTAGAATTAACAATCAATTTAAGCAATGTAGCAGGGTACAAGATCAATACACAAAAATCATTAGCATTTGTATACACCAATAATGAACTCAATGAGAAGGGAATTATGAAAACGTATCATTCACAGTAGATTCAAGAAAAATGAAATACATAGGAATTGACCTAACAAAGAAAGTGAAAGAGCTCTAGAAATAAAACTACAGTACTCTGAAAAAGGAAATTTAAGAGGATCAAAAAAATGAAAAGAAGTCCCTTGATCCTGAATAGCTAGCACCAATATTGTCAAAATGGAAAAAAAAGTAAAATACTCCCAAAACTGTTATACAGATTCAATACAGTCCCAATCTAGATTACAATAACAGTTTTTACAAAACTAGAAAGAGCAGTCTTAAAATTCATATGGAGCCAGAAGAGACCCACAATGTGATAAGCAATTTTGGGCAAAAAGAACAAAGGAGGAGCCATTCCGATACCTGACTTCAAGATGTACTACAAAGTAGTAGTGATAATGATGGCATGGTACTGGAACCAAAACAGATACATGGATCAATGATAGATGATACGGAAACATCCTCAGACACATCTAGCTATTTGGTCTTTGACAAAGAGGCCAAAAGTGTATGTTTGGGGAAAGGTAGCCTACTCAACAAGTGATGCAGGGAACACTGGTTAAGTGTTTGCAGAAGACTGAAACTGGACTCACATCTCTTACCACAGAATAAGTTAAAATCAAAATGGACCATAGATCTAAACATTAAAATAGAAACATTAAACCCATAGGAAGATAAATTAGGTAAAACACATGAAGATATAGGTATAGGAAATGATTTTCTAAACAGCCTCAATTGTACAAGAAACCACAGAAAGAACTAACAAATGGGATTATATTATCTAAAAAGCTTCTGTACAGCAAAGCAATAAATTGGTAGTGTGAAAAAAAACCAAAGTGCAGAATGGAAAAAGCTTTTGCCAGCTATTCCTCAGACAGAGGACTAATATCTAGAATGTATAAAGAACTCCAAATATAGTTAAATCCTAGAAGCTTCATGCATACCCATCAACAGGAAATTGGATAAATAAAATGTAGTATCGGTATGTAATGGAAATTACTCAGTTATAAAGAATGACAAATTGGAGAAATAAGAAAATGAATTCATCTGGAAAATATAATATTGAGTGAAATACACCAGACACACAAGCTTAAATATCATATGATAGCTCTTATTTGAGTCAGGTGAAGTACAAAGAGAATAATAAAGGATTCATAGAAAGGGACAAGTGGGTAGATCTTCAGCAATAAGAAAGTAGTACAAGGGAAAAAGGGCACTGAGTGAAGAGGAAGGGAAATATGCTGTCAAGATGTGCAATGTACAGGAATCTATTAACCTCAATGAATGTGAACATTATATGCCACAACACAAGCTAAGATTAATAATATCATCAAGAATGAAAACAGGGATAGAGGAATTAGGGGAAAAGGGAGGAAGAGAAAAAGCAAGGGGAAGGGGATTAAAAAAAGAAACAAGTGTAGCCACTCAGCGAGATGACTGTAAACTGCATATACTGTAAACATGCACTAATAAAATAAAAAGTTTAAAAAATTATCAACAATTGATCACCAAAATGAAATGAAGTATCAAGAATTATTTTGATAATTAAAGGATGTTGGACCTGGACCCATGAAGGTACGAGCAGCAGCCAGCTCAGGTCCCCACTGACCTCATATCACTATGCCTAAGTGCAGAGTGCTGGTTTGTGTGCTAGGGTGGGTGAAGACAGCTCTGGCTTACAGTGCATTGGAATGGCTACTTCCATTAGCTTGTGTGACTGAGGCCACGTATTTGAGTCTCTGTGCCTCATTTTCCTTTTTTCCTGAAGAAAGGTATGTTCAATTATACAATCAGCTTTTCTGCTCTGAAAATATTTGCATCTGTCTTTTTCACATTTGTTTGAAGAAAAATTTAGAAAGATTCAAACTTCCCAATAATAGCTTCCTTTCAGTGGGTACTTCCTACTTCCTGCATCTGCTGGGGTCCAGATAATGTTACTGCAACCACAGTCACAGATATGATGAAATGATTTTATTTTTATTTTATCCATTTTTAATTTTACTTTTTTTTTGTCAGTACTGGGGATTGAACTCACAACCTTGCTCCTGCCAGGCAGGCACTTAAGAGACTGAGCCAAACCCCAGGGCCTACTTTTTTTGAGGCAGGGTCACACTATGTCGTTCAGGCTGGCCTTACTCATGTTGTAGCCCAAGCCGGCCTTGAACTCACAACGCTCCACCTACCTCAGACCCCCGAGTGCTGGGATTAAAGGCATGTGCCAACACACCTGGCTAATTTTACTTTCTTTTGTAGCACTGTAGATAAGATCCAAGGTCTTTTAAATGCTGAAGAAATATTGTAGTACTGAGCTACATCCCCAGCCTAAAATAATATTTATTTTAGGTTTTGAAAATTAAATTAATGTCTAATGAAAGAATAAAAGAACCTGGAAGCACTAAGAAAAGTTATAAATATTTGTAATATATGTATATATGAAATATCATTATCAAACATTGAGATAAAATCCTTAATGCCAAGAAAGTTTTTGAAGCTTACTTTGGAATCATCTCTCTCTGTATAGTGCCAGGTGATAATAGCACTGAAAATAGACTCTCCATTACTCATGTATTAGTGTTTATGTGTCCATTTTAGATTCCTTTTTATCTGAAAACTTATAGTTCAGAGCAATTACCTTTTTTTAACTGGTTCCCAGCTCAAGGTGATCTCCATTCACATGAGCTCTTCCTTATGCTGTGGCACCTGAATGATTGGGGTCACACTGGTCAGCCTGTTGGTTGAGTTGAGGAAGGATTTGTGTATTTCTATTTTGTAGAAATATTGTGGACATTACCTTCATTTTGTGATAACTCATCTGATCCAACTGCTCTGGATAGACAAGGATTCATTGCCAAGCAGAATGTAAGAAATTAGAACTCACATTTGTCTTTCACAACCCACTCCTTAGCTCTGGATAACACCACGTCTGTGCACATGAATAGCCATCACCACAGAAGGAGGCTACTGTGTCAGAAAGCTTCTGACTGGAAATCTACAATGTCTCTGCCATATTTCTCTTTAATGGCTGCTTTATGACTTTCCTCCTGTATGCCTGACTTAGTTCTTAATTTACTTCTCTTAAACACATTAATGATTTATGCCTAAGTCTGTTTGTACTAGTGTAACAGAATGCTACAGGCTGTTAATTTATGAAGGACAGAAATTCTTTTCTCACAGTTCTAGAGGTCAGCAAATCCAAGATCAAGGCACCAGCAGGTTTGGTGTCTGGTGAGGTTCCAGTCTCTCCCCAGCATGCTTCCAAGATGAACTCTGTGCTTTCTAGACAGAGGAATGCCACAAACACAGAGTGTCACAAATGAAGAAAGTAGAACATAAAAGGGACAAGCTCCTTCTGCGGAGTCTCTTTAGGAGGGCAGCTGATCTCAATCACAGGCCACATCTTGTAACACTGTCATATTGGCAGCACCTGAATCCTGCATGGAACACATCCCACTGCAGCAAAATTCAAGTCACTTCCAGGGCTCGAACTGGAAAGAAATCTGATAAGCATAATATCCATGTTTTAGGCTTATAGTCAATATTCATTCAGCCATGGTGTATAACCTTGAGGAAGGTGAAAAACATCTGACTTTCCCTCTCTCCTGTGATGGCAGGAGGAGTATATGGTTTGGCCAACAGTTCTCACACTCTTTCCCATTGCTTTTTCTGCTCCTTCTGGGTCACCTGAGAAGGGACTGAGCCAACTTGCCTCAATGTCATCATCATTCTTGAGGTTACTTTGTGGCTCCACTTTGAGCTACTCCAATAGGAGGCACAACTTGATTGTCATTCATGGCATTCATCTCCAACTCCTGCAATTCCAGAGCTGCAACTTCATTGAAATACTGCTCCTAAAATGGAAAAGATCAGGGATGAATGCAGACTCATTATTGCAGTGTTCTAAAACCCCAATAAGCTCTGATCAACATGGTTAGTCCTCCTGATGATTTGGCAGTTTTAGTCCCAACATTTTCAGAGACTGGACAGCACTTGATCAAACAGCCATGATTCTAATGTTCTGCCTAATTGCCCCCATGACAGCTGAGGTTGTCCTGTAGGCCCTGAACCTGCTTTGGGAGTTGTCCCCCCCAAAACTGAGATTGTTTAAGGTTCATAAACAATACCACTGGCTAGACCAAATAGCCAACAACTTCTCATTCCCAATAAATAGGAGAAGTAAGATCTTGTAGCAGACTCAAAATCCAAAATTCTGCTACACCTGGAAGAGATCTCTGAAAAGAAGTGATTTTCTAAGGGTTCTAAATACTAGCAAAAAATTTACTTGCCATAAGCAGTTCACAAGCATCAACCCAGGAATTAAACTAAAAAAATTAGAAAATGAAAAGACACTTAAGCAAGGTTCAGCCCTAGACTTCCAGCTCACCAAGACAAACTCAGTGGCCAATGAGATGGAAAAATAAGGAAGTCCCCCACCTGGACTCTATGAGGTGGTAACAGCAAAAGTAACAAAGCATATGAATGAGGTTCTAGAAAAAAAAATCAAATGAAAAATAATTTCACAGATTACTACAGAGATGGTGGCCATAATGAAAGACTTGGTTAGTGACTCTAGAGAAGACACAGATAAAAAAAATAGAGGAACTTATTAAAATGATGGAAACCATGAATACCCAGCATAGGAAAGAAATGGAATTCATGAAACAGATTCAAACAGATATATAGGACATTAAAAATTCCATTGAAAGCATATGCTGCAGACTGAGCCAATGTGAGGGCAGAATCTCAGATATAGGAGAGAGAATTGAAGATAGCAATTATGTAAAGAAATGAAAAATCAATCCAATGGCTCCTAGATGATACAAAGAAGATTAACATAAGATTGAATGGAGTCAGAGAAAAAGAACAGGAGATATTGCAAATGTCATAAAAATTTGTTCACAGAAGTCATGGCAGAAAACTTTCCAAGCAGGAGAAAAGAATTTGACATACAAATAGGTGAGGCATGTATAACTCCAATTAGCCATGACTGAAAAAAATCAACACCAAGTCATATAATAGTCAAAATTCCAGAAATGCAACACAAGAGCAGAATATTATGAACTGTTAGAGAAGTGAAACAGAAGAAACAACTTATAAAGGAAAGCTCATGAAAATCACAACACAAACTTCTCAACAGACTTCTCAACACAAACGCTCAAATCAAGAAGAGCTTGGAGAGAAATATTTCAAGCATTAAAAGAAAACAATCTTAAACTCAGTGTGATGTACCTGCAAAACTATCTTTCAAAATTGATGGAGAAATAAGATACTTACATGAAAAAAAGACAACCGAGGAAATTCATGAACATCAAGCCACCACTCTAAAATGTTCTGAAAGACATTTCAGGAAGAGTTAACAAGGATCACAACTCCATGAACCTCAACAGAATGAATCCACCACGTAAGGGAGCAATTAAACAGAAGAGAATGAAAGGGAGCCAACAAGAGGAAAATAACATGACAAGGATAAGTCAGTACATATCAGTTATAATAATCAATGTCAGTGGCCTCAATTCACTGATCAAAAAAAAACAGACTGGTAGAATGAATCAAGGAGCAAGATCCAACAATATGCTGCATACAAGAAGCACATTTAATTAAAAAAGAAATTCATAGATTGAAAGTCAAAGGTTGGAAAACAATACGTTATGTGACAGGAACTCAGAAAAAAGTAGGATAGCTATTCTATTTGAAGACGAATTGGATTTCAAGCCAAGACTGATTAAGAGAGATAAAGAAAGTCACTACACCCTTGTAAAGGGAACAATTCAAGGGGAAGAGATAACAACCATAAATATATGCACCAAATGCCAGCACACCCAACTATATAAAACAAATATTAAAAGACATGAAAAGTCAAATAAATAATAATACAATTGCAATGTATTGTATTATTGTCAATGTATTGTATATTGTCAATATCCCACTCTCATAATTAGACAGATCAACTAGACAAACAAACAAAGAAATATCAGAACTGAACCAGAGTTTTGAACAAATGGATTTAGTAGATGTCTACAGAGTGTTTTGCACCACAAAATTAGAATATACATTCTTCTCAACTGCACACAGGATATTCTGAACAATAGACCATGTATGAACTCACAGAACACGCTTAAGTGAATACAAAGCATTTGAAATTATTCCATGCATATTATCAGGCCATAATACAATGAAATTGGAAATCAATGGCAGAAGAAGTACAAGAACTTCATATGGAACCTCATATGGAAATTAAATAACACCTTCCTGAACAACCAGTGAGTAATGGATGAAATTAAAGAAGAAATTAGTTTTTACAATTAGCAATAATGCCAATACAACATACCATAATTTATGGGACACAATGAAACCATTCCTACAAGGGAATTTATATTGGTAAACTCACACATTTGAAAAACAAAGAGAGCTCAGATTAACAACCTAATATTCAAACTCAAGCTTTTACAAAAAACAGAGCAAATCAAGCCCAAAGCTTGTTTTAGGTAGGGAATACAAAGATCAGACTATAAATTAATACAATGGAGACTGGAAAACAATACAAAGAATCAAAGAGTTAAAGAGTTGGTTCTTTGAAAGATTAACTAAAATTGACAAAACTTTATCCGACCTTTTCAAAAAAAGGAAAGAAGACTCAAATTCATGCAATTAGGAAAGAAAAATATGAAATCACAACAGATCCTGGAGAAATCCAGAAGATCATCAAACAAACTTCAAGAACCTGTATTCTAGTAAGTTAGAAAACAGAAAAATGGACAGATTCCTAGATACAGATGAATTATCAAAGCTGAGTCAGAAGATATAAAAATTCTAATTAAGCAAATATTGATCAATGAAATTGAAAATGTAATCAAATACTTAGCAATGAAGAAAAGCCCAGGTCCTGGCATATTCACTACTATATTCCACAAGAAATTTAGAGAAAACCTAATGCTGCTACTTCTCAAACTTTTTAATGAAATTGTTCATTTAGTTTTTTTGTTTTTTTTCATTTTACTTTTTGTTTTTGGAAATCAAACTGAGGACCTTGTGCTTGTGAGGCAGGCACCTGTGCTGCTGAGCTGTGTGCACTGCCTTTGTTAAAGAAATTGAAACAGAAATAATACTCCCAAAGTTATTCCTGGAAACAACCATTACCCTGATACCAAAACCAGAGAAGGGTTCAACCAAAAAAGAGGCTTACAAGCTAATTTCCCTAATGAAGGTAGACACAAAAATCCTCAATAAATTGCTGGCAAGTGGAACACAGCAAATCATCAAGAAGATTATACACCATGACCAAGTAGGATTTACCCCAGGAATGCAGGGATGGTTCAAGATATGCAAATCAATACCTGTAATACACCAAATTAACAAAGCCAAGGGCAAAAATTATACGATCATTGCAGAAAAAGTGTTTGACAAAGTCCAACACCCATTCATGATAAAAACCACACAGAAAATTGGAGTAGATGGTTTTTATCTCAATCTGATAAAAACCATCTATGACAAACCAACCACCAATATCTTACTAAATAGACAAAAACTGAAAGCTTTTGCTCTAAAATCAGAAACAAGACAAGAATGTCCACTATTGCCACTCCTTTTCAATATAATTCTGGAAACATTATCCAGAATAGCTAAAGAAGAGAAAGAAATAAAAGAAATATGAATCATAAAGAAGAAGTTAAATTATTTTTTGCTGATGACATGACACTCTACATAGAAGATCATAAATACTTCACCAAACAACTCCTAAAATTAATAATCAAATTCAGTAGGGTAGCTGAATAAAATGTCGACATTCAAAAATCAATAGCATTCTGTATGCAAACAATAAGTTCACCAAGAGAGAAATTAAGGAAACAAAACCTTTCACAATAGCATCCACAAAAAAAAAAAAAAGAGAAAGAAAGATATATGTAGGAACCAACCTAACAAAAGAAGTAAAAGAACATTACGTTTAAACTACAGCACCCTGAAAATGTACTTCAAATAGGATATGAAAAAATAGGAAGATATCCTTTGTTCTTGGGTGGGGAGAGACAATATAGTGAAAATAAACATACTTCTAAAATTGTTACACAGACTTAATGCAATCCCAACCAAAATACCAATAACATATCTCACAATATTAGAGAAAAAAAATCCTAAAGTTCATTTAGACCTCACATGCCAAAAGGAATTCTGGGCAGCAAGGCTGTGGGGATCACAATCCACATCTTGAAATGCTACTACAAAGCTACTGTAACAAACACAGCAAGGAGGGAAGGGAATGAAAACACACACACACACACACACACACACACACACAAAGAAGCTGCAGCAAGATATATCATGTAGCAGTACAAACTCCCAATGATGAAAGTTATCATTATGCATATCTAAAATGTACTAATAAAAGGAAAACAACAGCATAGTACTGGCAAAAAACAAACAAACAAACAAACAAACAAACAAAAACAAACAAATCCAAGGAATTACTGAACTGATTAGAAGACACAGAAACAACTCCAAACGAACTGAGCCACCTTATCTTTAAGAAAGGTGACAAATACCTTCACTGAAAGAAAGATAGCCTTGATAATAAATGATGCTGGAAAAACTGGCTTTTCACATGCTGAAGACTAAAACTAGACCCATGTCTCTCACCATGCAATAAACTAAAATCAAAATAGATAAAAGATCTAAATATTAAAATGGAAACCCTAAATCTGCTGGAAGACAGAATTGGTAGAACTCTTAAAGACATTGAAGAAGGCAAAGACTTTGTGAACAAACCCATGATCTCACAGGAAGTATCACAAAGAATCAGTAACTGGGATTTCATCTTATTAAAAAGCTTTTGCACTTACAGAATGAAGAGACAACCCATAGAGTGGAAAAAAAATTTTTGCCAGCTGCTTCTCAGACAAAGGACTAATTTATAGAATGTATCAAGCACTCAATATAATCATGCCACTCAAATTTAAAGACCCAATCCAAAAATGGTTTTCTGAAATGAATAGACATTTCCCAGATGAAGAAGTAGAAATGACAAATAAATATATGAAAAAATGTTCAATATCACTGGTTATTCAAGATATGCAAATTAAAGCAACGTCGAGATTCCATCTCACTTCAGAAAGAATGGTTATTATCAAGAAATCAACCAGTAACAAATGCTGGGTAACTGTAGGGGGTCGAAGAACCCTTCTCCAATGTTACGAGTATAGACTGGTACAACTACTGTGGAAATTAGTGTGGAGATTCCTCAAAACAACTAGGACTACAGGTCCCATTTTACCCAGCTATTTCCTTTCTTGGTATCTTCCTGAAAGAATTAAACACGTCATACCACAGTAATGTGCGCACACCCGTGTTTATAGCAGCACAGATTGTAACAGCTAAATCTTGGAAACAGCCCCAAAGCCCATCAACCCATGAATGGATAAAGGAAGATGTGTGTGTGTGTGTGTGTGTGTGTGTGTGTGTGTGTATGTTTACACAATTTAGTTCTACCCTGCCATAAAGAAGGATAAGCTTAAGACACTCCTAGCTAAATGCATGCACCTTGAGACCATACTGTTAAGTGAAATAAGTTGGATACACATATTTAAATACCATATTGTCTCTCTGGTGTGGGGAACTAAACATGTAAATAAAGACCAAAATGTATAATAGATATTAGCAAATGGGAAGAAAGTGTTCAAATGTGAAGGTGAACAAGGGAGGGGGAAAGGAGAGAGAAGAAAAAAGAATAGAAGAAAAAAATGAAGTCAAACCTTTTGTAGATAAGGGAGGGCACAGGGGTTAAAGGAAGTAGAGGGGATTGGGAAGAAAATGAGAAGCAAGCTATATCATATACAGGTACAGATTCCCCATGTTGAATGTTATTATTCTGTATATATAAAATGTGCCAATACAATTTTAAGAATGAAAAAAAAAAAGACAGACAAAATTAGCTGTTTTGAAGAGATTTATTATTTAATAGTGGTGGATATGTACTACAGAGCACATCTGGAAATACTTCTGTCTCGGTAAGTCACAGTACAGGCAATCTATACTGTGCATCTAATAAACATAGGAACAATTGGAGATCAGTCTATTTTGTAGGATATGTAATTAGTATTGTAAAAGTATAGAATAATCGCCAAAGCGGACAGAACAGATTAAGTTCATTGGGTAGAATCATGTGAACACAAAATGTATTTTGAAATAATTACCCATTAATATTTGTTCATGACTGAAATGTGTCAAGTTCTTCAAGTATTTTGGAATTTCATAAATCTCATAAGAATCTAATGCTAGACAATGTGTGTTTAGTATGACACTTTTATTTTAGGCAGTGTTTTATTTAAACTAATGCATGACTAAATTTTTTATAAAAATAAATACTCATTATGCAAAATTTTCCAATGAATTTTTTCTCCAGAAGTTTTTAGTGTCTATGTGATTCAATATTCAATGACAAATATTCCAATAATAGTAAAATAGTAAAGTTCAATTTATATTGTTCACCAAGAAAAATTCCTATAATTTTATTAGTCATATCAGTTATGTACTGTGTAGAGTATAGGCATCAAGGTGATTCTTGTGGTTATAAAATAAGAAATAAAATTATTCTTTTAAACTAGTGCCTCTCACTGTTTTAGCCTGTTTTGAAAAACAGATTTTATTTTTAATAGTCGTAAGTTATACATCATTGCATTTTTTTCTTCTGGAGTTAGTACAGCAATACCTCAGTTCACAAATGCTTCTGTTTGCATACAATTTGTTTTGCAAACAAAAGAATTCAGCAAAATTTTGCTTTCCTTTGCAAACTCCACAGGGGGTGACAAACACAACCTTGGGCATCTTCTTCACAGAAACACAAATGCAGCCACTTTCCTCAAATCATAAAATAAATCAAGTTCATAAACAAACGTCATACTTCCTTATTCCTCCTAGAATTTTATGTCAATGTATTACATTTATTAGATTTATTTATTTAGAGTCTTGCTATATAGTCCAGCCTGACCTCATATTGACTGGGATCCTCTTGCCTTATCCTCCTGAGTGCTGCGATTACATATGTGTGCCACCATACCTGACTCAATGTATTTTATTGAAATTCCCATCATAACCTCAAAAAAGTACACGTATAAATTTAAATTTTACCTAGTGATCCCATGACTCTATGGTAGTTAACAACCAAAAACCAAGACAAACTTCTCTTGGATTGAATTATTGCTATAATTATTATTGACACTCACTCAAAAAATGAATTACACATTTGGGTGAATAGGTTGTATAAAAGAAAAAAAAATGACTGGGAATGCGTCTCTTAAAGTTTTGACTCCCCATGGCTTGCTTGTGTAAAGTAAATCTTAGCTATGCTAAGTGATCCTGAGAGGTTCACTGGCCTTTTCCTCCCAACACAATTCCTGACTTGTACAGTTTTGTGCTTAATAAATGTATCTCATTCGCGTAGCTCCCATGTTGTAGCCACGTTGACAGAATTCACTGAATGCTGGAATTTCTCGATGACTGCATTTGTCATCAGACCCTAAAGTCTCACACTTCGCAACTTCATGTGTTAGGCCTCGGGGGATTGCAGAATGAAATACTCCAGAGCTGGGGATTGCTTTAGGGCCACATCGTCAAGTCTTGTCATGCTTTTGTGTCAATGGAAGTGTTTTCTTCAGCTTTTAATTCTCTCACCCCACCCTGTGTGTTTCTTTAACACATTCTCTTCTCTCATGTGAGGAAATGGACTGCAATCTTAGGGAAAGAATTGCTGTCAGTTGCCTGGGACAGGACTGTAAATACCACTCCATAATTTCAAGTGAAAAAGGTGAAATTAAAGCCACTTTCCAACCCCTGCCTCCCTGCAGGGCGTTTTAAGCAACATTGTGAAGTTGATTTTCAGCAGCTCCCAGAATTCCACATCTGACCCTTGCTCTGCAGTCATAAACACAGCAACTCCTTACAGTTCTTCTTAGAATTCTTCAAGCAAGTCTGTGATTTGGAACAGAGCACCTAACAACACACATCTCCAGCACGCTCAGATCATACTGTGATGTGCTTCTGATCAAATAGTTGCTTCTGTCTTGTTCTTTGCTACTTCAGAACTGGTGTGAGCAAAACTGATGCTGTCTTCATGACCAGCTGCTGTGGTCAGGCTCCTGGTGCTCAGTTGCTTCTGCTGAAATGAGGTTATGACAGATAATTACCAGTTTAGTAAGGGAGGCTTCAGTCTTCTGCCAGCCAAAATTTGGCTACAACTGAGATGTTTGCTTGATGATTCCAAATTCAGGACTTTAACAGAAAATTGTGATTGATAGACGAAATAAATATCAAAATTTCTCACTATTTTGGCTTGATGAACTGCAGTTGTGAGCTATTAAAGTTGTAATTAAACTCTGTCTTCTCAGATCACATGGTTGTTGGCATATGTCAGTAAAAGCAACTTTCATTCCTGGAACAGAGGGAATTAAATGCCAAGACCCAAGGAGTTTAAATTTCTGGGTAGCTCTGAAAGAATGAGTCACTATATCAGAGGTTGCTCATTTCTGTCATCAAGAACTTCTCTTGTTAAGTTAGGACATCTCTTAAACACATCATTACACCCACTGCGGGTGGTAGTAAGACACCCATATAGCCAATCTATTTTTACATGAGAAGAAAACCAAGTTCTGGTATTGTATTTTCACTCTCTCTGAATCATGTATGTTTAATTTTAATTGACAAAATATTTAGGAACTACTCAGTACTAGGAAATCTACCAGATGTGAAGATAGACAATATTTAAAATGTAGGTTCTCTAGGGCCTCGTAGATAATAACAATTTAAAGTAAGAGACAGTAAAACAAGTATGCAAAAGTTGAATATCCACAAGTTAATTATCATATCACAAAATCACAGAAGGAATAGTATATGGCACTCATTAATTAATTGCCAAATGGAAGATGCTGCTGTCATTCCTTTGACTCTACTTTAAGCTTAAACAAACAACTAATGGTAAAATAGGGTGAATTAATCATTGTATTTATCATTGATTTTTGATATATACTACATGACCACAGTAGACAAAAACACATTAAAGAATGATGCTGAGAGACTGTTTGTTCCAGGCTTCCATAACTAATTCTGTTTTAGGATAATAATACCAACATTCTAGGCCTGCCAAGCCTGTAGATCTAACACTGCAATCCTTGATATAAGAACTTCTCACTGCTTGCAGTCGCATTAGAATCTAAGTCCAAATTAATTAATTAATTAAAAATTTTAAAAAAGCATCTAAATCCAGACTTTGAGTTCTAATGTGATGATTTTTTGATGAATGACTCTCTGCAAGCTGTTGCACATTAGGTCAAAGAGGAGAAATGTTTATGAACAATTTTTTCCTTCTGAGCTTTATTCTCCAAAATTCAAGTAAGGGTACTTTAATAAAGGATCAAGACGTAAGCATCAAGCCACCGTGTTCTCATACTCCTTCATTAAGGGAAGTTATCAAACTTTTATTGAACATCGGGAAGTGGTATTCATTTTAGGAAGCTTTTAGCAACTTAAAATGCAATCTAAGGTCATGTTTATGTGACATCAAAACATCATGTGCAAATTTCAAACAGTAATTTGGGTATTCTTTCTTCATGTGCCAAACAACTACAACTGGAACATTTCTTATTTTATTTTATTTTATTTTATTTTATTTTTTTATTTTTTGGTACTGGGGATTGAGCTCATGACCTTGGGCTTGCCAGGCAGATGCTTATGCCACTGAGGTAAATCCGTGGATCTGCAACTCGAGCATTTCCAAAAGTGAGATACAGATCTATATAATTGATAAAGGAAAATTTGTTACAATAACTGATGTTTCAAGTATGGAAACTGAACTTCTGTACATTTAATAGTGAATCCACTATTATAATCGGGGAAAAACTTCTGCAAAAACAGTGAGATTTATGTACTGTATTTATGGAAAGCCACTGTTAAAAACAGATTACACATCTAACAGCATTATCGCAATCTCATTTATAAAATCTAGAATTTCTTAACACAAGTCCCTGAAAACCCATATGTGTATGGGAGCCAGCCTCCTGAAAGTAAACGTACTTATGATCCCTCTGTAATTACCCCAGTGATTGCTCATCCTCACTGGGGGACAGAGAAGGGAGGGTACTCTTTCTCTTTCTTCAAGTGTAGCAGTGTAGAGCCAAGGGAAGAAGGCGCAGGGAGCAGGGTTTACGAAGGCATTACCAGGATATACACAGATGTCCAATCATGCCTGGTGAAGCTGGTCTCACAGGAGTCTCTGCAGCATCCCTAACCAAAGCAAGGTCACCATGGGTGGCTGGCACAGAGCTAAAGGTAAATCCCTTTTGACAAGGGGCATTTACTTTTTGGAAGGTGTGTGCTTTATTGTTTTGGAAATAAAACAGAAGTGCTCTTCCCCAAAACACAGGTCCTGCTTTACATATTCTTACTTCATCTCCTCTTTGCTGTTATTTTTTGCACCATCCTCTTGTTTTTGCACTAAAATGTACTGCTGGTAGTGGTTAGAAAGAGAAGGGCAAAGAAAATCCTTTTGGCTCTACTTCTGCCTCTGAAAAGATGTCCTTGCCTTATGCTGTGATATTATGATGTTTTGTCTCTGTTTAATTTCTTAGAAATTGACTTAATATAATATTTCTTTTGAAAAAAATCGCTCATGGTATGTGGACTCAAGAGAAAAAGAAATGGAAAATAGTGGCAGGAAGGAGAATGGAAACTGCTTCTTGCCTTGGGCCTCTTTCAGCTTGTTATTCAATTTCTGTTCATGGAGTAACTAAGAAAATAAACACTTGTATGTTTCCCTTGGCTGCATAGGTGGTCTCTTATAACACAGAAGAGCTGTTGCTGGTTTGTTTTCTGTTTCTTATTTGATAAAAACTTACATGTGGGCTTCAAATGACAGGATTTCGGCAACCGCCTTTCTTCACTTACTTTTTTCTTGTTGATTTCAGGTGGTTACTCCATAGAACACTAGAGTCCAGGTCAGTTCTCAGTTTGACCTTCTCCTGTTTCTGCATGACTCTCTTTGTAAGCGTTCTGGTTTATTGTTGCAAGAAGCGAGATACACACCCTATCTTGACATGATTCTCCATAAAATCCTCCCAGTTGTTTCCTAAGCTGGACACAAAGTCTGGGAGCTGTCATAAACAATGTGTCATTTTGACCCAGTCTATTTCTGGATTTTTTCCTAAGCAAAGCAACCATCCACCAAAGCAGTGTAGAAAATGGCCCAGATGTCTCAGAGACATAAGAAGAACCAGTCATCAAGCATTCACAACTCTGTAGCAGTAAGCATCTTTCATACTTTTCTGACTTTCTGTTTTCCTTGGCACTTCCCTAGTCCAGCCAAATGCTCCTCCCTATGACTACAAGTTCTCAAAAGGCTCCAACACTCCTATTGTCCTTTCGCATCCATTTCCTACACCATGTACCACATAATTTTTCTACGTTGCAAATATAATTCCTGTCTTCAAGAAAGGAAAGCAATACTTTTTCACTGCTCTCAGCAGCATAAAATGTTCACATTCATATCTTCTTTTTACCTGTTTGTTGTTTTGTTCCTCTGCGAGATCCCGTTGACACTGTGTTACATGCCCAGTTCCTGTTCCGTTTTTTTGAGATAGCGTCTTAGGAACTTGTTAAATTGTCCTTGCTCCTATCAGATTTATGATCTTCATGCCTCAGTTTCTCAAAGTCTGAGATTATAGGCTTAAGCCACTATGACTGGCTGCAAGTTTGTTTTAGGCTACTATCTTGGTTACTCTTTACTTGTTGCTGAGACAAAACACCTGACACCCCAAATTAGGGAAGGAAGGATTTATTTAGCTTACAGTTGTTGGAGGTTTCAGTTCACAATCAGCTGGCTCCAAGGCAGGGTGGCATGGCACAGGGACAACACTTCAAGGCAGCAGCCCCACAAAAGCAGCCAGAGTAAAAGGTGGGGCAAGAGCAAGCTTCTTCTCCTCATTTATATAGTACACAGGACCCCTCCCCCCCCCCGGGTGGGTGTAGCATCCACAAATCTCCTTGCCTTCCTTTGTACAGGATGAGGATGTTTACAAAGTAAGACCCCTAGCTCCCTGCTGAGTCTCCCAGTTAAACTTCTGACCTTCTCAAATTGTAACAATGACCAGGTAACTGTGCTCTACACCCCAGGATGTAGAGCTGCTGAGTTACTTAATTAAGCTGCTAGACTTCTCAAGTTGACACAATGTATAAACCATAGCAGCTACAAAATCCTTCCTGGCTATACAGTGGCAACTTGGTTCACAAACTTAATTCTTTTCATGAATGTGTTTGCAAACTGATTTGAATAAGAACATTAAACCTAACCATTGAATTTGTTTTGGTTCTTGTCCAATTCAGTTTGTGACCATAGTCATGGAAAAATTATGTTCATGAACCAAAGTACCACTGTACTTGGCCTCCCCATGTTCATCATCTGCCATAACATTCCCCTTCCCAACGTGGAGGACAAGGATGAACTTCCACACACTTCCATGTCCTCCTCTTCCTCCCCTATGGTTGCCCTCATCACTCTTGTAATTACATGTAACTCCTATCTTCACTGATAGAAAGTTCCCGTGAAAGCAGGAACCCTATTGACATGTGTTGATTTCACATCTCACAAAGGGAGTGTCACAGTAAAACAGCGAGATCTGAATGATACAGACTCATAGCCTGACTCACCTGCAGAAAGTAACATCAGCTATAAGGGAGTCAGTTGTCCACTATCTAAGAAGATGAAGAAGAAACCAACACTTCCTTGCTGAGATCTAAATTCAAACATGAACAGGGTCTCAAGATGAATGTTAATCAGAAACACTTTTCTTCTTGAAGCCAGTCTCCAAGAGTTGATAGGGAACATGCTAGGCTTCTGTGTTCCACATCAGAATAGATTCTTTGACCACACTTAGAGCAGATAGTTGCTTCCAATGCAGGCTTTCACCCACAAACTCCTGACACTAAATCACTACTCTCTTCATTTTATGTTCAGCTGGTTAAGAGTGTGTGTTGAAGATCAACATGATTCATGAAGGAGAAGACGTCATAATGAGGACAAAGAGTTCATGCAGTATACTGAGGTCACGGTGTAAAGAGGAGAATAGCTCTGGTCTAATGGGCATTGGCACAAGAGTCTGACAGTAACACAGACAAAGGCACTTCTGTTAGGAATTACTCAGTGGAATTTTTCACTCATTTCCCTAAGTGTTTCTTTATAGCATTCTACTATTTGAGTGAAAAAGTGTTCACCTTACTCACAACCCTCATGAAATCAGGTATCTTATTCACCTTGATTTCATTATTTCTTGCCTGAAGAATTTTAATCTTTTCAATCCAGTGTTTTGAATACAGTAGCTGTTCAAACACTGTAACCATTTTAATTGCTCTAAATAATCCAAATCGATTAAGGCAAATAAACATAACACTTTACATTTCACTCATTCAAAATTTAGAGCCTAACAATATGATCTCTGAAATGCCAAGATATTTCTATAATTCATTTCTTCTTATGTAATCTCAATGCACAAGTGTAGTAGAATCACTTCACCCTGGAGGGTAACACTGTAAAAATCTGATGTCTGAATATAATATGATTTCTTGACTCTATTAGTCATTTGCATTCAATTCACATTGAGATTACAATGAAGCTCTAAAGTAAAAAATCGGACCAGAGTGAGATGGCTTCTGGAAAGATGGCAGAACAGTAAGCAGCAGAGTAAACAGCCTCTCTGAGAGATACAGTCCAGATGCTGGAATATAGCATCATGGGGAAGACAATAAGGAAGGAAGGGGGTTCCCCGGACCCAGGGAGAATCTAAGGTGGGAACTGAAGCCTACAGAAAGAGTAAAAAGAAAAATTTAAATGAAGAAGAAGAGGGTAACTAGCAGCACCTTTGCCTGGAGCTGGACCCACTGTGAGAGAGGGGCTGTTGGAACCTGGGGACACATGATCAAGGTGATGTGGTGGCTGGTGACCCTGGAGGCCTCTGCAGAGAGAGGCAGCAATGGAGGAGAGCAGCAGTGGAGGGGGAATGGTGGACCTGGAAGACTGCACTGACTGGCGGTGAGTGCAGAGGACTCAGTCCCCCTGTGGGAGAGAGCAACTGGCCTGGAACCGTTTTTGTAGCTGGGTCAGATAAGCCAAGAACTGCTATCAGCTTCCTCCAGAAGCTCCTAGCTGGGCACAGACCTGTGGAAATCGCTTGGACTGAGCCTCGCCTCTGCACATATTATAGAGGCCATTGGAGAGGTTCCCTGTGGGTGGACAGCTCAGTCTGGAGACAGCGACTGGCCTCACCCCAGCACACACTCCAGGGGCAGTAGTGGAGGATCCCTGCTGGTGACCAGTCCAGGTCTGCAGACTGCAGCCAGCCACACCCCCATGCGCACTCCACTAGCCATTGGGGAGCCAACATAGTCTGGGAAAAGCAGCAGACAGCCCTGTACCAAAGACCACCATCAGATACCTGTAGCTAGCACTGGCTAAAAGAGCCAAATAGTTTTGCTTCAGAGAAATTGTAACCATTGCAGGAAGTGCCTTGGACCCCAGTACTGATTTGTCCAGATGAACCTAGGAATATGTCAAGACAAAGAAGCGAAAGGCAGTCTCTGGCTTGCAATCCAAGCAGAGCAAGTCCAGTAGATGCAAACATGGAAGAGATCAGGAGTTGCATGCCTGAAGTTTCTGATGCAATGGCAACTGAAGAAACAACTTTGTGAGACTATAGAAGAAATTAGAACAGAAATACTAACTCAGGTAAAAGAAGAAATGAAAAACATAATAAAAGGATTGCTAAGCATCTCTAAGGAAGGCATAGATAAGAAATGGAGGAGCATAGGAAAATGAGGGAAATCTTGAATGAACAATACAAAAAAGATTTAGAATACACGAAACAGATTCAAAGAGATAGCCAGAAAATTAAAAACTCCACTTGAAAGAAACTGAAGATAGACTTTCAGACCTTGAAGATAGGTTTGTGGCTTGTGATCATGAAAAAAATATCTCTTAAAAATAACAAGGAACCTGGAAGTAACAATTCAATGGCTACAAGACAACCCAAAGAAATATAACTTAAGAATAATAGGTGTGAGTGAAAAAGCAGGAGTTAATACAAATGACATTGAAAGTCTATTTACAGAAATAATATCAGAAAACTTCCCAAGCATGGGAAAAGGAAGTGACATTCAGATAAGTGAAGTCAAAAGAATTCCAACTGGTCATAACCAAAATAAATCTACACCCAGATATATAATAATCAAGATCCCAGAAATTCCACACAAGAACAGAATATTAAAAACTATTAGAAAAAGAAACAAATCACCTATAAAGGAAAACCCATCAGAATCATGACAGACTTCTCAACACAAACCAAGGGGTCAAGAAGAGCTTGGAGTGAATTATTTCAAGTCCTGAAAGAAAACAACTTCCAACCCATACTGATGTACACTGAAAAATTATCTTTCAAAATTAATGGAGAAACAAGATAATTCCATTACAAAGAACAACTGAAGGAATTCATGACCACCAAACTAACCCTACAAAGAATACTGAAGGGCATTATAGAGTGAGATAAAAAAGACCACAGTTTCAGAAGCAGTGGCAGTGGGGTATCACCAAGTGGGGCAGCAATTGAATGGAGAGCAAAAGTAGGCAGCCAGTGGTAGGAAAATAGCATGGCAGAGATGAGACAGTGCATGTTTGACCATAACAATTAATGTAGATGGCCTCATTTCACCAATAAAGAGAAACACAGTCAGAGGATCAAGAGACTGGATCCACCAATATGCTTTATACATGAAACACAGTTAACTCAAAAGAGTGTTCATAGACTGAAAGTCAAAGGAGATAGAACAATGCTCTATGTGACAGGGAATCAGAAAGAAATGGGGGTAGCTTGCCCATTAGGTGAAGAGCAGAC
Source organism: Dasyprocta punctata (assembly GCA_004363535.1). Lineage (NCBI taxonomy): Eukaryota > Metazoa > Chordata > Mammalia > Rodentia > Dasyproctidae > Dasyprocta > Dasyprocta punctata. Next base: position 81,281 of record RJWM01000822.1, on the reverse strand, counting down.
AAGAAAAACATGGTATTTTTATATAAAGGAAAGCTACTCAGCTATAAAGAAAGATAACCTCAAGGTTCTTGTAGATAAATGGATACAACTTGAGATCATGCTTATGGATGAAATGATCCAGAGTCACATAGGTGGACTTCGTGTTGTCTCCCTAGTAAAAAATCTAAAGGAGTTAGTGAGATTCAAAATACACAATACATATTGTGACAGTGAAAGGGGGAAGAAATGTCTTAAAGGGAAGGCAGTGGCCATTGTTAAACTATTACTGTGATTTGAATCCTGTACTCTCTTCATTGTTCTGTTTAGTTTGATTTTATTCTGTTTTGGTTTGTCTAATTTTATTATATTTGATGGCATGGACAGCTATTTTAAAGATAAGAAAATACATTGTGGTAGCCATTATTGATTTCCTATTACCTGGTTTTGAAGCCCTGTATTGCTTTCATTGTTTTGCTTTGAGTGATTTTATTCTATTTTGACTTGGTTGTATTATGTCTAATGACATAGGCAACTGCTTAGAAGATAACAAGAGGCCACTGTTGTTTTACTATTGTTTTGAAGTCCTGTATTGCTCCCATTGTTTTGTTTTTATTGGTTTTATTCTGCACTATTTTGTTTGATTATATTATGCCTGATGGGATGGGCAGTTATTTTGAAGATAACAAAAGGCATTATGGTAGCCATTATTGATTTCCTTCTATCTTTTTTCAAAGTCTTGTACCATGTTCATTGTTCTGTTTTGATTGACTCTATTCTGTTTTATTTCATTTGGTTTTATTCTCTTCAAAATTAAAAAATTAAAAAATAAATAAAGTTGAAAAAGATCAATTGATTTTCATACTCATAATTTTTGGTTTAGTGGAGAACCTATGAGATCAAGAATATACCCAATTTTTTCGATAGTTAGTGTATAAATAATTCTCTATATTTTAGAATTTTAAGGTACCAGCAAAAAATCACTCAATCGAAAAGTGAATTTGCTAATTCTGTTAAGTTTAAATTCCTAGATGAATCACTTACCCAGTTCAGATAATATATTGAAAGGGTCTCAGAACTGCTACTTTAGCAATTACCCTACGAGACATATTAAGTCCTCCTAACCACTTCCCACCACTTTACAGAGGTGTGTTGGCTTTTTGTGTCCTAGAGGTATAATTTCAAGATCAATGTAATTTGAATGAAGAAATTCAGGTCAAAACGTAGCTCACAGAGATATCCCGGAAGAACAGGACATGCCACTGATGGACTTTGGGGGTGAAAATGAGAGAGCTGAGTAACTGGTAAGGTAGAGTCCTGCAAGAAAAAATCAAGAGGATTTGAAGTCCAAGGAAAAAAGGTTGCAGAGGGGGAGGCTGGATAAGAGATATTCAAATGCATATAGATGGAATTAATAAGTTTTAGTGCTCTAAGAATTAGTGAGGTGATTGTAGCTCACAATAATGCAGTACATATTTTATGAATAACTAGAGGAGAGAAGCTCAAAGTCTCCAAAGGTAAAGTAATAATAAGGAGATAGAAACACTAATTACCTTAATTTGATCAGCACATATTATGTGACCATATTAAAATATCACACTGTACTCCACAAATGTATGCTAATGAAAAATGTCTTAAGGCAATGCAAATGAACACTGTCCTGATGTGATCACTGTACACTGAATACATGTACTGAATATCACAGTGTACCCCCATGAACTTGTATTAATAAAATATAATTTTATAAAATTTAAAAAAACAGAAGAATAATTTGCATATTGTAGACATAGCCTAGGACCAAACAAATTAGCCATCTAAGTTTTCTAGACTTTCCCTAAAGGTAAGCATGCCCTATGAAAAGATGTTGAACACTGGTCAATATGTTTCATTTTAAATGATTAGAAAATGTAGTTTTGATATTTTTTGATATATTTATTGTGAAAAAACCTAATAACATCTACTAAGTACTTAATGTCTCTGAGTATAGTTCCATTGTCTTCCTTTATCCTTACAATAACCCAAAGAGCAATATTAAACTTGTTTTGTAGATAAGAAAATTGATACTTACAGGGGTTGATACACTTTACATTTCCATACAACTAATCTCAAGAACCTAAGTGTGTTTACTTGGTGAAACTGATCTCTTAAACACAATGCTGTATTGTGACCTCATTACCTCATTCTTCTAATAAATGCATATTGTGAGTCTATTTTGAGTTGGGCACTGATTTGAAACAAATTTTTTTTACAAAGAATGATGCTAAACATTTATAATGTAGAATATGTTTTGTTTTGTTAATGAAATTCATTCTAAGTACTAAAATATTGGCCAGCTGGTGTGTGAGCACACTGCACATTTTTTTTTAAAGTTCATTTTAGGTAATTGTCAATATTTCAAGTTAACATGTAATTTCTGAGCATCTGTTTTGTATCTAGCACTCACTGTACTGTGTTTATTGGTACAACCAGCAAGTTTTCTGCCCTCATAGGATCCTTTGTGGGAGGTTAGAATAAGGAGTGCAGCTACCTTGGACTGAGAGGAGGAGAGTTACAACCCATTCCCCAGTCAAATACCCAGAGCAGCGGGCTGAGATCTTAGGGAAGGTTTTCCTGGAAAACAGGAATTCTTAGCTTCTTGTGTTTGGTTATATTTGATGCTTTGTGTATTGTATTTGGAATTATAAATAATAATTTGAATGTTTACTTTCAGCCTCTAAACTCTGACAGCATCCTTCAATGCTTCTTTATAAGCTGAGCATGTTTGAATCATACACTTTTCATACCCTAAATATTTCTGAGATCCACTGACCATGAGGGTAGCAGTGTTTACATCCAACTATCACAGCAAGTTTTCAGTAATTCTTTCATAAATTGATGAAGAACTAAACATGAGAAACTTCATTTTTTATGATTACACGTATTGCTCAGTGCTGGTCCAAATAATCTGTTTCTGGGCTGACATTTCATTGGGTCCAGGGTAGACTTGGGTTGTGTAACAAAATGTATTTGGCATTCATAAAAACCATCATTTGTTTACAGTCATGTTGCTGTTACTTTGCTTCTTATTTTAGCCATTCTGAACAATTACTTGTTTTTCCTGGAGTTGCTAGTTCTCCCCGCAACCTATTACATGTGCCATGTTTTTCCAAAATAAGAATTAAGTATTTTCTATGAGATACAATAGAAATGCACAGTGAACATATAAATGACAAAATTTATAGTAACAGATATATTGTTATTAATCCCCCTCCAAATACTCTCCTTCTCTTTGAACACACTTAACCCATTATTTTGGCCACTTTTATGTCTCTTTCACATCTTTATTAGATATGACAAAAAATGTGGTAAATTGTCATGCTGCATGCCATCCAATGGAAACTCAGGCACATAAAAATATTATGGCTTATTTCCCTTATTCACAGGATCTAGCACTACGGGACTTCTGACTCTTCCTCAAAGTCCAAATGACCATAAAAGGCAAACATTTGTAAACAATTAAGGACACGGAGGCAGCCACAGCAGTACAATGAAAGGTATGAAAGACGATTCCAGAACTGCTTTGAAAACTGGCGAGAATTATTATACAAGTATGTTTGAAGCAAGGGAAAGGATTTTGAGGGAAAGGAATGGCAGCAAGTCTTTTACTGTAATAAATCAAGAAAAAAATGTCAATCACTGTATTTTTTGATCATACTGCAGATTTGAATTTGTATCTTTCTCCAGGGTTTACCTCACTGAATCTTCCATTCCACCCAGTATGCTTGAGCAGGGTTACCTGGAGTTTCTCTTCAGTGCTCTCCTGGTCTGGAATCACTGCTAAGACTGAAGGACCATATTTCCCTTGGTATGACAGTTGCCTTGTAGGAATTTAGGTATGCTGCTGGTCTTAAATTTATGGTTAAGATGATATCTGAAGTTAAACAGTTGGAGAATATTGAATGTAGAGGTTGTCAGGATTGATTAAATCACCTATGTGGGAAGATAGTTTTGACAGTAATGCCATTATATAAATTCAAGTATTGTGTTGTTTCTTCATGATTTAATAATATTGAGTTCATATCTCATTATATTGAATGTTAATTATACATAATTAGTTACCTACAGCAATAAAATAGTGACTTGATCATTGTATTTTGGAATTGAAGCAATTTAGTCTAGAAAACAACATAAATTATTTAATTTTTAAATGTGTTTTATTTTCAAAGCAAAGAAAATAGAAAGGACTTTTCTTTAAAAAGAAAGCCAACTTGAGTTTCTATTATAAAATGTTGCAATTTTAAAACGTTTTTTTTAAAGCATTTATTTCCATGATGTATTTTAGCATTTTTTCTTCCTAGTTACACAGAGTTCACACAAATGTGTTACCAACACTAAAATTAATACTTTTCCAAGATATGTATGACATCATCAATATTTATGATGCCAACAAGTCTGAGTACAAACATCTAACACATTTCTGTCGGCCCCTCTATGCTTATCTGTGTCTAATTTGAAATATGTTTAATACACATATAGTATGAAATTATTTAGACCTTGGGTTATAAATTCAAATTAGTTAAGCTACTAATAGGCAAAATTAAAAAACACCTGCATCTGAACAGTAGTTCTGTGGGGTTAATATCCAAATATAAGGAGCTCTAAACACACACAAAAAACCAAGTTGTCAAATTACAAATGGGCAAATGACCTGAATAGATATTTCTCAAAAGAAGAAATACCAACAAATACATGGAAAAGTGCTTAATATGTTTAGTGATCAGGGAACTACAACTCATAGCTACAATGAGATTTCATTTTAGCACAGTTACATGGGCTATTATTTTTAAAAAGTACTGTAGCTGTGAGGATATGGAAAAAAGGAACTCTCATGCTCAGTTCCTAGATAGTTTCAATGTCTTGTCTATAAAATTTACACTTTTGTTGTCATGGCTAATTAGATGTAAAAATCATAAACAAATATGATAAAGCTATTAATGCTATCTCTTTGTTGACAATTTTGAAGCAAGCAGAAAAGAATAAATTATTCTAAATCTGCTTTTTACTTTACATTTAGATAAGAACTAGGTTACTGAGCTGAACTTCTTTTCACAGTATCAAACTTGCCAAATAATTAGGAATTAATTTGGTATTGGACAGGTATAATTAACCTATGAATTTCATTATATTACTGATGTGCACATTTTTATAAATGAGAGGGCATTTTACATTTAATTGTGTCAATTTTGTCAAAGCTTCTAGCATTTAATTAGGAAAAGTGAGTACTGTTTAGAGGTTGAAGAAAGTGTTATTTTGAAATAAATTTGTATGTATTAATTACTACTTATGTAAGTATATGGATCACTACTTAGAGAGTATACCAATCAAGATAATTGATTTAAAATTTATAGTAGTTTAAAATTTCTAGGGCTGTGACTAAATAATATACCTTGTTTTTGTGTATGTATGACAGAGGTTACAACCCCACAATTTGTACAATGGATAAATCTAACAGTCATTCATTTGAGTAAGCAATTTTTTATTTCTTAAATTCATGTTTAAATTCATTTTGCTGCAAAGGGCTATCATATCAATTCAAATAACTTACTACAAGTTTATCCTAAGCTGTAAAATGTGACTCATGGAAGATTTGTTTTAAACACACATGGATGAAAAATTAATTGATTTAAATTTATTTATTTGTTTGTTTATTTATTTATTTATAGAAATACAAGTAAGCAGAAGCCCTGTACAATGTTTTTGGTCCAGTTATTTTGTACATGTCAGTAAACTAAAAACCAAAAATCACCCTTTTTATCAGTGCTCACATTCTAGGAGTGATAGTCAAGAAACTGGTTGTATGGTGTGACAGAATATGGTAAATTAATGGCAAAATGAAGGAGAAGATGCAAAAAATGTGTGTGTGTATCAGTTCCAATTTACTGGAGAAACAGATTTATTTATTTATTTATTTTGCATTTTTTTTTGTTTCAAAGAGAGAAAAGAAAAATACAGAAAAATCAAGAAGCAAACAAACCAAAACAACAACAGAACAACAATAGCTATAATAATGCAAGGTATGCAAGTATATAAGACTTTACAAGGTTGACTTTCAATGGTTGCCCACAGAGTAATGTGTAGAAGAGTGAAAATGGTGTGTCTATATCCTGAAGATCCAAAGGGTTCAGTTGAAGACCTGGAGCCCACTGCACAATTCTTGGTATGACACAATCCTGTGTCATACCAAGAAGCTGAAGGGTCTGTGTTGGAGAACTGAATAGTATGTGCTGGAAGCCAGGAGAGGAGGTCCAATGGAAGGTGAAGACTGGAGCTCCTCCAAAGAAAAGAAACAGAAATGAGCTTTCTTTCATTTTCCTTTTATAGCATTCCTGCAACAATTCTCCCTAGAGTGGGTCTTCCATACCCAAAGCTATGCTGATCCAATTTCGCTGCACATTTCTTACTCAACTTGACACAATCAGTTAATTATCACAGTGTACAAAATGGAGGCTGATGGCTGTGCTAGATGAATCATGGAGGAAGCAAGATCCCAAGGAAGTGAGGGAATTCAGCAGAACCAGAGAGTTTGCAGGCAAAGGACACTGCAAGCCCTGAGCTTGGCTAATGTCAGGGATGCTCAGAGTTTCTTGTGAAAGTCAGTGAGTCTAGAGCCAAACAATTGTGGAAGTGATAATTTAGAGATGAGAACCTGATCAGAGGATCCCATAGATCACTGTAAAGACATTGGCTGCTATTAGACATAAAATTGGGACATAATAACATTTTGTAGAGTGTCATGATTTCATTAATGTCTTAGAAGCCTTCTTGAAGTAATATTGAGAGAGATTACGTGGAGCTGAAGTGGAAAAGAGAGGTCTATTATAAGGGAATCATGGTGGCTTTAGATCAGGGTCCTGCTGCAGAGGTGACAGCAACATATTTTCAAGGGAGACTCTGCAGGATTTTTTCTTGTACTGACAAATGCTGCTGGAAAGAGGAATCAGAAATAATTCTAAAAATTTATCTGAAGAAATCGAAAGGGTGACTTCCGTCTATTCCACTAAGATGAAAATGTCTGTCAGTGAAGCATTTGGGGATTACTCTACCCAGAAAACAGCTCTGGACATGCAAGTTTGGGAAATCTATTTATATTTCAGTGATGACTCCAGTTGATTTAACAGTCTGGGTTTTATATAGACATGTGAATTGGAGATACACATTTGGGAGATGTTAGCACAAAGATGGTATTTAAAACTAAGACTAAATCAACAAGGACTAAGTGTGGACACTTCAACATCAGAGATCAGAAACAAAGGAGAAACTCATAGGAAAGAGCAAAAAGAAAGCCAGGTCTTGAAAGGCAAAAAGAAAGAAAGAGAAAGAAAGAAAGAAAGAAAGAAAGAAAGAAAGAAAGAAAGAAAGAAAGAAAGAAAGGAAGGAGAGAGGCTGGCAAGAAGGAGAGAACTGGCAATTTGGCCAACACTATCGATAGGTCAAATAAGATAAAAACTGAAAAGTGACTGCAGATTTAGCAAGGGACAGGTCACTGCTGGCTTTGACATAGGATTTTTTCCCTTTTTGTAAAATGGTAGAGGTGAAAGCTAGATTATAATAAAATTCCACAAAAGCTTTCTTTTGAAATTTTACAATTTTCTTCATTTTATATCCTAGAGTCATCAATGCTTTTTTTCCACAGAACATAGCACGGTTTAACCAAATGTAAGAATTTGTTGATCTTACAGAATAGATGACAGTAATCCCATTCTTATTTTTTTCTTGATTCTGAGATATGGATAGCTAGCTAGCTAGATACATAGATACATAGATATATAGATAGATGAAGGTAGGTGGATAGATGTGCATAGTATTTTGTGCACACATATGTTTACTCGGCAAATGGATATGGTTGTAGTAAAGCTTCAAAGAATTATGATCTTTCTGGAAAGCTCTAAATTTGCGTGAGTGCTTCTTCCTTTTGAGGTAGTCTCAGAAAAATTAGAATGCACAGAGGCAACTCCCTCAGACTACATGCCTGCTAAATGATGAGACTGGCCTCTATCATAGAATAAAATTCTTTACAGGTGTATGATCTTGTATAAAATGATGCAAAGTGGGAATCATGTTCAAAAAAATAAGCAGTAGTTATCTTCTGAGAACACAGATGGCTTCGTTGATATTCTGTGTATAAATAATGACAACATAATTTTATGTTTTCCAATTAATTGTACAGTCTCAAAAATATAAAAGGAAATAATAACAGATCAGAAAAAGAGAGAAAAACTGGAGTGGGAAGAAATCCTAAGTCATCCTGAAGGCCACTTTTCTTCCAGTGAGCAGACTGGAAGGTGGGATGGAGGTTGTGTAAGAAGAGGGAACCAGATCTCAGCTCTCCTCCCCCGCCACGAAAGCAAGGACTTCAAATGATGCCTTTAAAAAAAAAAAAAACAGGCAAGAAGCGTAATAACTAGAGCAAGCAGCTGGAAATCTTGTTGTCTATGTGCGATTCAACGATGGTAGAATGTTCACTGCCACAAAATCAAAACAGAATACCCACCCCCACAGATTTGACAAAGAAAAGATATACATTTGTCAGACATCAGAATAACAAAACTGAAAATAAAAGCGATTCTTAGCCAAAGAAATATATAGAAAACAAAATATAGGTTGCAAAATTAGAAGTTGACATTTAAAAATGAAAGAGAAAAATCCATGTTGATGGTACTAGAAAAAAAATTAATGCTCTAAAAAGAGATAGCTCACAAAGATTTTTAAAATCACTTGGGATACAGAAAAAACTGAATATTAAAACAAGTAAGAATTATAGAGAGGATGGAGCAGCCTATGCATAATAAACAGAAGCTATTCAAAACTTTTCAAACCTATTTAAAAAGAGATCACTTTAGATTATAAAATAAGACTAACAATATCTGAATATGTGTACCATTTTAAAATATCCCTAACAATTTCAACAAAATAATAAATCAATATCAAAACATCAGGTTCAAACAAATTTATAAAATTAGAACTATACCTTAAAATAATTCATTAGTCAAAGAAAACATTGTAACTGAAGTTTAAAAATAATTAACATTAAATGACCCACAAAGTCACTAGTACACACTGAAATGTGCCACTTTTTCCTTACTGAACCTATAGTCTTTGCACTGAGCTACTTCTCAAACCTTTTAAGTTTCCTTTCCTTTCTTTTTTTTTTTTTAAATTTCAAGACTGTATATAAGTGACTATTTTGCCCAGGCTGTCCTTGGACTTGAGATCCTCTTGTTTTCAGCTTCCCAGAGGCCTGGGTCTACAGGGATGTGCTACCATGTCCAGCTCTGGCATTTTTTTTAACCTAATGTCTTTCACCTCTGAGTTTACCCATCTGTTCTTTGCTTATGACACTGGGATAGGTATTTTTTATTTCCATACTCTCCACTGACTTCCAGTTAGGGAACTTGAAAACCAAGGAAGGAGACTGTGACCTGGTTCCTTCTCCTGAACCTTTGTTGTCACTCTGTGGTAGCTATGGCATCCTCTCAATCACCAGGAGCTTTTTCTGTGGCTCACATTTCCCTAACCAATCATGTTGCACCACATTTAGTAGTAACATGACCAAAAAAAAAAAAAAAAAAGTCCCATCTTGGGGAATGGGGGTGGAGTCCTTCCTCTGAGTTTGTATTTTCCAGCACCTTGGAATTTCCCTTCTTTTCTTCCATGAAAAAGGCTTCTTTGCAACTATTACAACCCTTTTACACTTCAGTATTCCTGGTTAGCTTCTTCCACTTTTCTGTATTTTGTTAATCAAGTTCTTATATTGACTCTTTGAAAACATTAATACTGTGAGGTCCAGGCTTCCCAGACAGGGCAAAGAGCATGTATAATCTAAGGCAGAAGAGTTTTATCAACATAAGCATCTGTACTAGTCGGCCAAGGTCAACTTTTATCAGGCCAATATTTCATGTTGAAAAATTAATAGGGGAATATCAGACAGACTTCAAAGAAATCATAGTTGTGAACCTAATGGAGAGAAGCACAGAAATTAGTGAAGTATGAAACCGGTAATAGAGAAGATCAAGTAACTCAAAAGCAGTTTACGTAAAGAACATAAAAGCAAAATGAACAAAATGTTTTTGACATACTGACCATGATTGAGGAAGCATAAGTATGTAAACTGAATACTTATTTCAAAACATAAAATCAATTGGTACAATTGACTTTATTGAGTAAAATAGAAAAAATACATAATCATATCGGTAATTTCAATGAAGCATTCAACATGTAAAAATAGACATTTTTCATTATAATAAATCTAAACAAAATAGGAGTAAAAAAGGAACTCCCTTACACTAAAAAAGTTAAAACGAATTTAAGAATTTTTATTAGTAATGCTTATAGTTCATAATGACTATGGTCATTGTGGGAAGTTGGTACATGTACATGATACATCTTAAGTCTTTTCATCAAAAATTTTACCAACTTTCAAAGTTACTAATGCAATTCAACCACACTCTTTAGTTAATAATAAAGGATTTCAGCAATTTCCTTTTCACTCAAAATTGTTCTGATACTTTTGATCAACATGAAACAAGATTAATGAGTCATACTCAGGAGACTGAAGCAGGAGGATTGCAATTTTGTGCCCAGTCTGGGTAATTTAGTGACACACTAAGAAGAAAAAAAGAAAGAAAGGAAAGAAAGAAAAAAAGAAAGAAAGAGGAAAATATGCACGTGTATGTTTATAGGTGTGTGTAATAACTAATAATTCTAAAAATTATGTGGAAAATAAGTGAAATACACGTAGTACTTAAACATAGATTCTGAAAACCTTGATCTCATAGGACTGCAGAGTAGAATAGTGGCTATCAAAGGCAAAAGAGAGTAGGAAGATGGAGGATGAGGAGAGGCTGGTTAATGTGTACAAAGTTGCAAGTAGGAGGAATAAGTTTTGGAGTTCTTTAATACATCAGGGTGAATATAATTAACAAAAATACACTACATATCTGAAGACAAAAGAGAGAATTTTGAGTGCATCAACCATGAAGAAATGATAAATTTTAAGGTGATGGATATACTAATTATCCCAAATTAGTCATCAAATGTATGTAGATGAATCAAAACTTCACATTCTGCTTCATAAATATTTGTGAAATATTTTGTTAATAAAAGTAAAGTTAGATTTTGTTTGTGTATGTGTCATGTAAAGATTTTGGACCCTGATTAATCACAGATATATATGTATATATTTATATATACATATAAATATAAATATACATATATATATAGAGAGAGAAAATGAGAGAGATACAGGGTCTAAAAGGGTCTAAATAATAATACTACATTTGCTTCACTAATTCTCCATGTTATGTGAATCATAAATTAACACTTATTTTTAGTGTGCATTAGCCCTCATTCTGTATAACATTTTGAATTTTTGAAAGATATTTTAAAATTAAAAATTTAAGAATTAGGAATTTTATTTCTTGAGTTACAAAAATGGCTGTTGCCATTTTTCTACAGTGAAAGTAATAGAGAGGTCTCTAACTGAAGTACTGACTTCATAATAATTTTGGAATTTCTCTATGTGCGAGATAAAAAATTATGTGAGTTGGGACCCAAGAAGGGGATTATAATCCTCATCTTTTGTTTATTACTTTGGAGAGGTAGATTAATAATGTTACCTCTCTAGATTTCATTCTCTTCATCAGTCAAATGTGTGGATCAGATGAGACAAGTGATTTAAAATTTTATAAGGATATTAGGAAGTAAAGAAAAATGTATTATTCAAAATCAATTTATTCAGAAATTAAAAATACAGGGCATATGTAGCAGTTATACTTTTCTGGAAATAATGCATTAAAAACTCTGATCATGAATTTTTCCCAAAAATTGTAAAAGGCCTGGAGTGGTAGCTCAGAGGAAAGGCCTCATGTTCAATTCTCAGTACCTGCGCGCGCGTGCGCGCGCGCACACACACACACACAGAACAACTCCTTCCCACTACACCTCTTGCTGGAGTGTTCACTTCCACCTCAAGCAATGAAACCTTCCACATACTTTACGGTTTCCATCATCATGATAGCAAATCAATTAAAAAATATAAATTCAGAAGAATGAGAGCAACAGAAAAGGCAACATTAGAAAGATATCAATAGAATGTTGAAATCTATAAAGTGCACAGGTAAATGGGAATAGAATCAAAACTGGACAACGTAATGCAGAAATTTATCCAGAATTTGCCTATTTCAAGAACTCTGCTTTTCTGTAATATGGGCTTCGACTTTTATGCAAATCTTCTTATTGCCAACAAAATAAAAAACCAAATAGCTCTGGTTGAGTGGTTAGAGAAAGATAATATATAGACAAACTTAGCCCTTAGTGCAGGTATAGATATATATTTTTAAATGAAAAGATCATGAGGAATGACCAGGTGCAAATTTTAGAAAAAAATGAGAACCAGAGAAATATAAACTGAGCTCCAAACCTCATATGCTGTGACAGCATTTATTGACCAGAGAAAATGTAAACATGTATTGCAACAGTACTATTGTGTGGTAAGCAGAAAGGTTAAGGGTCAAGATCCACACAAAGTGTGTTACAGATTCACACAAAGTGGGTTACACAACCACAGCCATAACCCGCAGGCTGCATACTTACAACTATAGCAAAGGAGATATGGAGACTCCACCAACGTTACCAGCCAGAGACAGCAGAGCAGAATATCTGCTCCCTGAAATTCCATATCCAGAACAAATATGTTTTGAGAACAATGAAAATAAAAAGCCCTGTTTTTGAAAACAAAATCCTCAAGCATTTGGCAATAGCAGATGCTTACTAAAGGAATTTAAAAGAATGTACTTTCCGCAGGGGCAACTTGATCTTTGATGGCAAATTAGTGGTGTAAGAAGAAATAGTGAACGAAGGAAGTGTTGAGTACACGCATTTATTTAATACAGTTGACTACGCAGCAATGAAATCGAACAAACTACATCCGGGTACAATAATACAGACAAGTCTTAGCATATCGATAAAAGAAATTATGTAAGGATTTTAATAATTAAAGGTTCTGAATAATCAAAGCAAATCCACATGGTTGAATGATATAACCAGTAAGTAGCTAAAAGAAAAAAGGAAACAAATATTTTTACTAAAATTCTTCATAACGGCTGGATAATGATGGTCCAGGTGCGGGGCTTCTGGATGCTAATATTCCTGCTGGGACCCAAAGTGGGAATTGGAAGAATACTCACTGTACAGTTACTTCTGTGTATATATTGTTTTACTGCCTTGTATTTTTATTTAATTTCATAGTAGAAATAATTCCAGACCTAAAGTGAAATAAGCAATTCATATTTTGGAGTGAGTTTCATGGAAAAGTCAGTATATTTATCTTTGATTCAAAGAATTATTTAGGAATACAGTCTTCTCCTACAAGGTGTTAACATTAAAAGGGACCCAGAGTCATATTGGTCAAGAATAACCATTCTGCTTTCAGGATCATAAATTTGTATTGACTTCGAACAATACGGGGTTCTTCCTTGCTCAGTGTGCCTTAGTGGTGGTTTAGATGAGATACCCCAGGATCCAGACTTTTGCTCAAGACTCACTGCTCATGAAAGGCTTAGGATCTGCCACTGGATTTTCTGTACTTGGCTTGCAAAGTAAGGAATAGAGGATAATATAGAGGAGTGGTAGAGAACCTATGGCACATGTATCACTTTGTGTCACTGAAAGCTCTAAAAGTTTCTCCATGACTGCTGTATTTTGTGGAAATTCATAAGGGTCCGCACATCACTTTGCCTACCCTTCTGCTGAAGAACTCTGAGTCACGTGTCTGCGTCTAAGTTAATGAAGGCCACAAAATGGATTTCAGATTGTTCATAGGAGGGAAAAGACAGCAATATGTGAACATTGACCTAGTTTCTGTCACAATTAGTTTCTTCATATTTTTCATTAGGTGGAAAAATATTTTTCATTCCAGTATTCTATTCCAAGCCATACTATAAATCAAATTTGATAATTAGTTAACAGAGCTTCTTGAATTTTATGCCTAGAAGATATGTTACATGAAAATGAGGAAGTGGACCAAAATGTAATAATTTATGTTCTAAAAAATCTGATATATATAGAATGAAAGAAGAAAATATCTGAACGATGATGAAGGAAAATTCATGATTTATCAGATTTAGAGAAGAACCAATAAAACCTGGGGCTACAGAATAGGAAGATAAGGCAGGGGGTAATTTTGGTTAAAATGTGTGGAAACACACATGGTACTTTATGTATATATGTTATATATGCTTAGTATAAGCATATATTTGTGCATATATATTATGCAAAGGAAAAATAAATATAATGACTTTAGTTCTCACAAAATGATGGATAAAATAGTATTAGACTTAAAGATAACTAAGTTAATAAATGAGGAAATTAGTAACCATGGAAAAGTGCATAGACACATAAGAAAGAAAATATGTTTCATAGATGGATCTCATAATTTACCTGCAAGTGGTATTTTCATAGTTAAAATAATGTAAGACACTGAAAATAGATTTAACCAATATGTTGTTATCTGTAGTACCATTGGGAAACTAGAAGAAGAGAAGTGTACATGTGTGTGTGTACATTTGTGTTGAGGTGGTCTGACTGTGAAGGGTGGAATCCTCATATATGTACAGTAATTAAAATTTCTTTTAGACTTCTATGCAAGGTACCAGTTTACCATTGATCTCAGCCAAGAAAGGCGTTCAATATCTACTTAGAGCTACTTCATAAACAACCTCTATGGCATTTACTTAGACTTGCTCAAAAAAAAAAAAAAAAACTGCTGACAACACCAAAAGAAATTTACACAATCATCATCAATCATTACAAAGAACTGTTGATTTTCCTATGTAACTCCTTGGTAAAGTTTAATATCGATTCCATCTGTTGTTTTAGCACTTTGTGCCTGAGCCAAACTCTTGTTAAATTTGTTCTTTTTAACAGGCCACTGTGGGAACTTAAGATCACAGTTGATCCTAAATACTGCTTCCCAGAAAAAAACTCCAAAATAGACAAGCAGAGTAATGATTTGTTTGATTTTAATGCCTTCAGATGGTAGGAGAGTACCCAAACTGTCTAAAACTTGCCCAAACTCAGATTTGAAGTGGATTCTTCCTTTAATCTTTGAGAGTGCTAATGTGTTGAGAGAGGAGTCATAACAATTACAGAAATACACTCAAGCTTAGTGGAGTCAAGCTACACAGCAATAGGAATTCAACAGTAAATCAAATCGTTGGATGGTCCACTTCCATAAGATCTTCAAATTAAATCTGCTAGATTAAAAAATCAAAGGAGTCTGTATCATTATTCTATGATGTCTTATAAAAATATTTTAAAATATCAACTTTGACATAAACTATGTTTCTGAAACTCTTTACAGATTAAAAAATAATAATAATTTATTGTCCTTAGTTTGAACCCCATAAAAGTGCATTGAATAATTTTGTGAAAGGCAAAAGAGAAAAAGGTCAAAGTGAAACATTTTGCTAAGGACAAAATTATCAATCACAATTAATTCATGTTGCTATTTTGTTGATATTAACAGGATGGAACAGCTTATCTTCCAAGGGGTAAGGGACTGTGCTTTACTGAATGGCACTGCCAGTTACTGAGATGTGGTTATATGGTAATATGAAGCTCTGTGAAGGCTTGAACCTCTATCTCTGGCAATTTTCATCTAGCATTAAACTAATAGACCTGTCCAGAACATTAATTTTATTTAATAAGTATACTTTATGTTCAGTACTTCTTAATGGAATATTTGATTATTTTCTTAAAAATTTACTCCCAAATTTTTTTTAAAAACACATTAATTTCTTACAAAAATCATAAATGTGATTTGCTTATAGAACTATGGGCAATTTTGTTATCAATAGGAGACACAATTATATAGATTAATTCACCTTAAAATCTTATTTATAGTCATTGATGTTTTATTTTTTATTTTTTTATTTTTATTTTTATTTTTATTTTTTGTGACACCAGGGATTGAACTCACCTGTCAGACAGGCACTTCAGTCACTGAGCCAAACTCCCGGCCCTGGTTTTTTGAGGTAGGGTCGCACTGTGTAGTTCAGGCCGGCCTTGCACTCGCGTTGTAACCCAAGCTGGCCTTGAACTCACAATGCTCCTCCTACCTCAGCCTCCGGAGTGCTGGGATTAAACGCGTGCGCCACCACACCTGACTGTCATTGATATTTTAAAATGACAATTTCAGTCTTTAATAAATAAAGACTGCATGAAGATTTTATTTTCTGCTTGAGAATACACTCATATTCCTAATGAGAATTCTAGATGACACTGCTGTTTTAAAAAATCCAGTATAATCCCCAGCTAAAAGACTTCATTCTGTTTCATTCACAAATATCCATAAATATGAATTATAGCTGCTAATATAGGTAATTATTGTTCTTCAATATATATGCCTTAATATTCTGGGTAGAAATTAATTAGTTAGCACAAGAGAAAATTCAAGAATTAAAAAAAAAATGGTAAAAAATTTTTAAGTTCCTAAACAGAAATTTGAATAGTCTCCTTAAAAAAGATTAAGAGAAAGGATAAATTAAAGAAGAAAGTAAGAAAGACAGAACCAAAGAAAAAGAAAATAGGGAGGACTTTGAATGTGGGTCCCTGGTAGAGCGCTCATCTCCCCTGCCTGAGGCTTGGGGTGGGTAGTAGAGAGGAATAGGAGAGAAGAAAGACATGCAAACATGGGTTGTTTTGCAAATTAGTTTCAGTAAGACTATTTTTGCTGAGAATAATTGACCTGAAAGATTAGAACAATGCTTTATAATACAGGCTATGATTAATAAACGTTTGTTGAATGAGTAAAATAAAGTAATATGCCTGTGATAATTTCTTTAAGTTCAGCACAAAGCAGCTAAAAGAAGACTTCTGGAGATGACATAAGAGCTAAATGATGTTCATCTAAGAAAGCAGATCTTACACCTTAGCATTTACCTATAGAATGTATCCTGATCTGTTACACCTGCCGCTTGTAAGGAACACTGTGGCCCATTACTAACACATGTTTAACTTTAATAAGTCTCAGTATTAGTAGGCTGTCTTTGCCTAAAATTATTTGAAAGAGTAAAACATATTATACTGATAGTTAATATTAAGCCAGATTACTTCAAAATAAAATTGAGAGAAAATTTGTTACTTTTGTAACATGCACTTATATAAAATATAAACAACTTCTTACTTACGACAATTAAGTACAGTTTTCAACTTTTAAAAACTTTGGGAAACTGAGAACTGTACATTTTTAGATGAGTTGGTTCAATGTTGTTCATTTTCCGTAATTAGAAAACACTGAATGTTTGATTGCAAGATGCTCTCTGATTCTGAAGGTTAAAGGTTAGGGAGGTAAAATCTGTGTATTTAAAGAACTCACTTATTCTGTGCAACAAAAGCACAGAAAAAATGAATGAAGGAGAGACCGTGGAGTTCTGAGTCTGAAAGACCCACCATGTAAACAGTGAAGGACATCATTCATTCTGGTTGAAAGAAGGCTTTATATGAAGTAAACATAGAAGGACTAAAAAGTTGACAAATAGATCAAGTAAAAGTGGGAAATCAGGCAAAAATAACAAAATGAGCTGTATCTTAGAACTGTGATTATAAGGTAAAGTTGAGTGACTTCATATTGTAGGGACACTACATTGATGGCAGTAGCAAATTACAGACCTTGTAAGAGAGAAGGAAATACAAGCTGGGAGGGTTCTATACCATCTTTAATAATTTGAGGTATTAGAAAAATGACTGGGTCAGTGTTTATCTGCCATAATGAAAAGACAATGAATGAAGATTTTTAAGGAAAAAAGCCACAAAATTTAGTTTCTAAGTCAAAACACAAAACATTTGATGTCATATCAGGTGAAAAGAAAGGAAACAGTGAAACCTTAAGGAACTGTCAAGAGACAATGAAGCCCAAATTTAGAAGGTGACAGGTAGACACAAAGAGAAATTATATTTCCAAAGACAATTTAATTTAGAAATACAGATGATTTAAGGATCAAAGACTTAAGAGAGAAAACAATAAAGGGTGACAACTTCGTGTTTCCAGAAGAGTACCGTATCAGTTAACTTTTATTATGTAATAAAACATACCAAAGACAAGTTACTGTAAAAATACTTATTATTTTATTATTTTTTAATTATGTTGATCATCAGGCATTTCTGTTGAGCTGGGCCTGGCCCAGGGATGTTGGCGGGGCTTGCTCAGTGTCTGTGGTGTCATTTGCTGGGAGCTGGCTGAGCCCCGTGGATTTTCTTGTCCTTCTCCAGGGCAGTGTAGGGTTTCTCATACGGTGGTTCTGAGGCAATTAAGACAGCCACGCAAGGCCCACATGTGAGCTTCGAGATGGTGTCTCCTTGCTTCCTCACATTCTGGTAGAGGAAGCAAGTCATGAGTTTACCTTTTCCAAGATGGGAAAATACATCATATTGCTTGATGGCGGCATCTACAAAGCCACAGCACCAAGGGTTGCTGACACAGGGTGGAGAAAAAGCACAGTCATGTGGTGAACAGTGCACTGGCAGATGATAATGCATCTGTGAGAAGAACAAGCACAGAAGGTTAGTTGGTTTCGGAGAGGAAAATGAAGTCTTTGGTAATGTTGAATTTCAGGTTCTACTTGACTGTCTAGAAATATTCAGTGAAAAACTGAATTCAGGAAGGGCAAAATGACCTGTAAAGGTTATATAATTCCTTAGGGATTCCTGATGCCTAGACACAGGGCTCAATCTGTAATCTAACATCCTTTCAGCTAATACTAAAACAAGACAATTAAATTTTTAAAATTATTTTCAAATAGATGGTATGCTTATTTATGAAATAAATTATTTGACTCTACCCTAGCTGAAAAATCAATTCATTTACTAAGAGGTCTACTAAAGTCTCAATCAAGAGTAAATGATTGGTGGATACAATGTTGAATTTACTACAGTCTGTGGTTTACTGCTGATTATAGAGAATTAACTATAAACAGAAACAGACGTTGGTTCTCTTACCAATACTAAGAGTTCTGCTCTCAAGAGCAAGTGAGATTATTGTAGTTATACATTTTTCCACTATACATGCAAGTTGTTTTCAAGGGCCTACAATGGTGAGTCCATTCCTTTACTTACAAACACTTGTAAAAATTAAGTTTCAGTGAAAATATTAATATTTTAAATTTTTAAAATTAAAGGATATAAGCCGGGCGTGGTGGCGCACGCCTTTAATCCCAGCACTCGGGAGGCTGAGGTAGGAGAAGCGTTGTGAGTTCAAGACCAGTTTGGGCTACAACGTGAGCGCAAGGCTGGCCTGAGCTACATAGTGCAACCCTGCCTCAGAAAACTAGGGCCGAGAGTTTGGCTCAGCGGCTTAAGCGCCTGCCCTGGCAGGTGCGAGGTTGTGAGTTTATATATACAATTTTTATTTGTCAGTTAAATATTTTTAAAGGTAAATTTAAAATGAGAAAAAGAATTATTTCAAGTAGTAATACCACTGTTCATTTTTCAGTTCAGGTTAAATATAAAACATACATCAGAAACAAAAATAGAAAAAAAAGTCAAGTGAGAAAGGAAATGAGCCCGGTTAACCATGAACTGCAAATCTGCACATTGTATATTTCTACACTGCATCTCTAGCATTTGTGATTGAGAAATCACTATAGCCACACTAAAGGCAAAGAAATACACATTCCTCTTAATATGTTTTGGCCATCCTTATCCTTCCAATCAACCTGACCAACCATATTCATATAGATTAACAATACAATGTATTTTTTTGGTAGTGTTAGAGATGAACCTGGGGCCTAGTGCATGCTAGGCTAGAATGCTACTGCATCTCTAACAAAGAATATAATCTTTTTATGACTTTTTTCCCCCAATCTGTCTTTTTAAGAAACAAATGGTAGGACCAGGGATATAGCTTAGTGACACAAGCCCCTGCCTGGCAAGTGCAAGGTCCTGAGTTTGATTTCCAGTACAAAACTAACTAAATAAATAAACAAATGAGAACTTGTTTTCTCTTACTTACCTGATACATTTTATCCTTAGTACTACATGTACCAACTCCCCTTGATGAATGTAATAATCATTATGTACTACAATTATATACTAATGGAAATAAAATAAACAGAAGCCAGCTCAGCATCACCTACCTGATGCAAGAGGGTAGTCTAGCAATTAGAGCAGTGCCTGCATTTGGTTTTCCAGAATGCATAGGAAAATTGTAACTAGTTTACTGCCAATGAATTTCTGCTTTTTATTTCTCACATGAGGGGAAGTGCATTAGAAATGGATAAAAATATTAATGGGTAAAAGATTTAGAATTATGCTACCCAAAATTTCCGAATCAGAATTTGCATTAAGGAGGAAGGAAGAGGAAAAGAAAATGCAGAAGAAAGGAAAGAAAGTTTGGGGGGTGGGGAGAACACAGCAAAGGGAAACTGTGTGACATTTCTTGTGCTGCAAACCATGCTTCTAACCTCTGGCTACATGACTCCATGAGGGGAGTAGCTGTGGGGCAGAATTGTCTGAGAGGTCCAAGAAGGCTGCAGGCACCTACAAAAATAACCAGAGTGTGCTTTGAGTGATAAAAGGAAATATCCAAAATTTTACTTCATAATTAATTCATTTTGACATAGACATTTTTATCCCTCATTCTAAAAAGGTGTTACTGATTTTTCATTTGAAGTCATTAATTTCTTTTTGAAGACAGATGAAACAAATTAGAGAAAGAGTTAAAATTAAACAAAGACAGCATGCAGTTTGTGAAATCACTGAACCCAGTTAGAGGGTGCTGAATGTGCTTTGGAAGGCAGAAAACTAAGGATGCCCTCGGTAGTCCTGGGTTACTAAGTTCCCATCAGTCTTTGGTGACCTGTTTTCTGGATCCATATCTCCTATCTGAGATACAGAGGTAAATTTCAGAGCTTTGTATTCAGTGGCCTCTGCTGCAGGAAGAGAGTGGTAACTTCAGGGCCCTTCCTGAACCATTGCTCGATCTACACATTGGATCTTGAAGCCACATCATCAGCAAGGCAGGCTGAGCTAAGAGAGAAAGGGTCACTTGACCATCCTATAACAGGAAACCTAGCGGTCTGGGTAATCTTCCCTGCTTACTCCCTTCCCTGAATCTGTGAACTTATCTTCCTCCTCAGAGCATCTTACTGTGTGAGTCCACAAACCACAGATCATCATCTTTTCTATTCCAAGACCTCACAGATAATTTGCTTAAAGCACTCTGGGAACCCAGTAGGACTTGAGGAGCAGATTCCACCACACAATGAATAATTGTCTGCACCTGGTGTGTGTGTGTGTGTGTGTGTGTGTGTGTGTGTGTGTGTATCAGGGATAAGACATGCTAAGTAGGTTCTCACTTTCACATTAAAATTTTTTGCAACCCAAAGTTGAATCACAGCCTAGCAAGCTGTTGCTGGCACATGATACTAGTTTTTTCTGTTTTATTTTGTTTCTGTAATATATTAACAAAATGTCCAAATCACATTCTTAACCTGAACATCAAAACGGATACCATGTTGAACCGTTTGTCATTGACTATCTCTCTTAAACTCTGTGCCTTTAAAACAGTTTCTCCAGCTTTTGAAATTTAATATTTTGCAAATACTCAATTAATTTGAAGGGGCCATTAGTCTGGCGCTTACCATCATGTAGAGAGTTCTCACTGTTCTATGGAAAGTGTGTGTTCCCAGAGAGAAAAGCAGAAATTGAACTTTCCCACTGAAACTCTCTGCCTCTGCCCATGTACCAGTGGATGGGCTTGAGGAGGTATGTGAAAATTTTCCTCATCATGTGGAAGTTTGACATATCCAAAGAAGACTTACTGGAACACTAAGTCACATACAAATAAAGAGAAAAATTCAGGTTTCCAGCTAAACCAAACTGTTCCATGATTCTTCTAAGTCATTTGCTGGCAGTAAAATTTATGTTTAGATTGCTAAAGTAATGGAGCTATGTTACTCTGGGCTACTGAAAGTCATGATCATGAATAAATATTTTAAACTTTCAATTGATCTATGCAATAAAATGACTTAGCAGCAATAAATTCTACTGTCAAGGGGTCACCTTTGGTCACTCGGCATCTATGTCTCCCATGAGTAAATCTTGAGAATTTGACTAAAATTTTTAAACAGACACTCAAGACACCTAAATATTCCTGGTCAGCAAAACTGTGAAGGTAATCATCTTTCCTTAAGTTACTGTTAAGACAATATTAACCTGAAAATAGTAAGCGATGAAAGGGGATTCCAGCAGCTAGAACTCTGCATACATGCAGTGTTGGGGTGGAGGGGGTTATGGTCAAATTGCACTCAGGTTCAAAATACTCTATCAATTAAGTTCTTTGGTGCACATGTTACTAACTACTTCTGAGTATAGCAAACCTTTTATAAGTTTCATCATTAGATTTCAACATTGTTACAAGATCTATAATTTTCTCCATTACATTAGGTATTTTTATGTATATGACAATTTTTTTTGGTATAAAAATAAAAATCCTGGGCAGGGGATATAGCTCAACAGCACACCTGCCTGGCAAGTGCAACATCCTGAGTTCGATTCCTGGTAACCAAAAAATAAAAATCCTGTATATATGATGACAATCTATCTAGCTAAACATGAGTACTTTTTTAAAATTTTGTTTCATGTTTTGAAACCATGTAGGCATAATCTCACCATTACTAGTTAACAAATTTTTAAAATGTGACACAATCAAATGAAATCAATCTCTGTTAACAAACATGAAACTATTTCTAAAAGAACTTTTACTTCCTATTACTTGAGAAAAAGGAAAAGGGAAATGAATTTTAAAAAAACTGCTGTAGCTGGGTGTGGTGGCACACTCCCGTAATCCCAGAACTCAGAAAGCTGAAGCAGGAGGACCACACCAAATTTGAGACTATCCTGGGCTACAAAAAAAGATGCTATCTCAAAAAAAAAATACAAACAAATCCATTTTATAACTAGTGCTGTGCATTCCCACACTCATCATTTCACTTAATATTTAGGCATTTCCTAAAGTTTCCTTTATTCCCTCTGCCCCATGATTCCTCGTCCATGTACCCTGCATACTCATAAATTGAGTATTTCTGCCATAGGCTTATTTATTTACTATTCTCATGCACTGGAAAAGCTTAGCTGATGATTTATTAGGAGCTTGAAGAAGTGACAAGTAACTTGGTAATGATGACATAACACCTAGAAAACATTTTTCACTTTAGGAAAACTACACAGTCAGTGTGTCTAGCATAGATTGTTAATGTCAATTGGGTTGATGAAATGAGAATTACATCATTCAATGTGCAATGACCTAGTTACAAGGTTAAAATAAATATAAATTTAGAAGAAGAAAATAAAATCCACACCCATAGAAACTAAATAATTGACCAATTATGAATTGACTAAAAATCAAAGATTTGTAGAATATTTATCATTCATCCAGTTTTGAGTGATGACATAGCACCACTGTTTGAAAGTGGAGGTTGGCTTGATTATTCAATTAAATAAGCCACATTTCTTTATTGATCACCTTTAGCATGTATTATTCATTTAAAATAATATTTTGGAACTTTTTATAATTTTTCCTGATTTTTCTGTGAATAAGTAGTATGATTTATAAAGCTTTTTGTCTCATTTATCTGAAGTCTCATGTATACCTGATAATACTTGAAAAACTACAAAAGACAAAAAGCGTAAGTTCACATTCTTTTTATTACATGTATGCATGAATATAATGGAAGAACAGCTATTTAGAGCAATTGTGTTACTTATGGCTTTAGTGGTAGCATTAGCATCAAACACAGCCTAGAAAATTGCAAACTGAGCTAACCATTAATTTGCCACTTTTAACCATATGGACTCGATTTGTGGTCATATAACAAAATCTAAAACAAATCAGAAAATTATATGCAGTATACAAATCCTTATGTCAATTTTGTCCTCAGGCATTAAAATTTAAAATGTGTTAAGGAGAAAATAGAAAAATGAAAGAAATGGAAAAGATTAGAAGTAAGGTTGGAGGACAAAGGAAGATAATGCTAAATTTGGGAAGTTGGTGCAGAAGATTGGAGGGAAAGAGAGAAGAGATAAGAAGAAGAACAGAACAGAATCACAACAACAAAGAGGCCAAAAACCATGTTCACATTCATGAAAACAAGATCAAACAATAAATGAGAAAAAAACAAAAAAGACAAAAACAAAATCCCAACAACAACAAAAATGAATGTGAGAGAGAGAGAGAGAGAGAGAGAGAGAGAGAGAGAGAGAAAATGAAAGAAAAAATTCCATTTCCAGGTCTGTCTCTGCTGTCTCTGATAGACATCGTGTGGTGACAAAGTCCTGATCTGTGCTGATCTATCCCAGCAAGTCAGCAGTAGCTTTTTGACAGGGTAGTGCATAATCTTAGTGAGCCTTTACTTTCTGGCTGAGATCAGACTCATTCATCCTGCAGTCATCCATGTACCTTCTGTGGGCTGAGCCCAGCTGGGAGCCACTCAATGGAGCTGGCAGCAGCTCTGAATTCTGAGCTCTGTCAGCCCCTCTCCTAGATGGCTCCCAGGCAATCACTCTCACACAGGAGGACTGAGCCCTCAGCACTCACTGATTGATAGTGCAGTCCTTCACGAATGCTGCTGCCCTCCACTGCTGCATCTCTCTGTGGAGGACTCGGGTTGCCCGCAGTCTCTGTGTGTACCCAGACTTGAACCGCTCCTCTCACACAGTGAGTCCCAACTCAGGGAAAAGGCACTGCCAGCTACCTCCTTCTTCATTGAAGTTTCTCTCTTTACTCTCTCCGTGTGCTTCAGTTCGAGCTTCAGATCCTTTCCTGGGTTCAGGGAACCCACTTCCCTCCTTTATGTCTTCTTTGTGTTGCTATATTCCAGCATCTGGATGGCGACTCTCAGAGAGGCTCTTTCTCTGCTGCTTACTGCTCTGCCATCTTGGTGCACCTTCTGACCATTGTTTAAATCAAGTATTTGGTTTTTTTGTTTGTTTGTTTTCTTATTGATGATTTGATGGGTTCTTTGTGAATCTTGTTAGATATGTCATTCAAAATATTGCCTCTCACTTACAGAGCACAAGTTCATAATTTTAATGAAGTCCAGCTTATTCTTTCTTTCTTTAATGGACTGTGCCTTAGGTATTAGAATCCAAAAATAACTGCCATTGTCAGGTTCATCTAGATTTTCTCTTGTATTAGTCTGAGTTCCTTTCCTCCTTTATGAAAGATCAATTGCCTAGAGTTAGGTGGTTCTATTTATTGGTCTTCTGTTCTCTTTCACTGATTTATTTGCTCTTACTTCTGTGAATACCACACTGTTTGAGTTATTGCAACTTTACAGTTCAGTCTTGAAGTTGAGGAGTATTAGTCATTTGAGATTGCTCTCCAATATCTTGGGGGCTATCATCGCTGTCTTGTCTTTTTGCATAAACTTTAGAATAAGATCATCAATATTAATTACATAATTTGCTAGAATATTTATCTGAATTGCATTGAAACTATGGAATAAATAGGGAAGAACTTAACAATATTGAGGTTTTCTTTCCATGAGCATAGAACCTCACCACTCATTTATTAATCATTGATTGTATTAACCACAGTTTTATAGCTTTCCTCACAAATTTTGTATAGATTATGTTGCAGTTATACCCAAAATTCAATTTTTGGTGCAAATATAAATATTTTATTTTGGTTTTAAGACATAAATATTCATTCCTATAATGTAAAAAAGTGACTGAATTGTCTATATTAATTCCTGCAAACTGCTATAGTTGCTTTTGTGTTCAGTGAATATTTTTGGTTAGTTATGTATTCTGTGAACAAACAGACTTTTATTTCATTTTGCCCATATAGTGCAACTTCTTTTCTTTTCTCATTGTATTAGCTAGCACTTTCACTAATACAATAATTAAAAAGAGTAGTGAGAGAGAATATCTTTAGTTTTGTCTAAGAGCTTTTAGCTGAAATGAATAGTTATTAGATTTTGTCACCTTTTTTTTTCTTTTTTAATGTCTATTGGTACAATTGGTTGAAGTTTTTCCTAATTAGTCTGTTGATATAATGGATTGCATTACTTGATTATTGATACTGAACCTATCTTTCATAGCTGGGGTAAATCTTTCTTGATCATGGTGTATTGTTTTTATACTTTGTTGGATTGATTTGCTAGCAGTTTGCTGAGGGTTTTTGTATCCACGATTATGATAGACATTGGTCTGCAGTTTAGTTCTTTTATAACGTCTTTGTCAAGTTTTGGTATAGGATAATGCTGACTTTATAGAATGAGTTAGAAAGCATTACCTCTGCTTCTACCTTCTGAAAGAATTTGCGTAGAATTGATAGCTTTCTCCTTAAATGTTTGTTAGAATTCATCACTGAAATCACCAAGGTCTTGGTGCTTTATTGAAAGTTTGTGAGTTACTGCTTAAATTTATTTAAGAAATAATGGTTTCTTCTGTTTGTCTATTTCTGTTAGCATGAGTTTTGGTGAATTATATCTTTCAAGGGATTGGTCCATTTCACTAGTTTATCAGATTCTAGCTATTAGTAATATTCCTTTATTATCCTTTTAACGTCCTTAGGCTCTGTAATAATGTCCCTTCTTTTGTATTTGATATTAGTAATTTGTGTGCTCTCTCCTTTTTTCTTAGTCAGGTTAGAGAATAACCAATTGTGTTCATCTTTTCAAATACTAGTTTTTGACTTCATTTATATTTTTATATGGTTTTTCTTTTTTAATTTCAATGATTTCTGTTTTTATTTAGTCTCTTCTATTTATTTCAGATTTAAATTGTTGCTTTGGTAGTTCCAAAGATGTAATTGGAGATGACGGAGTTCTTTTTTTCTAACACACACATTCAATGTTGAAAATTTACCCCAAGCACTGATTTTGCTACATAAAATAAATTTTGAGAAGTTGTATTTTCACTTTTATTTAGTTAAAAATACTTTAAAACTTGTTCTGATGTTTTTCTCAGAATTAAGTGTTACTTGCCTCAACTTAAGAGTTTAAGCTCCAACTATTTGGGGATTTTCAAGCCATTTCTCTGTAATACAAAACAGATGACAGGCATTGTATAATTTCTTTTAAATTTGTTACAATCTGGCTTTATGATGCAGAATGTGGTCTGTGTTGGTCAGTGTCTCATGTGAGAGTAAGAAGAACACATATCATACTTTTTGGTCAGAATAATTGACAGATGCAAATAACATCCAGTTAATCAATCACATTGTTGAGCTCAACTATTTCTTACAGAACAGGATTTTATCCTTAATAGATTTGTCAATTTATTATAGAAGACTGTTGAAATCTCCAAATACAGAAGTGGATCCATCTATTTATCCTTGTAGTTCTATCAATTTTTACTTACACATTTGAATGCTCTGATTTTAGGCACAAGGATGGTCTTCTTGACAAATCAACCCCTTTATCATTATCTAATATTGCACCTCTACATCTCTGACAGCTTTCATTCTTCTGATACTGTATCTACTCTGCCTAAAGTTAATAATATTTTTTTTGCCTACCTTTGATTATTTTTAGTCAAAAGTAGCTGTCTCAGCCCCTTTATTTAATCTATATGTACATTTATATTTGCAGTGGTTTTGCTGTAGACAGCCTACCACTGGAGTTTGGTTTTTATATATACCCTGACAATCTCTGCCTTTTAATTACTGTATTTAGACTACTTATTTTCAAAGTGATTTCTGATATAATTAAGAGTTATGTCTAATACACTTTTTCTGCTTTCTACTAGTCTCTGTACCTATATTTTTAATTTCACTCATCTAGTTTTTGAGGTTTTAATTGAGCACTTTATATGGTTCTATTTTTCTTCTTTCACAGCCTTTCAGTCGCACTTCTTTTTTAATTCTTTTTACTTGTTGACCCGGTAACAATGGACAGTACATTTACAATCGAGTCTACTTATAAATAATACAATACCATTTTACATGTAGTTCAAGCACTGTACAATACCAAAGTAACTGATTCCTCCCTCACCTTGTATCATTGCTATCATTGATTTCATTTCTATGTCAACATATATAAGTGTGTGTTCAAGAGTATGAGGATGCATTATACAATAAATTGTTGCTATTAATTTGGACAAACTGTTGTGTGCTAAAATGATTAATAATTAAACTTATTTTTAAAATTTGCCTTCATTTATTTTGCAATGTTCTTTCCATTGTGTAGATATACGTTTCTGTCCTAGATCAACTTTCTTCTCTTGGAAGAATGTTTAACATTTCTTATTTGAGAGGTACACTGCAAGTCAGTTCTATCACTTTTGTTTGTCTAGTAGTGTTTTGCTTCTCCTTTACTTTTTGAAGCGTAATTTTGCATGGTAGATAATTCTAGCTTGGTTTTTATTTTGCAACTCAATGTTTTAAATATTTTGTTTCAGTCATCTTTAGTCTGCAGGGTTCTGAGAATTTTGATTAATTATCATTATTTCTCAATAGCTAAAACATGTTTCTTTCAATATTTTTTCTTTCATTTTTGGCTTATATATATATTTTTGCATTTTTTCACTTATTTTAGTTTTCTCTGAGATTCCTGATGTTTGACAAAATTCTCATGCATTACTACCCTGAATATTTTTTCTGAGTTTTTCTTCTTCATATGTATTTCTAATAATACACATGTTATTTATACCTTCTGTAGCTGTCCTATCATTCCTAAATATTATGTGAGGTTTTTTCTTTTTTTTCTCTTAGATTTTCAGTTTTAGAAATTTGTATTGAATGTCTTCAAGCTCAACGATTCTTTTCTTACATATGTTCAATCTAGTACTGACTACATGAAAGGCATTCTTTATTTCTTCAACAGTGTTTTAGTTACCTGGCACTTACTGATTATTTCTTAAAATTTCCATCTCTGCTTGCATTGTTCATTTGGTTTTTTATCCTAGCTTCTTTACCCTTTAGGGTCCTTAGTGTGTTAATCATAGTTGTTTTAAATTTTCAGTCCAATAATGTCAACACCCCTGTGGTATCTGTGTCTGGTTCTGATGTTTACTCTTTCTCTTGAAGTGCGCTTTTGCCATTTAGTATTCCTTGTGGGTTTTTTCTTGATACCTGGATGTGCTGTGCTGAGTGAGGGGATCTGCAGTGAACTGTTAAGCAGTACCAACATAGTGGCGAGTAGCATGAGGAAGAACATTCTACAGTCCCAAATTTTTAGTGGTCCTTCACCTCTGGAATGTGAACGTCACACATGCTTATCAGTTTTTATCACACTCTCAGTGGAGACAAAGTAGCTAGACTTGGATATTTTCCTTCTCTCACATGGATATTGGGATATTGTGGATGTTGAATTGGATATTTTCCTTCTCCTGCATGGAAAGCTAGAGTGGGCTGGAGTTGGGAATTTCTCTTCCCTATAGCTCCTCCCAGGGGCATGCCTATTTAAGGACAAAATGTTCTGTTTCAAATGCTTCCTTCCCTCACCCCTTCACCCCTACCAGAAGCAGAAAATTTTTCACTGTGAGAAACTTGCTGAGCCCCAGAGACAAAATTCATAAAACTGTGCTCCCCAGAGTCGCTCACTCTGGCCTCCAGCAATTCATCTGGTACTGTTTGGGAGTTGCTGGCTCCTGCAGTGGTTTTTGCCCTGGTAAGTTTGCTTCTCTGTGCCACCTGTCACTCCAGTTCAGAGGATGAGGTTTTGCTTTCTGTCCTTATTTCTCTGATGACTCCAAGAAGAGCTGTTGACTTTTTCCAGTTTTCCAGTTTTTTATTTTTTGTTAGGATAATGTAGTGATTTCCATGCTCCCTCCCTGCAGATCAGAAACTGCCTTTGATTCTCTTTTTTCTGTTCCTAATCATTTGCTCTTGTGTTTTCCTATATATAGGTACTTTCTCATTCTCTGTGCACCATAACTTTATTCATGAATCATCATTCATAGCAAATGTCACTTCTTCCAAGAAACATTCTCTGATTCTTCATATCATTCATAGTCATTATAATAATACTTGTTGTTCATAAATCTTTATAACTTTTCATTAGAGTAATTTATATTTGTTTGTTGAAACTCCTGCTAGATTATAATCTCCTTGGAGACAGGAAACAGTTTCTAATTCTGCATTGTGTTTCATGAGCCTACCATTTATGGCTTTTATAGGTATAAGAGATAGTATTTAGAAGATGAACGAGTTAATTGCATTTGTGCTATAACACTGGTCATTATAATTGTCAAGTAAACCATAATGTAATCTATGATTGGGAACTGACACATTATTAAACTCTTAAGACAGCATTAGGAAAATTAATCTTAATTGAGACTTTTGACTCCTGACATTTCAGTTATTTTCAAGTTAAAATCTGAGATAGACCAAACTTTGAGAATGTGAGCACTCACCCATGTGACAGAACTAAAGATCCTCCCCACGTTGCTTGCATAAAATCCCATAACCATTCCTTAGGTCAACCAAATTATCCCTCTGTTGAGCTTCAACATACCACTGAAAACCACTAGGCTTAGGCATAGCTCAGTAATGTCCTCAAGGGACCCTCTAAGACGCTACTTACTCTGCTCTTTTGTTTCAATCATGCCTCAATACACATCCTTGTAAAAGTGTATCTGGGTTACACTATAGTCTACACAATTCCTCCATCTGAACACCATGGAGAGTATTCCCAAAGATGGACCATTTTCCCAGCTGGGTGATATCTCTGGTCCTGTCCCTTGGGGCCTCCTTTAATCCACACCCTATTCAGCAGATGTGGTGATGTAGAAACAGTGTTAATCTTCTTGATCTTCTTTAGTGCCCTTTCCCAAATTCAACAGTGTAAATTAAGGTTTTGAATTCCTAATATAGGTAAGAACATTGCTTCTCAAATAAAAGGACCTGATGTTTCCACTTGAGGATATTGTTCTGAAATTATTAAATTCTCTGATTCTCCACCCATTTTTCAGTATTTCAGGATCATGAATATTCGTTGGAGATCCAAACTGCACCCTACATGGCTGGTGGCACTCCACAGGGAGGCAGGGTATCCCTCTCCCTCTACTGACAAGTTATGTCCAACTGTGCTGAGGGTAGACTACCCACTTTGTCTCTCTTGATCTTAGAATAAAACCCCAGAGAATGTCTGCATCTTGAGATAAGAACTTTAGATTTCTCAAGCATATATTTAACCACTTTTCTGAGTCACTGGGAACCTCCACCTTGAGTATCTCACTCTCACTGAATAAGGCAGTTATTGCAAGACCCTTCACATTGCACGGTCTTTTTGGATGGTGACTATATAGCCAATTGTTATGCTTCTGTGTTAATTATATTAAGAAACAACAAAACCTTGTCTCAGAAACTGACACGATGGCAGCATATTTTGAAAAATTTGAAAATGTCTGCTTGAATAAGGTATTTAAGGGTCAAATGAGAGAAGTAAGATATTGTTCCATATTTAATTCCACCTCAGAAATACGGAGTTGATATAGTAGATCTATTTGGTTTTTTAGAGTGTACAGATCCTTATTTAAGATGTGTAGGTTTTGTTTTTCTCAAAGTTTCTACTAAGGTATTGAGCAGGCTATGATTTTTTTTAGATGAAGAGTAAAACATTTTAAAACAGACTTTTTCAGGAGTTATCGTTTCAATCAAATGTAATTTGAAGAAAGAATTTCAGATTTATGAAAAAATAAAACACATAAAACGCCTCAGAATGCTGGGCTATATTTGACATACCTCAACTCTCAGTGGGCAAGAATTAAATCAGTTAACTATGTCTTTTTAAAACTCCATAAGATTTAATGTGACCATGACATTTTTGCTTCCTCTTCTATTAGGTGTGAACTCTACGAAGAGTTTATAAAGGTGTTTTGGGAGAAACAGAATACAATCTTTGCCAAACCTGACTCAGTCAGGATTTATAGAGGAGGATTTGTGTAAGTTAAGTCAGTAAAGTCCCCAAGCAGAGTAATTGGAACATCTGGAATCAATAATCTCCATAGGACTGGTTTCCTCGCCTCAAGTTTTCTTTTTCTTTCTTTCTTTTTTTTTTTTTCTTCCTGGCAGGTTATCCAGCTTATAACTTTAGGAAGTTATATTTGGTTTGAGAATTGAAATACATTTGGAGACGCAGCTGCAAACATCAGCTTAGGGTCAGAATGAGATCAACTGTATAGAGAATTTAGGACATGGGAGTTGAAATCACTTCGTTTAATATGAATTTTCTCAATTATAAAATAGAGCCATTGTAAGAAGTAACAGCATTTTAAAAATCAATGTTTAAATAAAACAAACATAGACCATCAATAAAAATGTACTAAATATGAAGAGAAAAATCATCATGCATTAATATGACCTGTCTGCATTAAGAATTATTGTTAAAATCCAAGTGATGATTTTACCTATTAAAGGGTATCAATGTGTTGTTCAGAAACTAGGTCAAGAAACTGGGAAAAAGAATGAACTTTTCACTTGTTTCCATTTTCAAATTAGCATCATTATTTACCAAGTTGTTTAAGCCACAAATGTGAAAGTCATCCTTGCCTTTTTCTTACCATAAATTTTCTTAATCATAAAATATAAAAGTGAGGATTGTGAGTTCCTTTTTCATGTTGCTTTGCAATAACATTGCTCTTTTTGAGCTTAATAGAATGTAAAGTTGAAAAAAGTAGCAATTTTTGATTATTTTGTTCTCTGAGTATCTAGTGTCAGATGTGATACTCACCATGGTATAATAACTCTGCTACTTTAGATTATAATATTGCTGATAACCCTGAGATGGAAAATATGCCATAAAATCAGCTTGGATCTATCAAGATATGGAGAAAGTATTTATGAGAGTTTGTCACCCTAGATGAATTCCTTTACATTTCTTATCAAAATTTTCTCACCTGCAAAACATAACACCAGCATCATAAAATTAATGAGCAAATTATCAGTGTTAAAATCTTCTCTTTTTTTTTTCTTTTTCTTAAATTCTCTTTGAGAAGAAAAGGCAAAAATGTGAGCAAAACCAACAAAACATAGCACTTTTCACAGTAGTGTGCCTGGAGTAAAAACGGCAGCCGTCTCATGTACCAATCCAAGGCCAAGATGATATTTGGGGTGAACAGCATGACCAGAATAGTGTGTGCCCAAGAACGGTTTCCAGTTAAGGGTCCTTGCTGAAGACATCTGGCTTAGGAAGTGTTCTCAGATAGATCTGTCCTTTCACAGTGGAGGACTAAGATGAGGGTAAAAATTTGCATTCCCCAATTTATCATCGTAATTTTTTGATCTGAAGTTCTATAAAGAGCTAGATCAGTTGAAATTATTGACACTGAGCAATAAAGTGGCTGCTGACTTAATTGTTTAGCATATGTCAAACATCAACTCTACAGTAAAGGCAACTACCACTAAGATCTATAATTTAAATCCAGTTCTAATGGACAGGACCATCAACCTTGATGGCCCCAGGGTCACCGAGGCTGTGGCTCACAGACTAGAAGGGAAAAATAAGAGAGCACAGAAAAAGAACACGTATACAATAGTAATGATTATTTCATGAGTAATGAAAATTTAAATGTTTAAAAAGCAGAGGAGATTGTTTATTCATGGTTTGCTTTGAATATATACTTATTAAGAAGTCTTTAGAAAGAGTTAAAACAATTCCAATAGAATGTTTATGCATAGCGAGGTTGTCAGAAAATATAAATATTCTTGAATTTTCACTCAATTCAGGTCAGGTCTGCTAACTTAAATTAATTCTGTTAGTTCAAGTAGTAAGGCATAAACTCTGATTAATGAATGGATATCAGCGTTGTTTTATAAAAATACCACTAATTCTGATCAAAGTGTGCAACCATCATGTTTATGTTTAAAATCCATAAAGCTTTGTAGTCACCTGTTATTTATTTCTTAAGAGGCACTTGTGGAGATTGACTGCACTTGAAATGTTTTCCATTTCTATACAGAAATTTTCTGTTCAGAAAGTGAAATGGGAATACCATCAGTATAGTCATTAATAAAGTTAAAATATGTTTACTTTTGCAGATCTCCAAAACATTTTGAGGTATTTAGGTATGGAGTAACTGTCAATGACTTGAATGAATGATATATTAATTTCATAACTTTGAAATAAATTCTATTCTCTGTTATATTATGGATCAATGACTTAAAAATATGTATATTTTATTTTCCTTGCCCCACTTTATAAAGAGGTTTAATAATCAATTGCTGCTAAATAGTTGTAACTGGATTAATTTTCAGTGAAATTTTAAATTCTAGAATGGTTTTATTTTGTAAGTTTACACACTGCCTGTTTTTCATTTCGATAATTTCATTCAGAATACCATGTTATGTTAATCATCATGTCTCCTTAGGTTCTTTTTCTTACTGTGACAGTTTCTCACTTTCTTGTTTTGGATGACCTTGACTTACTAGGGATTGCTGGCCACATATTTTGGATTTTTCTGATGTTCTTTGGTGACTGACTAGGCATGAAGAAAGAAGATTTTTCTTAGCACATCCCAGTGATGCATAGTATCTACAAGAATTTCACTGTTGATGTCAACCTTTTCCACCACCTGGGCTGAAGCAGTGTTTGGCAGATTTCTTCATGCTATAATCAATGCTTCTCACTTTTGTACTGTGCTTTTTGGAAGAAAGTCAGTGTGTACAACTCACACCCAGAGAGTAGAGACTTCTAATCCACCTCCATAAGAGCAGAGTAGCAACATTCTTCTGCACTGGAGAGTTGTCTATCCTTCTCTGATTTCAAAGTTTATTAACAATCTATTTCTGTCAATAAGAATTTAGAAATATTTACTTAACACTTTGGGTTATAATCCAATACTATTTGTTATTACCCAAGGTTTCCAGCTTTGGTCATTGGTGTGTCTATAGATTCTGTATGTGCTGGATATCTCCGAATCATTGTGATGATTGTTTTTTGCTAGATTTTTGTACGCTCTATTTTTCCAGCATTATGAGATGCTCTAGTCATATTGTGCATTCCCAGTCCTAGTCCAGAATCAGTCATTTCTGCAAAAAGTCCTGGTTACTTTGGGGAGATGATATGAACAAGATCTGGGCACTAAGGGTGTGCCTTGCTAATGAGGTGTAATTTATTATGGTCTTTCTGAAATGACATAGCAAGAAATTAGTTAAGTATATACTAACCTATGCAGATAAACTGTGATGAAACTACATAGTAAATAATTAAATTTTAAAAATTTTTTACAGTAAAAAACAAATTAGCATTAATTTCCCTCAAAATATCCCCTTTCATTTGAATACACTTATCCCATAATTCTTACCACTTTCTGAAGCTTTTCTTTCATGAATATCTTCATGCTATATGATCAAAGATACAGTTAATGCTCCTGATTACCACCATAGAAAGACCTGTAAAAACATTCTGGGGCATTCTCACCCACCATATTCATTGGATATGACACTGTATGACTTCTGGCTTTTCCCCAAAGTCAAACTGATCATGAAACATAAACATTTTGAATTGACTTGGAATGTGGAAGAAGCCAGGACAGAGCACCTAAAGACACTTATGGAAGAGGACCTACAGCACTGCTTCAGAAAATGACCAGAACAATGAGATAAGAGTGTTCAAAGAGAGGGGAAGAAATTTGAGAGGTGTTATTGGCAATGTGTCCTTTACTTAAATAGTTTAAAAAATCTGAACAACAATAATGACAAATATATATGTATATAAAATATATCTACGTACAATACAACCATATGGATCTATATTAAGGTAAGATGAAATCATATTAGTATCTTCACCCTAACCTATTATCCATAAATCATTCTAGCCTCCTACCATGATTTATCTATAACTTTCTACAATACTGAGAAGACTTATTTTCATCGTCAGTCATCCTTTACTTAATTGCAAAATTCCACTGTACATGTGCATTAGTTACATTTCTCCAAAGGAACAGAACCAATGGGGTATATAGAGACATATAAGAAGGAATTCACCATGGGAAATGATTTACTCTATTAATAAAATCAAGAAGGTTCATGATATGTTGGCTATAAAGCTACTGAACCAGAAAATCTAGTGGTAAGATTCAGTCTGAATCCAGAGGTCTGAGAACCAGAAGAGAAGAGTTCAAAGCTGAAGACTAAGAACCATGGTAAGTAGAGGCATCCTGTAGCACAAAAGCTCAAGAACCTGGTGCTGTAGTGTTCAAGGGTAGGAAGAAGGGCAAGACCTTGTATTCTTTGAGCCCTCGCTCAAGTGGATGATGCTTCCCCAGATTGGTGAGAGCTCATCTTCTTTACTCAGTTTAGGAATTCAAACCTGAATCCCCTCAAGAAACACCCTTACAGACCCTTTCAGAAATAATGTTTGGCCAGCTATTTAGGTATCTCTTGATGCGACAATTTGACTGATCCAATTAACCATCATCATTCACATTTAAAGTATTTGTGAAACCATTCTTGGCTCCAATATGCCATGAAGTTAATGATTTGCTATAAACCAAATTACTTCTCAAATGATCTGCAACATTGTTTATTATAAAATTGCAATTAAAACAATGATGAGAGAACATTCCATAATTATTTAATTGGTAAATTAAATCAAGTCAAATTAAAACCAAAATAAACCAAAAAGCAGTAAGATGATCATGGCAGTTTCTGGCTAGTGTGTGAGCAGTAAGAACTATTCCTTGCTCATAGGAAGGCCAAATGGTGCCACCACTTTGGAAGAGAGTTTGTAGTTTCTTACAGTGTTAATATAGTCTTACCACATGTTTTAGCAATCACACTCCCAGGTATTTACCCAAGTTGGTTGTAAACTTATGTCTATGTAATAACACAAACACAAATATTTACAACTCTACTCAGAACCACCAAGGACAGTAAGCAATGCATGGGTCTTTCAATAGGTAAGCAGATCAATAAACTGTGGTATGTGGAAAATCTAAACATAGCACAAATACCAGAAGTAATCTCACTGAAAGAAATAAGGGAATATTGTACTGACACAAATACTTTTGGACATGATTAAATTTTGTGAAATAACAGCAGAAAGAGCTGAAGATACATTGCCGTCTACTGGATACAAAAGACCTCAGAAGTTACAAATGTTTTTGAAATTACTGACATTACAATGTGAAAATTAATTTTTAAGAGTCTGAAATCCTTTTTTCAAATTATACAGATATTTTTATTTTCTAATAAAGGTATAATTATGATGAAATTTATATTGGTACAACACAATTTTGCAAATCCATTTTGAACTGGCATTGTACAAAATTTATTCTTTTAAATAGTGTCATTTAAAATGATCCAGGGTATACATTACCATCTGAATAACTCCAGTAATATTCAATAAATTAATTATCTTATTAATAATTGCATAATGTGACCTTTTAAATGAACTATGTTTTCTGGTCTTTTTCAAGATATAATATCCATAAACCTCTATGAGGCACAAATGGTTCAATTTGATACATGTATACGATGTTTAATGATCAAATTAGGGTAATAAATATTTCCATCTCTGCAAAAAAATTTTTCATTTAAGAAATATTCCTTGTCTGTGGAACCATGCTATATTGGTATTATATGGACAAAGTTTGCAATGTAATACACAAAAGCAAAAGTAGATTTGCCTTATGTTACGGCTGATTTTTCCCCTAAAATTTTATCTAGCAGTGACAATACAACTAAGAGGTTGTTAAGTTTTACTGGCATACAGGCATTAGAGACAAAAAAAAAAGTGCACCAATGTTACAGTGATTTGGAATGTTTTTACAGCTGTCAATATCATACCATTCTTTCACAAAATCCCTTTCACTTGTATGCTAGGCAGTAACCTCAGAAACAATTAAGGAAGTATGTTTCTTTGAGCTGGATAATTAAATGCCAGGAAAACTCACCACTCAATATATAATTCACTCAACAACTTGTTGTTTGAAGGAGCCAGTGTTCAACATAGGATGGATTGAATTCTTAACAACATCTGGCATGATCAGTGGACTTGGCCCTCACCATAACAGCATTATATTCATGGTCAGAATGACAGCTAAATGGATGGATGGAGCTTGTCTCTAACAGGGCAGATTCATGACTACAGCATAATGAATCAGAACGTTATAACCTCTGGTCACATACACCCTGGCCTGCTTCTCCTTACAAGTTCTATCAGGGGATATGGAGTAAATTTCTGTTGTCAGATCTAATGGTGAAAGATTCTGGCTTCTAACTTACTGAGAAAGCAAAGTAGAATTTCCATTCCAATAATCTGGATCAAAACATTTCCTGGTGGCTGTGCTCAATTTATTCTGTCACTTAATTAAACCCAAAGCATTGCAAATCATGTCAGTAAGCAAAAAGAGACTACCTCTTCAACCTTGAAACCAGTCCTAGAGACAAATATCTTGCAAAGTTGCTTAAATTCGAGGATTTGCATTAAAGGAGGTTTTCTCTGGGGCTTTTCCATGGGTTAAACAGAGATTAAAGCAAATGGCAAACAAAATCACAATTAAGAGTTACAAGAGAAATCAAAATGCAAGAACAAATTCACACAAAGTGATGAAAAGCAGAATTCCCACCACACACGTTCTCCCACACAATGAAAAAAAAAAAAACACAAAAATCCTAGGGTCTGGGAAAGAGAAGAAAAACAGAACCCATATTATTTGAACTTTTCCTTAAAGCTTGAAAAGTTAACTGAAGTTTTCAGAATCGAAACCCTTTGTATTTTAGAAATAAATAATATTCACTTATCTTTAAACTTTTAAATTCCTTTTCAAAAATTTTGAGTTCATCTCTTTACCTCAAAATATGCAAGCCTTTGCAATGCCCAAAACAAGTGAAAGGAAACTATAATAATTTGGCCTTTGCTGATGGCTTTGCATCGCATTTATGGGTGTCCAAAGTTAATATTTGTTCCTAGTATTGAAATGTCCTTGTCACTCACAGACTGTCACCATTGAGGCTACCTAATGTTCTGTGAACTTCCACAGGAAGAATTATAGCTGAGCTCACATTTGCAAACATTTGTAGGTGTCTGCTATGAATGTGCACAGAGTGAATAGTTCTACACTACCCTGAACTTTTCATTCCCTCCTTAGCATTTTGAAAACACGATGATATGCTTCAAGAGAGAAGCTGTTTCCTGATGACATGTATTTATTAAGGAAATTTGCACGGACCCTGTGGGGAGGTAGGCAGCAAGTTTTCCAAGAGACTAACAGATTAGAATACATTGCATAATGACTGCTTTCTGCAACACAGAGCACAATGTGTACTCTGTACTTTAAAACACTGAAACTATAATTTGGGTATTTTTTAATGTTAATTTGCAACAGTTCCACCAGGAAGAAATCATTCAGGAGGCATTATAAAAATTGTTACATAGTTGAAAAGTCAACATGAGGGTTTTAGCATCCTGCAAGTTGCTCTATAATACACTTTCTGAAAAATGCTATAACTGAGCAGAGAGAGAGAGAGAGAGAGAGAGAGAGAGAGGGAGAGAGAGGGAGAGAGATCTGCAGATTCTTTCCCAATGAATTAAACTTAATATATAGATTTAAGACTGTGGAAAAGGTTGGCTCGATAGGTCAAAAACTGCAAAGCTGTATCTTGATTTTTGTTTTATTCAGTAAACTCAGAGTATTTCACCGTTAAATTCTACAGGAACCTCAGGGAACAATGAACACCGATATTCCTCAAGCTGTTTAATGAAATTGAAAAGGAAAGAGCACTTCCAAAATCATTCCTGAAATCTACTATTACCTTGATTTCAGAACCAGACAAGGATTCAATCCAAGAAAGAGAACTATAGACCAATTTCTTTAATGAATATAGATGCAAAAATCTTTAACAAGATACTTGCAAACAGAATGCAGCAAATCATTGAAAGGATCATATATCATGACCAAGTACGATTCATTCTAAGGAAGCAAGGATGGCTCAACATTTACAAATCACTAAAAGTATTACATCACATAAACAGAAAAAAAATCATGTGATCATCTCATTTCATGCAGAAAAAGCCTTTGACAAAATCCGACATCCATTCATATTAAATTCAGGAGAAAATAAATATAAAATGATATTATCTCAATTTGATAAAAGCTATTTATGACAAACCTGCTACCAACATCATACTGAATGGGGAAGAATTGAAACTTTCCCTCTAAAAATAGGAACAAGACAAGGAGGTCCACTATTATAACACCTTGTCAGCACAGTACTTGAAGCATTAACCAGAGCAAACAGAAACAAAAGTAAACAGGAAAGAAAGAAGTAACATTATCGTTATTTACAGGTGATATTACATTCTACATAAAAGGCCCAAAAATTTCTCCAAAAGACTCCTAGAATTAATAATCAAACTCATCAATGTACCACAATACAAAATCAACATACAAAAATCAATAGCGTACCTGCACACCAATAATAAATTCACTGAGAAAGAGAAAATGAA
Source organism: Dasyprocta punctata (assembly GCA_004363535.1). Taxonomy (NCBI): domain Eukaryota; kingdom Metazoa; phylum Chordata; class Mammalia; order Rodentia; family Dasyproctidae; genus Dasyprocta; species Dasyprocta punctata. The sequence continues at coordinate 40,875 of RJWM01000822.1, read as the reverse complement.
TAAAAATCACAATAACAAAAAGAAAAATTAAATACTAACGATTTACTCTAACCAGGGAAGTAAAAGTTCTCTACAACAAAAACCATATACTCTGAAAAAGAAAAAAAAAATCAAACATGACATCAGAAAATGGAAAGCCATACCATGTTCTGGAATAGTCAGAACCAATATAATCAATATCACCGTGATTTCAGAAATGAAACATAAAAATTTGGTGCAAAATTATGATCAAATTACCAACAGCATTCCTCACAGAACTAGAAGAATCCTTAAATTCATACAGAACCAGGAGAGATTCAGAAGAGTAGAATCAATCCTGGGCAACAAAATCAAATCAAGAAACATTTTTTACAAAACTATGGTGATTAAGATCAACATAGTTCTGGCACAAAAACGGACATGTGAATCAGTGGAAGAGAATAGAGGATGCAGAAACAACTCTACGTACATTCAGCTATTTGATCTTTCACAAAAGGGTAAAAAACATACACTGAAGAAAAGATAATCTCTTTAATAAATGTCCCTGGGAAATTTGGCTACCCACATGTAGGTGATTGACTATAGACCCATATAGCTTACCATGTACTAAAATTAAAATAAAAAAAGATCATAAAACTAAATGTTAAACAGAAACACTTAATATCCTGAAAGAGAAAATAGATAAAACTCTAGAAGTCTTAGGTATAGGCAGTGATTTTCTCAATAGAACTCTGATTGCACAAGAAATAGTACCAAGAATCAACACGTGGGATCTCATGAGATAAAAAACCTTGTGCCCAGCACAGGAAGCAACCAACAGAGTGAAAAGACAATCTACAAACTGGGAAAAAATGTTTTCAAGCTACATTTGAGCAGAAGACCATTATCTAGAATATATAAAGAACTAAAAAGTAAATTAGACCCAGTAAAAGACCCAATCAAAAAATGGGCAACTGAAATGAAGAGACACTTCTCAGAAGAGATACAAATATTCAATAAGTGCATGAAGAAATGTTCAGCATCTCTGGCCACTGAAAAACATGCAGATTAAAACAACACTGAGATTCTGTGTTACTCCAGTAAAAACAGTTATCCTTAAGATATCAAATAATAACAGATGCTAGTGAGGCTGCAGGGAAAAAGGAATTCATTTACATTGTTGTTCAGAATGTAAAGTTGTATAACCACTACGGAAATCGGTGTGTAGATTCCTCAAAAAACTTAAACTAAAAATTTCAGGTATCTTCTTGAAAGAGTGAAAGACATCATATTTCAGTCATGCATACATACCAACATTCATAACAGCACAATTTATAATAATTAAATCTTGGAAGTGGCTTATGTGTCCATTGACAGATGAATAGATAAAAAAAAATGTTGTATTTATCCACAGTGGAGTACTGCCCTGGCATGAAGAAGGATAAATCTGGAGTCATTTGTAGGAAAATGGATGCACCTTGAGACCTTAAAATTAAGTGAAATGAAATATACATTCAAGCTTAAATTTCTCATGGTTTCTGTCACATGAGAAACCTAAATTATAAATAAAGAACAAAATAAATATAGGTAATAGGAAATAGGCAGATAGATCTTTCTCAAATGAAAGGGCGATCAAGGGATGGAGGAAGGGAGCAAAGAAGGAACTGAAGGGAATTAAAAAAGAATTAAGAAATGTTATGTACATATACCAACTCCCTACAAGGAATGTAATCATCATCCACTACAAACATACACTAACAAAAATGTAGAAAAGAAAGAAAGGAAATAATGGCTCTATACTTAACTGTGAATCAAAGGCACCACTGACCATAGGACTCTTGACTATATGCAGCCATGAACTAGGCTACCTAGTTTCTGGAATTCTAATAAGTTAATTGTAATCTACCACTTCCAGTGCAGTGGTTGGCAGGAATGAAGACACTAGGGCATAATTGCAGTTGTGGGATCCTAAGTCCAGTTAGTATGATAGTTAACTGGAGTAAACACCTTGACCCAGGGCTAAACTCAGACTTTATTAATTCATGAAGGCGGGAGTCACTTGGAGAGGAGTGACTGTGAGAGTGGTGGGAAGTACATGAGTGCTGTGAGCTGGACTAGGTAGGAAGCCTGAAATCATCTCTGCAAAATGCAGAGAGAGATATGCAAATAGAGTAATCTGCATATCACAGGTTGGGATAGTGTCTAGTGTTTTGGGGTCTGTGCTTAAGTTTTGATGGGTAATGGTGCCTTGAGAAGTCATCACCTCTTTTCTTGAGGCTCATTCTCAGCCTATGGTGTGGCTATACTTGGTCTAGCTCGCACGTATGATTTGGGAGCTGGAGACAGGGCCTCACTGATGGGTTGAATTCCTTTAGGACTACACATCAGAATCTGCGCTAGACCCATTTGGATTGCTTAAAACCGATTGAGGGAAAAGACCAAATTTAACCAGCTCTGCACATAACAATACTTGGAAACAGGTCCAGCACTAGCACAAATGAAGACAATTGCTCTTCTTTCAAGGAGAGTCTTCCAGGTGGTCCTCCACAAGAAAGTTGGTTTTTTTTTTTTTTTTTTTTTTTGCAATATACACAGTTGCAAAGAATATATATGAAAATTGACTTTTCAAGAATCATGAGAATAGAAATGCACAAAGTCATTTAAAAAAAGAAGAAATAAAAGTAAAACTCTTCTATCATTGGTCTAAGTGAAGCATCTTGTCTCCTTTTGGGCTAATTTTTTTTATTTAGTTTTAAAAGATTCCAAATTCTAATATGCCTCTATGTGAAAATGATTACAAAGCATGCTGTCAATCAGGAAAACACAAAAAAGCATTATCCTTGGAAGGGAATTGTAGATCTGTTTTCTTGAAGGATACCTTTTTATCTCCCCCTTCCTGAAAAAAAGAAAAACAGAGATGATGGCCTGTATTTCAAGTACCAAAACACTGGAAAGTATGATTCAGTAGCCCTTTTTGATTGAATAAATACATGTATGGAATACTTGTTTAAGTTCAATGCACTTCTGCTTCCAGTTATCATTTTCAAATGGATTTTGTGATATTATTAAACTCATCACTACTTTTTAGAGATGGAGTCTTGGTGTGGCCTGGAACTCCTAGCCTCAAATGAGCCTCCTGCCTCAGTCTCCCAAGCAGCTGGGACTGTAGAAGCATACCATTACACCTAGCTTATGATATTACTTGATTGATTCTAGTTACAATAATAATACAGTGACCTATGGAATCATTATTGAGTCAATCTGACATTTAAAACTGCAAATGGAAAGACAGGTTGGATATGCTTGTCGAATTGAAAATCACAGCTGTAGTCTTTTAAATATGGTTTTGTTCTTCTACAGGCTTAATATTCTAGAGGAAGAATACAGGAGAATACAGGTAAGCACTACAAGAGGAAGGAAAGAAGGAAGGAAGGAAGGAAGAAAGGAAGGAAGGAAGGAGGGAAGGAAGGAAGGAAGGAAAGAAGGAAGGAGGGAAGGAAGGAAGGAAGGAGGGAGGCAGGAAGGGAGGGAAGAAGGGAGGAAGGAAAGAAAGAAAACAAATGCAACTTCGCATAGACTTCCATATACCGAACACTGTAAAATCTAGTATATAAGAGAAGAATCTGGCAAAAGGGATGGATGCTAAGGACACCTGAGAGAGTTGGCCACCAAGTCACTTCCTGGAGTGATTTCTGTGTGGAGAGGCCATGTGCACATGGGCTTCAATGTCCAGATCTCGTGTGAAGGACAGATCTGCCAGTGTGACTACCGTGAGGTCAACCAGGAGGACGTTGCTGCTAATGGAGAGCTGCAGAGCTTGTGAGCCTGGGCAAAGATTTCAACGTACAGAATTAAAAGAACTGAGTTTTGGATCTAGTGTCTGAGGTGACAGCTGTGTTTCTGAGCCCAGTTAATAAAGACTGATTTCCCTTAAGACAAATAAGAAGGAATAAAACTGTAGAAGCAGAACTAGATGGAAGAAGCAACGGGGAAAGAATTTTAAGAAGAAAAGAGCTGATCCCATGTGTCATATACCACTGAGAAGCCAAATAAAATAAATACATCAAGTTGTTTTTTGGCCTTGGAAACCTAAGGGGAAAGCTGAGAGCGACTTGATCCTATTGTGTTTATTTGCTGGGGATGCCACAACCCAAAACCACAGTCTGGGAGGCTTAACTATCAGATGATCTGCTCGCAGTCCTGGGATAGAAGTTGAAGATCACAGCGTGTACAACCAGCTTCTCCCAAGGCCTCTCTCTGTGCCTGCAGGTGTGCCTTCTTGCCATGCCCTCGCGTGGTTATTCCTCTGTGCAAGTTTGTCCCGATCTGCTCTTCTTCCATGGACACTTGGATGAGAGGCCACTCTAGCAGCTCCATTTATTATCTCTTTAGAGTCCCGGTTCCTGAAAACAATCACATTCTAAGGTACAGGGACTAAGGACCTCAGCATGTGAAATTCGGAGGGCATAATTCAGTCCATAAGAATGGTATAATCCATCCTCACTACTCACAGATGCTGTACATAGACCCTCATCTACTTGCTAGGGTTATTTGTAACCTTAGAATCATAGGGAAAAATTTGACTCACCTGAGACACATCCGGGGAGATCAAAGGAAGGGGACTCTCTGGTTGTGACAAGAGTCCTGCTCCTGGAGTTGAGAGTAGTATACTCTGCTTTGGGTTTGGAATGGTGATTTCACTGTATCAAATGTCCCCCACCCCACTCTGTGGGAGTGCTGATGTGTTGGCCTCTGTCCCTCAGCATGAGGAGGCTGCATTGAGACTACAGAGAGAATCTCGTATGTATGTTAGATACATGTCGATTAAACTTGAAGTGTAGTGCTGTTGCCAGTGAGTTTTAAGATAATGAATGAACAATATATTTATATTACATCCTTAAATAGAATCACACTGAGGTAAGATTATGCATTGTTCAATTATCATGATGTGACCAGAGCCTGGCAGATATGATGGTTCAGTATTCACTTAGACAGTGCTTGGGGAGAATTTACACAGAGCACAGTCTTGGGGAATGAGAAGAATCCACTCAGTTTGCTGGAGGATAAGGGCTCCTGGAGTGACAATACTGGATGGAGTCCAATGCTCTGAAAGGGATCATTGATAGAACATGTTCTTCAGAGGTGCAAATGAGACAGGGCATGGACTGCTGGTAGAGGGAAAGACATCGTCACCAGGTATGCTCCAAGGTACAGTGAGTCAGAGGATTCCCCATAGCTAAAGGCCAAGGGCAGTAGCTTCGTAGGGAGGGCTGGGTTTCAACTTTCATAAGGTCTGGAAATGTTGGTTTCATGAGCTCTATAAAACATGCCAAAAATTGTACTTTGTATTAAAGTGAACATGCTAGCATTATACATTAAAACATGTTATTTAACATGAAAGTTCTATTTTTCCTTCTGACTTAAAAAATACAGTATAATATCCTAGCGTGGTCCTTAAAACATTAAGGGCCCAGTCACCACCTGAATAACTTACCCTATTTGTAAGTAGTAGGGCAGTTCATTGAGAAAATTTCTTGTCCGTGGCCTCAGTGATGGAGAAAGAAAATCTACTGCAGAGAACAAGATGAATTATGGATGAGAAAAGTAGATCATTTGGGTTGAAATTTAGAAATGTAAGAAATAACTTGCCCACATTCAAACAAGAACCCCAAATTTAAGATCTTCAGTCTCCATCACTATTTGATTTTTCTCAAATAATACTCAGCTGCTTTGGTGAAGGAAGAATGTTACATTAATACAGAGCTAGGTTTTGCAAGAGATATTGGACAGAAAAATTCAGGATGTCAGATCAATGGGCAGAAAGTGAATAAGTAATGCATCCTGGGAGCTAGGTTAGCAAAGAGAGAGCAAATACAGAATAAGCCTGAAAGTTTGAAATAAAATGTAGTTTTCTGGGAACGGTAATTAATTTTTCTGTTTTGTATTTTGTGAGAGGTTTGCAGCAATTTCACTGTGGGTTTTGGTGGATAAGGTAGTGAATGAGCTATAAGCAGTGTTGCCACAGTGAGAATGAAAGTGCAAGATAACATGGTAACAAAGTTCAGGCTGCTGTGTATTCTAGGACAAATTGTTACAATGAAATAGTAGTGACAATTGTTCATATGGGTGACTTCAAGAGTTATAGATGGGTGGGCTAGGTGTGATAGAGGCCAGGTGTGGTGGTGCATGCCTGTAATCCCAGCACTTGGAGGCTGAGGCAAGGCGACTGCTGCCAGTTCAAGGCCAGCCTAGGCTGCATAGTGAGTCCAGGTCAACCTGAACTACATAGTGAGACTCTGCTTTAAAAATAGAAGGATTTCAGATGGGGAGTTGCGTAGCAATTGGCCTGAGAGTTATTCTAGGGTTGGAGTCAATGTCTTGTAGCCAAGTATCCAAATAAGCCATGTATTAAAGGAGGAGCACCAATAAGCAGGGATGTGGAATAAAGATTCTGTTAGGTCAGAGAGAAAAGTCATAACAAATTGCTTGCTTTGTTCTTTTTTCTTTGTATTTTGTACAGTTGTATGGGGAAATAACTAAGTAATAGCAAACTGAAGCAAGAAAAGTGACATCACAGTGTCTTTTTCTTAGTCTTGAATTATTTAGCAAGTATGAATGCACCAGGAATGAATACGCTTATTTGGAAGATCCAAATTTCATTCAGGACCAGAAAAAGGAAAGAGGGAGTAAGAAAAATGTTAGAGAGATGAGAACAATTTGATAACAGTGCAACTGAAAGGTAATCTGAGTGTTAGCAGGAGAGGAACAAGACTGGGCAGAAGTGTATGGTGGAGTTAGGGTAGAAATGCAGAAGCAGGTTTATTTCTGGCACTCGCACTTTTCAGTGGTAGTCAAGGCCAAGGACAATGAGAAATTGAACTGAAAACTGTGGCATGGAAACATCATGTGCCTTCACAGCCAGATGTACAGGTGGTGTCTGATCACTGAGTTTTGTAACTGTGCAAATTTGTCTTTTTCAGCAAAGCTCAAACTTGTTCATTCCTAGGTCAAAATCTACAAGTGTCAGAACTCACTGGACACCAGGAGCACTCACCTGGATGTTGATAGCATCTCTAAGTGCCATTATATTTGCTCTTGCCCTGGGACATTTTGAGTTAATTATTTTTTAATGAGTCAGTCCAAGGACCTCACTATCCATTTAACATAGTTTCTATTGTAAAATTGATCCAAAATACTGGGTCTTATAAATAGACTTTCAGAAGCAAACTGCCTTACAAGCAGGAGACATATTGTAAGGCCATGATTTGTGATATTGATGAGAAAAGAAAGACCTACAATATACCAGAAAAGACAATGTTAGCGTGTATTGCTGATATAACTGAATGGATTATATCCATATTTCCAGAGTCTCAGACACTCCCTGTGGACTTATCTTCTCTTCAGTGACGTGAATAATTTAGTATGGGATTTTAAGCAGTCAATAATTACTTTGAGTGGCATAAGGTGTTTTGGTGATTTCCCTGATGTAGGTGGAAAGTTTATCTTTTCAAACTTATCTCTATTTTTTTCAGAAAGTTTTCTATTTATCAGTGATAATATGACTTTACTTTGCATGTAAATTATTTATTTATTAGTGGGGATATAAGAGGATTATATGACTATCTATCCATCTGTCTAGTTTTATGGTAACAGAAAATTCTCTCAAGTCAGTAAGTGTTTCTCTTCAGTTCATAGCAGTGTCTGAAGTTCCATCATCAGAGATACTTTGCTTCATATTCACTGCTGCCAGAACAATTTAAAACCAGCTTATCTGGAATTAAATAAGTCTGATAAATGGCCGAGAGGAGTATCCTTGAAGGCAGTGTTGGAACATGACAACAGTGACGCCATCCAGGGCATGAGTTTCCAGGGTTGCTGTCAGTGTAAGTCTCAGAGATTTCCAGTGGCTCAGCCAATGTTGATCCAATGGTCTGCTGGGGTGAGGGGTTTTAGAGAGGATTTAGAATCACAGAACTTCTTGAACTTCGTTCTGCTCCATATTCACTGCTTTATCCAGCTCTCTTCCTATACCCCTTTAATGAAATGTGGAGGAAAAACTCTGTCAAATTAACAGCTTTGGTGTCAAATATCTTTGTTTCTACAAAACTCACTTCCCTGACCCTAGGGTATGAAACATCTTGTTAACAGATATATCTATTTTAGTCTGAAAAAGAGAATAAACTAGATGTTCTTTTGTAACCCATTCAGTGACTTGCTCAATCCCATATCATCATGTGTCTTTGTTTCTTCTTCCTTAGTGGTGAAGTACCCCAAAGGAACACAAAGCAGCCAAGAAAAAAGGAAGGACACTTGCCAGTGGGTTTCAGCCCTTGTTTACTCAAAGATGGGGCAGCAAGCACAAATGCTTCCTGGATGCCATTGCTTTCTGCTAGGTCCTGGACTGGGATGCAGTATTTAAAAGCAGCATGATCCTCAAGGTGTTAACATGCATGTGTGTCTAGGACTGGTGGTAGACGAGTGCAGGAAGAACACTAAAGCATAACATCCTTCACAATAAAGAAGTAATGCTTTCAAGAAATTTGGAAGAGCAGTTTTCTTTAAGTTTGTTGCAGGAACCACCATGCCGCGTGGTCATCTGCTGGTCTGGGTCACGTGTGGTCCCATTGTTCCTTCAGCTCCAACCGAATCTCTTGCTTCAGTTTTTCCAAGTCTGGGCCTTGGCTCCTGCTGCAGGACCTCCACATTTAGCAGTGTGCTAAGGAAGTTACTATACAGGGGGAGAAAAATAAAGTCTTTTCTTACAAAGTGTGCCAATGTCTGTAATGTAAACTTTCCCACTGTGGCCAATTTACAGCTTTTAACAGTTCAACAAACAGGTGGCCAAATTCCTGAATATTTCTCAGTCTGTTCTCTCCAGCCAACTCCAGCCTGCTGAACTCCTGCATGGATGGAACCAAACAACCACAACTGGTTTATGGAGAATTTGGTTAAAAGTTGGAAAGGACTGGTGTATGATAGAGTAGTATAAGGTTTTCACTGAGAAGTGATTTTTCTATGTAATTAGTGAACTTATAACTAAAATTATTAGAAAATCATTCTAAAAGGGTACATTTATCTTCATTTCAAAAACTGTATGTTTCACTGCTCTGGGAAGGGTATTAACTGATCAAAATGTAAGTCTTTCTTCAAGGCACCAGAAGATAAAGATGACAAGGTTGATACATTGCAAACATAAGCTAAAAAGTTAGCATTTAACGTCTCTAGTAGCTCTGCTTCATTTTAGCACTATTTGCACTTTGTCAGATGCACACTAGCTTGCTATTTTTATTTAAATGTTTCCTCTGTTTATGCCAGGTTTCCCCCAATTAAATTACGAGTTTCCTGAGAATAAGATCCAGGTGTCGAATTTTGTCCACACATCCCAAAGAACCTACCAAAACACATCTTTTTCAGAAAAAGTGCCCCCAGTGAACAGCAGATGGTTAATTCCTGAGGTTTTCAGGGCCCTCTCAACTCTGCAAGCTTGCATTTCCTGGCTCTCGAAGATACATTAAAAAGCATTCTGTCTTCCTAATGGTGCTGATCAAGCAAAACCCTGTAAGCACGGAATGGGGCTGTCACCATGCAGATGCTTCCGTGTGGTCAGGGAATGAAGGGGTGTCCAGGGCACACAAGGAAGACACAGTAGCAGGGGATGAGGGCAGGGTGTGAGCCTGGAACTGTGTCACTCAAAGAGGCTCCTGGCTTCCACATCCTTCAAGAAAAAACTACTTCAGAGGGGAGATGAGGGTGTAGTCTGCAGATGATTGTGAGAATGGAGAGAACAGGAGAGTGGTTGAGGTTAGACAGTGAGTCTACAGAGGCCACAGAACAGCAGAATAAACCCACCCATTCTTTAAGAAGTGGTAGTTGCCCCATCAAAGAGACACCTATCGATGCAGATTCAGTCACAGAATCCTAGACTTTTATGAAGGGGAGGGGCTTTAGACATCTAACCTATCATACTGCACAGATATAAACTTGGAAGTGTTGAGATTTTGCTCCAATTTAATTTCACTAAAATAAAATTCTTAATACATTTTAAAAATAATACATGACAAAGGGAAAGAAAACCACAAGGACCAGATGCCCTTCTTGGTGCTTATTATTCCGTCAGTATAGTAAGATGAGTTCAGCAATAAAGGACAATGTAATTAGAGTCATAATTATGATACAAACAAATTGCTAGGAACCATAGAGTAGGAAAGGATCACTTTGAATCCAAAAGGCCCAGGAAATTCACAGAAGAGATCAGAGCTAGACTGAAAACCCGAGGCTGTGAAGGTTATTTTCAGGTTGAATTGGGAGGAACACTTTCCCTAGATCTTAGCATATTTCCCTGGAAATTCAAATCCTATCATGCAAAGATTTTTCTCAAGTCTTAGTGTTTAACCACACACTTTTATTTCTTAGCAACAACCAAGACTGACCTTCATGTGATCATTGTACTAGAGCAACTCAGTGAAGTCCAGAAGGAAGGAACAGCGAGAATGGGGTGGGCTTGAGATATCCAGTAGAAAGCAAACTGCCAGGGAGAAAGGGATAAGCAGAGGCAACCAAGTTGGCAGTTAGCGCGTGGGTGAGTGCAGCTGCAAGGGAAGGACGGTGGGGTCAGAGGGCCCACAGAACTTCTGTATTAAGCTAACGTAAAATGAAGATTGTACAATGTCAGCAGTTACTGAGTGTTTTCTGCTTTCATTCTCTGCTGGCATTTCAGTTATCCAAATGCCATTTAGCCAACACCTGGTTTATATTCACTAATCTCTGCAGAAATCTTGTGATTTCAAATTATAATATTTCTCAACCGCAAGTGTTTTTCACATATTATACCAGTCAATTGGTCAATGAAAGAAAAAGAAAGCTAGAGATATTTAGTGCATTTAAATCTCTATCATTTCTCTAAGCAAAAAAAAAAAAAAAAAAAAAGTGTTGTTTTCCTGTTATTTCCCATTAGTTTCAATTTTGAATTTTCCTTAAAAAGAAAACATTTCTGAATAACAACAGGACTCAAGTTGGTAGTGCAAGAGGTGCTACTCTACACAGATTTTAATCCTCTTTGGAATCTGCAATAGGTTTTAAATTAAGAAAGGCCCTCACTTTTTAATTTTTATTAGTACCTGTTTGTAGTATGTAAAGACTACATTCGCCTTGGAGAGCTGGTCTATGTATATAGCACATCTTAATTCTTTTTTTGATCCCCTTTATCTTCCCAGTATCTCTTTGTCCTCTTCTAATTTTCAAAATGAGAAAAATCTATCTCCTTGTTGCCTATTATTTATCCTTTATTTTTCTCTTTATTTATACTTTGGGTTTGTCAAAAAAGAGAAAATGATGTTAATTCCACATTTTCTTTATTTATTTATCTGTTGGTGGACGTAGAAACTTCGTCCAAGATATAAGTATTATAATTGTGTTGCTATAAATATTGGTTTGTGTGTATGACTATATATGATGTCTTTAAGTTTTATTGGAAGATACCTAGAAGGGGAATAGCTGGGTGAAACACAATTTCTAGTTTTAGTTTTTTGAGGAATCTCCATAATGATTTCCACAATGGTTGTACTAGTCTATAATTCCATGAAAAATGTATAAGTGTCCCTTTTTTCTTGGACCATTATCAGAGTTTGTTACTGATTTCTTGATGCTGGCCATGCTTTCTGGAGTAAGATGAAACCTTAAGATTGTTTTAATTTGCATTTCTCTAATGGCCAGCAATGTTGAACATTTTTTTATGTATTTATTGGCCATTTGTACTTCTTCTGAGAAGTATCTATTCATTTCAGTTGCCCATTTTTTTCCACTGAGTCTTTTATTTTTGCAGGTCTATTTTATTAATCTTTTATGTATTGTAATATTAGTCCTCTGCCTAAGGTGTAACTGGCAAAGTTTTTCCCATTCTGTAGGTAGTCTCTTCAATCTGTTGGTTATTTCCTTTGGTGTGCAGAAGCTTTTTAATTTGATATAATTTCATTTGTTGATTCTTGATATTATTTCTTGTGCAACTGTGGTTCTGTTCAGAAAGTCCTTGCTTATGCCTATATCTTCAAGAGTTTTACCTGTTTTATCTTCCAGAAGATTATTTCTGCTTTATTATTTAGATCTTTGTTCCACTTAAATTTGATTTTGGTACAGTGTGAGAAATATGTGTCCAGATTCTATCATCTGCATGTGGATAGCCAGTAGTCCCATCAACATTTGCTGAAGAGACTATCTTTACTCTATCATATGTTTTTGCCCCCCTTATAAAAGATCAGATCACTGAATGTGTGCATTCTGTGTTTTGTTCCACAAATCCATATGTGCTGGTATTTGACTGTTTTTATCATAGTAGCTTGCAAGATAAAGTGAAATCCAGAATTGTGATGCCTCCTGCTTTGCTTTTGTTCCCTAGAACTGATTTCACTAGGCTGAGACTGTTCTGGTTCCATATGAATTTTCGAATTGTTCTTTTCTAGGTCTGTGTTGGCATATTGATAGGGATTGCAGTTTTAAAGAATGCTGTTTAGAAGGCCATAAGATACAGCAGTTATAGAATCTTGTTATACTATATGTTGGTATTCAACTAGATGAAAGTCTGGTCAAAAAACTATTTTTATTGCACAGTATGTTGGCGAATTCATCTTGGGGAATTACTACACGTGCATATCACATCTTTATCATTTTTGCACTCCTCTCCTTTGTCTCAGTCTCTTCCAAATCACACTGAATCTACTTCTCAATTTCCTATCATCTCTACCAAACACAATCTTAACTCAATCCTACTGCGGCACAGGGACAGAAAATGTGGCCAGAAGTTAGCTGGAGCCTGAAAGTTTGCCAAATAGAAGTTCACAAAGTATCTGGAGGAGTGGGCGTCTCCCCTCAAACACAGCCTAACATATTAAAATGCAAGCCACAAATAGAACTTTCAGTACGTATGCTTGCTTTCTTTAAATTTCATATATTTTAGTAATGATTTGAATGGTATAGAAAGTGAAACCATCGTGTAGTACTGATTACTGGGAAGCAGCTCATATTTCTTGAAAACGATTGCAGTTGATGACTGGAGCGCTACATAGTCTGGATTCTCTCACCTGTTAATTTTCTCTTTTCTCTCTTTTCTTGAATTCTTTCAAGTGTGCAATTTATAAGGAGTTTCTGAGATGAAGACTCTGACTGTCCAAACTTACTCCTTTTTACATTCTCCCCCATAGACACTCATCTTTACCTTTCAGCTTTACAACTCACTTTCATTTGTCAGTTGTAAAGCTAAACATATACCCACAGTCCATATTTCCTGTCTCCCAGTCACCCTGACTACATGCTAGCTGGAGTGCCATCATTACTCCAGCTCAGTGTGCCTGGGTACTAGGACTCAGGACCATGTCTTAGCTGAGACAAATACTGCTCACACGCTATATCAAAAGGGAAGATATTTAGTATTCAGTTCTTTTCTAATTACTGTCATTGCTTGAAATAGCATGATCACCAACATGGACTCTCATGTTGAACATTTACTCCTTAAGCCACCTTGAATAGTGTGGCCCATAGAATATTTCTTAAAATCAGTCTCATATGACCGATGAACCCAAACTTGGAAGTGACTCTTCACTAGGTATTTATATGATCCAACTGTTAGTAGCTACAGTTTAATCTGTTTCCTTCAAGAACATAGCTGATTACTGTTACTCTCTTATTGGCTTGTTGTGAAATTGTTTTACTTTAATTTATTTTCTTCTGTTTAAAGAAAAAAAGAAAAGAACATAGCATACACCATCTCCAAAGACCAGTCCCTACATCTAAGAGTGATACCTTCTGCTCCTTTCTATCCACGTGGGAACTTTCCAGAAAATTCTGTTTCCTCTGTGGCATTTTTTCTAACACTAGTTTCTTTGTACATTAGCAGAAAGTTGACTGGTTTGTTCTGTTACCTACATCTACAAACACCAATTGTACTTTGGTTTGTATGTGCCTCTTTCATTTGTTCAATCACACATATATATTTATCTACAAATTTATACATGTGTACACACATATGTATGTGTTTTTTCAATCTATATATGCATGTATATACATGAAGTGTGATCAAAACATACAGCAAATTATTTAAATAGGAAAATGACATATTGCTATTAATTCACCTCAAAATACTGCTCCCAGCTGTGAACACTTACACTATCCTTCTTGTCACTTTCTGAAGCAGGCCTGGAAGTTCTCTTTCATGAATGTCTTTACAAGGTTTGTGCAAAAATCGAATACTGCTGCCAAGTGCAATCCAACAGAGAAACAGCTTCCTTAAAAGACTATGCTGTATCTTCTCCTACTTTATCCACCAGATCTGGCACTATGGGGTTCCTGGCTTTTCCCTCAAATTAAAATGACCTTGAAAGGTAAACATTTTGAATTCATTCACGCACCCATAACAGCACAACTAAAGAAATTTACAAAAGAGGACTTCCAAAATGGCTTCAAGAAATTCCAAGAATGATGAATTAAGTAGGCCCAAAAAAGCCGGGCGTGGTGGCGCACGCCTTTAATCCCAGCACTCGGGAGGCTGAGGTAGGCGGTGCGTTGTGGGTTCGAGGCCGGCTTGGGCTACAACGCAAGCGCAAGGCCGGCCTGAGCTACACAGTGTGACCCTACCTCAAAAAACCAGGGCTGGGAGTTTGGCTCAGTGACTTAAGCGCCTGCCCTGGCAGGCGTGAGGTTGTGAGTTCAATCCCTGGTGCCGCAAAAAAAAAAAAAAAAAAAAAAAAAAAAAAAAAAAAAAAAAAAAAAAAAAAAAGTAGGCCCAAAATGAGAAGGAGAATTTTGAAGGAAATTAATGATAATGTGTTTTTACTGTAATAAATTTTTAAATATATAACATTCACCATAATTTTGATCACTTCTCTCATACACACGTGCAGGAAATGTGAAAAAAAATTCTGTGTACCTCACAATGTAATCTGTGGCTACATAACAAATATATGTTCAATAAATTTAATTGAAATCAATAAATACTGTATTATAGCCATATTGCGTAGGCAGAAAGGAAAACAATACAAAGTCCTTATTCTTCAAGTGTTATAATATTTGGGGAAAATGTTGAGGGGGAAAAATCAAAAAAATTACTCATGGTTTTATAAATTTTCAATCAGCTGATGTCCATTTGAAGTATGTATTCTCTCTCCTTAAACATTAAAAAATCATACAGAAAATTTAAGGGTGTCGGTGGTAGAGAATTTCATTGTCCACTTCCTTCTCCTCAGACCTTCACATCTGGACACACAGTGGCAGGCCCCTAGGACAGGCAGCCTGAGAGCTTTATGTGACCTCTGGAACCTACTAGGGCCAGGCATGTGCAAACAAAAATGGCCCAGGTGCAGCTTTTCCAGGAGCCATCTCATCCAAGGAGAGTCTGGAGTTAGTGGGAGGAACAAGGTTTCTGTACTTACAGGAGACTCCAGCAGGAAAGGGCACCATAGTCTTCATCTTCAACTTCTTGTCTTCTCACTATGCCACCAGACATGAGCCACTTCCCACAGCACCCATGACACTACTTGTGTTTATATTTTCCTCGCTGAAGGCACTGCAGCATATAAATCACATGGGGGAGGTGGGAGGAGACAACTTCATGGAGCATGCAGTCCTGGTGACATTTAGTGTCAGCTCTTCATGCTTCTGGACCTGGCCCTTATTCAGGAATGTAGCACAAATTTTCTTCGGAGATCTGTTGAGACGTGCAAGAACCTGGCCTCTGGGATTGGGAGGGCATTAGTTCAATTCCCGATTCTGCTTCGTCCCTTAGATTTCTTAACCTCATTAGAGCTTAGCTTCCTTATAGGTATAAGAGAAATAATGACAGTCTCTACATATTTAGAGTTGCAGTGAGGATGAAATAAATATCACAGCAGGCATTTAGCACAATACTGGGTGTGTGGGTTATAAATGATGAACATTCATTTATCCACGTTTGGAAGTCTCTAAAGGAGGTGTTTTTTGTCTTGACTCTGTGGACTGCCTTACAGCACTCTGATTCTTACACTAAGAAATTGAAGTTCAGATTTAAACCTTAAATATACATTTTTGGAAGCCCAGATTTACTTACAACAGTGAATCCTCAGACATTTTATTTGTGACTAAATCTTTGAAGAGGAAGATTGATGGTAAGGACAATGGAGTCCTGGAGACTGAATGTGGGCTCTCCGGATAAAATCCTGGGCTGTTTCTAAAAGAACTACCAAGGATTATTGCTAAGATTTCCAAATTAGTAAAGTAGTGCTATGAGCATGTTGCATAGAGTAAATATTTAGGAACTTAATCAATCATTGGCACTTACAAGAGTCAAATATTTTACATTGCAATGGAGATTATAAAATATGTTTAAGGAAATAGTAGAGATTGTTTACTCCAGATAAATGTTTTCCACAGAGACATAAATTGGCTAGCAATTTTTCATGGATAAACAGATTTCATTTCATTTTCTCTTAGCAATATGAAATTTTAGTCCTTCTTTTTTTTGTCCTTATTATTTCTGGGTGGATTCAGAACTCATGATTTATGTGAGAAGCTATTGGAATTTAACAGAAGAAATTGTTGGAAAATATTTCAGTCTCTAACGTTGTTACAACAACATTCCTAAAAAAAGGATTTCAGTAGAACTGAGAGATTTTCTTGTTCCATGAGGCAGCTTAATGAAATACTTGGTTTGTTTCATGGAAATTAGATGCTGTATCTTCCATATAATCTTTCCATCAACATACACTGAATGCCTCATCAAGTTTTTCCTCCACTTTGAGTTCAGGCTCTCAGTGTACCTCTTTTTTCCTCTAGGTTCATTGTGTTGCTTCGGATTCTGCTACAAACATTGTTGCTTTCAGTGCATCTTTACAACAATTAATATTTTTATTTTTATTTGTCTTTCAGCATATAGGAAAAAATAAACAAGATCTGGAGTATAAGAATAAGTAGGTGGGAAGCCAAAGATACTGTGACATTATGTTTTCCATGGTCAGATACTGCGATATGTGTAAGACATTTTAGGACATTCCCAACTGTAAAGAAATAAAACATGTACTTAAAGGATAGAAAAGTCCAAAGCAACTTTGTGGATGCTACCTTCACCCTGTCACTAAGATACATATAAAACAAGTGATATAGTCAGAGGTATTAGAGCCAAGAGACTAAGGAAACTCCAGAGGGCTTGCTGGCCTTGCTGGTCTGCAGATGTCTCTGCCACCCATATTTTTCTCCTGGTGGCTCTAGAGGTCCTGCCTGTATCATTTGCTCTCCTATCATCTAATTCTGATGCTTGAAATTCTTTCACCTATTAATTTATGAGTCAAAAGTTCAAATCCAGGCTCTGGCATTTATTATTTGGGTAGAATTGGGTGTGTTAATTATTTTTTCTTTTTAAAAAATGAGCACATATGTCTGTGAAAAATGGGCCTAAAAACCTATTCACAGTGTTCTATAGTAAGAGAAGGTGAAATGATGCAAGAAGTTTAACATAACAACTCATAGAAAGTCAGTATTGTTTGCATTCTCTCCTGATCCACTAAACCAAGATAGAGTCATATACCGCTTTTTAGCATTCTTCTCTCTGAGGTAACCGCTTTGTAATTTTATCATTTCCCCAACAACACCTGAGATATTAGAAAATTGTTACCTTACATCACCTTGCTCTGGGGAAGGAACAAATCAAGCAAACAATAGGTTCTTAGTGTTGGCAAATATTTAGTAAAATCATGCGATTGAGTAGATAACATAGCTGGATTTAGGTTTTGATGTCTAAAATTCAAGAACCAGCTCATGAATTCTATAGTTGTGAATGTCTTTAAGACTTTCATCTTATCTTTAAAATAGAAATGATTCTTTCTTTCCTTCTGTTTTAAGGACAGTGATAGAATCAGATCAAACGTTTTATTATGAACACTTCTGAATACATCTCAAGCAGAGTACAAATGTAAAAGTATGAAATTTACATCTCAAAGAAAACCACGTTTAAGATGGACAATGGAGTGGTCACATTAAGGACTAATGAGGGTATGCAGAAAACAGGGCTTGTTCTCTGTTACAGCACCCAAACTTCTGACCCCAGAAGACCCTAACAAGGAACAAGATAGGCAAGAAGCGAGGGAAACAGGAAAGGATTTTACATAACAAAGGGGTCATTAATCCCAATGGAGAGTGGAGATTCAACTCCAGCAGTGGGGCTATTAAAGAAGCATGAATTCATGATCTGTGTGGCCAATGGAAGCTCCTGTAGGCAGACTTTAGGAGGCAGGGACCGACTACAAATCAGAATAACATAAATGGAAAACAAGAAATATTAAAATTCAAAGTGATTTATTTGCATTCATTTGTCAATTCCATTATCAACCAGCTGGCAACTCAAAAATCCCTCTGTCACCTCAAATGGTTTTCAGGAGAGGTCTGCTGACTGTTAGCAGATGCAGCCATGACATATCTCTAGTAGCAAAGGTGGTACCCATTATACTGGCAACACGACAGGATGAGAAGTTTTGCCCAGATTCTCAGCTGTGTCATTGTTTTTAATGGCAAATGCCTGTTCAACAGCAGTACTCATGTAATACACGTGTTTTTCTTTTCACACATGGAATTAAGGATAGAGAAGATAGCACATATATCATACACACACACACACACACAAACACACACGCTGACTTTTATACTAAGAAATTAAAGTTCAGTTTTAAATTTTAAATATACATTATTGGAAGCCCAGATTTTTTTACTGCAGTATAAAGAAAGAGAAAAACTCACAGTGAATAAGACTTTCTAGCCCTGGCAAGAGCACTGGGCCACCAGACCTGGCCCAGTGGGTCACAGGGAACAGAATTTTGCTAGGCTTCCAGCACTGGGGGAGTAGGTCTTCAGTTCTGTATATGCAGCCTCAGAGCGAGTGACCTGCCAATTATTCTGCTGCAGATGTCCTTTAAAAGTCCGTTCTTTCTCTATTATCAAGAAAAATAGAATGTAGGAAAATGCATTAGAGAAAGGAAGAAGATATTAGTTACTAGCACTGAAAACTATGGCTTTTTGGTGAAGGAAATTTCATCATTTTGGTGCATATTTAATTTCTTTTTAACCAGCTTTAATCAAGCAACAAAGACCTGCCATCTTTTTTTCTAAGATTTTTCTGCAATTAGGAGTCTAATGTTATGAATGTATTATTATCATGATAAAGAATAAAACTTGGAAGTAAGATAGCAACCTGTATGTAGCAAAGTTTTTCAGTATCTTTTAACAGTGGGAAAAATGCCATTGCGAAGCAACATATTTTCCTGAGTTATATTCTTTCAAAATTAAATTTATGAACCATTCATACATTCCAACTGTGCAGGGTCACCATAATGTCTAAGCATATCATATGACTTCAGGAATTCAGACATGGCAAGTCTTCCTTCTAATGCATTAATTGCATAATTAGAAAGATTAACTGCAAATATCAACAATTAGTATACTTATCTGGATTTGTGAATTCATGTGAAATTATTTGCTAACAATTATACTGTTTCAAGTAGAAAAAGGATAAAAATATTTATTAAAGATGTTGGAACAAAAAGCAAAAAACCCACATTGTATAGTTACTAAAAGGGATAGCCATTTGGTCTAAGATGTCAGTTTCCTGGCTCCAACTGGTCTAAGTGGAAAAGAAAAAAATTGCACACAGATATTGCCTGAAAGGAAAATAGTCCTAGTCAAACTATTAGCTGAACATTGGATTTTCTGCAAATAAACTCACTTTTTTTGCCTGGCAGTTTAATATTACCATATCACATCTCTTCTATCACCTCAAGCAACAGATCTGAAAACAAGTTAGAAGTACATAGAAAAGTATAGCAAAAAGCAAAAGGAGTTCTGTCATAGAAAGTTCTATTATTATTCTTTGGCTCCATGACTCATATGAACTGTGTTCACAGTGGCTTCACTGGCTGATGTACAACATTTTTCCTGGTTTTAAGCCCACTTTCACTTGGATCCTTTGCAGTCTGGTTTTTATGGAGGAGACGTTGTGACTCTAGGTGAAGTGAAATGTGAATTTGGATTTTTAGCAGTTTTCCACTGAAGGAAACTGACCTCTTCCAAACATCAGTCCAGTTCTTTTAAAAAATAGGTGATATTTGTTCCATTATTGGATTCAGGTACCTTAAGAGGCAACTGTAGAATTGTATCCTGGTACTTTATTAAGGCAGGGAGCTGACTTCAGATTTTTTCAAAGAGAAGATAGAAGTTACAAAAAGTTCTGATAACTTTGTAAGATATCCAAAGAAGTAAGAGCAAAACTAGGCCACTGCAGGCTAACCAGAGGCCTGATGGCTCCAGAGAAGCAGAGAAAATTGACCACTCACTCCAACAAAATGAAAGAACAGGGATTGTGGTGAAGATACAAATACTTTCCCTCATGAATCTCTCAGTATCTTTCTGACTTCCTGTCTTGAAGCATTTAATGGAGGAAGCAGTGGCTGGGGAGTGAGAGGCATGTCTGTGATGTTCCCCAGACCCTCTGCTTCCTTCCCCAAGGTTCTGATGGTCTTCCTGGGCCCCAAGCTTAACTTAAAAATTCCTCATCAGAAATCTTGGATTGAGTCACAAATTGAAGTAAGTGCTTGGAGAGACCAGAATGCATGTTTTTGGGAACTCTGCCAAGTCATGAAATCAACAAAGTATAGCTTGAGTGCTTTGTATGTCAGGGGCTCCCCCTGAGACCTATGAAGATAGACAACAGAAGGGAACTAACAACACCTTTCTGCAGAGATTTCCTGCCCATTTAAAGGAAGATGAGTCCTTTCTTTAGACAAGGAACTCAGACTCTCAGCACAAGTCATTCTAGATTTTATTAAAATATAAGCTTTGCAGGCCTCTGAAAGTCATACAGAACAAGTAAAGTAATGCTTTGCTATTGTCATCTTTTATTTTCTCATCTCAATTCTCTTAGATTTGAGCTTGGGCTTTCCTTGTGAGTTGAAACTAAACAAAATTGTTCTTATTTTCCTAAACAGTTTTCCCATTACTAATCTAATGAATGATAATAGTTTGAAGCACATCTTTCTTGTACTGGTATTGTTATCAATTTCCCAGTAGTCTGTGATCATTATATAACAGATGGTGTCTTCATTGTTCTTTGTATTTATGTGTACTATCTAGTGATGTATCTGGCACGACAGTAAAAACTAAGTTAGTGTTTTTTGATAAATGCAGATGTTGTCAACATGATATATAGCAATATGACATGTGGATATATAGAAGTGATTATCTTCAGCATTCTTACTTATGAAATGAGACTGCTTGGACCTATTGTATTTACCATACAGAATCGATCTGAAACCAAAATCTAAATCTAAAAAGAAGTCCACTTAAAAAAATGAAAATGTTCTGAAATAAAATATTTCACTGTTTAGCAACTGTGTGACCATACTATGAGTCATATTCATGTTTTCCCAAACTTAGTTGCATATGTCAAAGTCGATGCCTCTGAATGTTGGTCCTTTATCAGACAACGCTGTTAGAGAGCTTTATAACTCTTTGCAGCTCTCACCTATATCAGTTGTCTATATCAGTTGTCTAAAAACCTGCAAACCATTTAATGATTTGCAAATGAAAGATGTTCTATATTGATAAATCACAAAACAAACAATAGTAGTGATATGTGGGACCTCAGGAAGACTTATAAATATGAAAACAAGATAATTTTAAAAGAAGTAATCAGTTAAAATAAAGGGCATTTTACAAAACCCGAGAAAAAGGGAGTAACATGATATGAGGTATTGATAGAAAAAGTATGGAGAGAAAGGTAAATAAATATCTATAACGAAGTTATGGCAAGAGCATAAGAAAATGGAATGGCGTTTATTTAAACATTTTGCAGTACTGAGGATTAAACCCAGGGTTTTCCCACTGATCTACATTACCAGCTCTCTTATTACTTTTTTAGATTTTGAGACAGAGTCTTGCTAAGTCACTAAGTTGCTTTGGCCATGCACAAACTTGGGATCCTCTGGGCCTCAGCCTCTCAGAGTGCTGCGATTATAGGCTTATGCTACTGTCCTTAATTCAGGACATTTTCTCTTCTTTCATTAATCTCTCTTTCCTTCTTTTTTTTTAAATTTTTTATTTTTTAAGAGAACAAAACTAAACAAAATAAACAGAGTAAAGCCAATCAAAATAAAACAGTGAAAGCAATACAGGACTTCAAAACAAGTTAATAGGAAATCAGCAATGCCTACCATAATATATCTTGTTGTCTTTGAAACAGCTACCCATGTCATCAGATATAATAAAATCAAATAAAACAAAACAGAATAAAGCCATTTAAAACAAAACAATGAAAAGAATACAGGGCTTTAAAACAAAATAATAGGAAATTAACAATGGCTACCACCTTCCATTTTTAGATGTTTTCTCCCTTTTCACTTTCACAATATCTATTATACATTTTGGATCCCACTAACTTCTTCAATTTTTTATACTAGAGTGACAACATGTTGTTCAGTTATGTGAGTCCCAGCCATTTCACCTAAAAGCATAATCACAAGTTACATCCATTTACCTACAAGAGCTTTGTGATTATCCTTCTTTATAACTAAGTAGCTTTCCATTGTATAAAAATGCTGTATCTTTCCATCCATTCTGCAGTTGATTGGCAAGCTACCCCTGCTTTTTTTGGTTCCCTGTTGCATTGGAGCATTGTTTTCTCTCCTTTCACTTTCAGTCTATGAATTTCCTTTCAAGTTAAAGTGTTTCTTGTATACTGCATCTTGATGGATCTTGTTTCTTGTTTCACTCAGCCTGTGTTTCCTTTTATTGGTGAATTGAGGCCTTCTATATTAACTGTTATAGCCAACATACACTGATTCATCTCTGCCATGCTTTTTTCCTGCTGTTGGCTCCCTACATTTCCCCTCCATTCAATTGTCTGCCCCACTAAGTGATCTCACTCTGCTGTTGTTTCTGGGGTTGTGGTGATTTTTATCTCTCTCCAGAATATCCTTCAGTACTCTTTGAAGGGTTGGTTTGGTGGTCACAAATTCCTTCAGTTGTTTTTTGTCTTGAAAATATCTTATTTCTCCATTAACTTTGAAAGATAGTTTTACAGAGTACATCAATCTGGATTGGAAGTTTTTTTCTTTCAGGACTTGACATACTTCACTCCAAGCTCTTCTTGACTTGATGGTTTGTGTTGAGAAGTCTGTTGTGATTCTGACGAGTTTTCCTCTATAGGTGATCTGTTTATTTTCTTTAATAACCTTTAATATTCTCTTCTTGTGCTGAATTTCTGGGACCCTGACTATTATCTGTCTGGATGTAGATTTGTTTTGGTTATGGCTAATTGGAGTTCTATTCACCTCACTCATCTGTATGTCAGGTCCTTTTCCCATGTTTGAGAAATTCTCTGCTATTAGTTTTGAAAATAGTCTATTTATGTCATTTGTATTAACCTTTACTTTTTTGCTGACACCTATTGTTCTTAAATTATTTTTCTTTGTGTTGTCTTGCAGCCTCTGAATTGTTATTTCATGGTTCCTTGTTATTTTTTTTCAAGAGCTCTTTCCTTTTATGATCATTAGCTACCATCCTGTCTTCAGTGTCTGAAAGCCTGTCTTCCATTTCTTTCAAGTTGTTTTGCCAGCTTTCAGTGGAGTTTTTAATTTCCTGGGTATCTTTCTGAGTCTGTTTCATGCATTCTAATTCTTCTTTATATTGTTCATTCAAGGTTTCCTTCATTCTCCTGTACTACTCTTTCTTCTTGTCTATGTCTTCTTTCGATATGCTCAACAACTCTTTTATTATATTTGTCATTTCTTCTTTTGCCTGAGATATTATTTCTGATCTGATTTCTTGAACAGTCTCTTTACTTCAGTTGCCATCATCCCAGAAATCCTGGACTTGTTCTGTTTGGGCAGGAGGCCAGAGATTGCCTTTTGCTCTTTCATCTTGACATTTTCCTTGGTTCCTCCAGATGAGCAAGTTGTGGGGTCCCAGGCACTTCCCACATTAGCTACCCATTCACAGTGTAGGGGGATGGGTCAAACACTTGGGTTTTTCCTAACCCACATTCCCCAGGAGGGGTGCAGGACAGGCTTCTCCAGACACGCTGAACTTCTCCAAGATGTGGCTGACCGGTTCTCCTGGTCCACACTGGCTACCTGCAGGAGAGTCCCAGTGGCAGCGGGCATGTGCGCAGGGGTTGGACTGGCTGCTTCTCCCTGCCTGTGCTGGTTACCTGAGGGAGAGTCCCGATGATGGCCAGCAAGCACACAGGGGGCTAGGCAAGATCTCTTTCATTCTCTCTCTCTGTCTCTCTGTCTCTCTTTCTTTCCTTTTTCCCTTCTTTCTCTCCTTTCCCCACTCCTTCATCTCCTCTCCTCTCCCTCTTCACTCTTTCTTCTCTTCCCTTCCTTCCTCTTTCTTCTTCTGTTTCTCTGTCTCTCTGTCTCTCTGTCTCTGTCTCTGTCTCTGTCTCTGTCGCTCTCTCTCTGTGTTGTATTTCAGATTCAAGCCAGGACTTTTACACTTACATCTCCAGTACTTTTTTTAGATAGTATCATGCTAAAGTTCCTCAGTCTTGAATTTGCAATCCTCTTGTCTCAGCCTCCCACAGTGAAAGAATTACAGCCACGTGGCACTACACCTCACAAGATATTTGCCAAATACTGGGGTTGGCATAAGAGAAAATTGGTAAATGTGGCAAGCCTTTCCCTTCTAGTACCAATAAACTTAATTTTTTAAAAAAGAAAGCACTCAATAAACTAGAATTAAACAATCGCATTTTCCCTTCAGAAGTCCTATTCAAAATACTGGTAATTTTATGCCCTTTCCTGGCTGAGTATAACATGAAGGGAAACAGGAATGAGTAAGTGGATGATAGAGTGAGTTAGCACAACCTGAATGAACTGTGAGTGGCACTTGTGTGTGTTCCCTGAGGGACAGAGGAGCACTTCCTTCCCAGTCTTCCTGAGAGCAGCCACCAGTCCTGTCAGCCCTGTCTGTCAAGACAAACTGGCCAGTGTCAGGGTCATGATCTTCATGGGGCAGTAGTTCCCCAGTATTCCCTGGAGGTGGAACGGCTTGCAGAGCAGCAATTAGAATAAAACCTGCAGACATTTTTACATGGGTCAACCAAAAAGTGACTTTTCCTGCAGACATGGCTGGGTACGTGTTTTTCTGATGCCTACTTTTTCATTATAACGATGCCTTGGGGACTTTATGAGGAAAGAGAAATTTAATATGGCTATGAGTAAGTGTGCTGCTAGAGAAGCTTAAAATTCTTTAGCACTCTTTTTTTTTTTTTTCCCCCACCAAAAAGGAAACAATGGGTTTAAGTGTTTTTAAAAATGTGCTGACTTCTGTCGGGGCAGAAAAATAAACTGATGGCAAGGTTACAGCTTCCAGGCCTTGCCTCTGGGCCTGCAGAGGAAAGTCTCCCAGGACTTCTAAGCTGGAAGCAGTGTATGGTAACAGCAGCCGCCAGGTGCCCTCAGAGGCTGGGCACAGGTTTCTGGGTGTCTCACCTCCCGCAAGCTCCACTGAAGGTCTGTGTCATGACCCACTGAAAAGAATTCTGCAAAGTTGTTTCTGGTCAGGAACCATTGGCTCTAACACAGCAAGAACATGCTTCCTCTTTGTTTCTCTGTTTGTTTGTTTTGTTTTGTTTTTATGTTCAAGCTAAGGTCAAAAGAGGCTAGAATTCTCAAGAGGTTCCTAGTATTTTTCTGGGTGCAGATTCAGACATGGAAGGAAAAGCAAGTTCTGTTTTACTCAGTAAGGACTTTGTTCCTTAGAGGGAGGAGGATCTAAGCAAAGTTTCTACACACACTGTGAAACTGCAAGAAATTACTTCTCTGTGAATGGGCATGACAATGATATTTTTGTTTTTGTGACACAGGGTCTCACTGTGTAGTTCAGGTTGGCTTGGAACTTGCCTTGATTCTCCTGACTCATTCAGCATACTGGGGTCATACCTGTGAGCCACCATATCCAGCAACTCTTTTTGGAAAGTACCAGAGACTGATGCGGCGCTCTACTGGGAGATCCTAGTGTCTTTTGGCAATTGACCTCATTACTTGTCTGACAGATGAAAGAAGAAAGAGGAAAGAAATAAGGATGGGATGGTGGTGAAGGAGCTGGCAACTCTCCCTGCTCAAAAACAAGCAATGCAATGACCATTACCAAAAAAAAAAAAAAAAAAAAAAAAAAAAAAAAAAAAAAGTCAGAAAATAAACACTGGAGACGATGTATAGAAATTGGAGCCCATGTGTCTTTCTGTGACTGGGAATGTAAAATATGCAGTGCTATGGAATACGGTATGGAGATCATTGAGAAAGTAAGTAGATGCCTCATTGTTGGATATGTGTCCCAAAGACCGAAAAGCAGAGACTTGAAGATTTGTATAACCATATTGAGGGCAGCATTGCTCACAATAGATGAACAACCCCAGTGTCCACAGATGCATGGATAAATAAAATGAAATATACACACACGAGAGAATATTATGTACCTTTAAAAAGTAAGGAAATTCTAACACATGCTACCCAATGGACAAAACTTGAAAATATCATGCTAAGTGAGACATGCTGGACACAAAAAAGACACAGACTATGAAGATTCTATTTAAATGAATAGTCAAATTACTAAGCTGTAGAGCTGGAGAGCTGGTCTCAGGTGAAAGGAAGAGTAACTGTTGGGTGGGTAGAGTTTCAGTTGGGAGGACGATAATTTCCTGTGTGACCCTCAGTTATCCTCAGGGTAATGTTCCAGCCTGCACCATTCTCCACTGAGGGGCACATAGCGCTCACAGGCCACATTTCCCGTTCCTTGCCATGATGGAACACTATTGACAACGCAGAGCACTGCTGTGCAAGTTATAATTCCACTGCTTGAAGCACTTTCTAGAGAAGTGTGTATGTAAACATCTGAGAAAAATCACATTAATATTATAACTTGAAATACACATTGACAAATAATGTTTTTCCCTATGAACCACTTGTGAGTGCCACGGCCCAGAATGTAGTGTCCCCTCTGTAGGGAAGGAGAACAGTGAACAAAAACCTGCACAGGACCCTGTGTCGCACGGGAAAGGCGGGCTGAGCAGGGGTTTAGGGGAGCCACAGAATGAACCAAGCCATGGAACTGATTCCCTAGCACTGCAGGTACAGTACCTTAATGATAATCTTCCAGATAATGGCTGTTATTCCTCACTATGTTTTCAGTGATTACAAAAATACCAGGCACAAGGTAGGTGTTCAACAAATATGTGTTGACAAGAGGAACGGACCTTGAACTTTACATTTTTCTGAGAGCATAATATTGTTATCATACAGAAAATTAACTTAAGATCATCAAACTAGAGACTTGTTTTAATTTTGAAAAATAACTCACACAGAAAAACATGAACTAAAGATGCATATTTTAACCAAAAATGGTAATGTTAAAAATGTTTAAAAACATAATGAATGTCAAGACACCGAGAACATGGCTGACCTTTGTGTCCCCCTCCATGTCCTTTCTCATGAAGTCCTCTCTCATGTCCTCACCTACTACAGGGCTGTCCTGCTTGTCCTCCTGTTCATTCCTATAGTTCCCCTGTCCTGAATAACATTGCTTGATTTACTTCTTTTCTACTCTGTCTGAATGAAATTGTGCTACATATGTCCCTCTTCGTGCTACTTCCTCGACTTGACTTTATGTCTGTGAAGGTCGCCAGTGTCCTGGGTGCTCTGCAACAGCTTCTTTGAGGCATGACATTGCAGGGAATGTATCTACCACCATATGGATGCACTACTAGGATGTTTGGGATTCAATCTTTTGTGAAGAATGCTGCTCTAAACAGTACTCAGCATCGTTAATGGTATATGTAAGGAAGAGTTTCTTCCCAGAATCTTCCCAAGAAACTGATTGCTAACTCAGTGGGTGTATCTTCAAATTTACAAAATAATAGCAACAGACGTGGCATTGTTTACTAGTAAAACCTTCACAGTCAGTGAATGACTGTTACAGGACACACTGGTCAACATTCCAGATGTAAGTAACTGTGTATTATTGGGCCATAATCTACATTTTTGCTAACTATTCATAAATTTATTACATATTTGCCACATATGTGTAAGTGCACATGTATGTATTTGTGTACCATGTAAACATATGTATATGCACATATCAATGTGTCTGAGCATGTATTATTTGAATCTTCTCTTTTAGACATATCTGTTCAAATATTTTACCCACTTTTAATGGGTTATCTGTTTTGTTTTTTCTATCTTTTGTAGAAGCTATTTTTAAATATTAGAAATGCATCCACTGTCAGTCCTATGCAGACATATTTTCTGAATTGGCAGGAAATTTGATTTTTCATTCTCTTGGTGGTGACTTAATGAAAAGAAGATTCTAATTTTGCTATCATGAATCTGTCAGTCTTTTTCATGATAACTAGTGCTTTCACGTGAAAGGCAATAAAGCAGTGAAACTGTGGCTATGTAAGAGAGCAGCATTGTTGGTACTACAGAGAAGGCACTAGTTGTGTTGTAAAAGACTGAAAATTCATGGAATTAATTCAGAATCTTTCATTCTACACTGAAGACAAAACCGTGAAACCTTCATTATATATTGTAGATGAGGAATTGCATTTTGTAGCTGATATGAGTTAGTGTCCCTCAGTATCTTTAGGGAATGAGTTCTAGGATCCTCTCAGATACCCAAATCCATAGAATCACAAAACTTCCCATGGAATGGTGTATATATATTTTTTGCATATTAAGAGATGCGTGTCATCATTAGATGATTTATAATGCTTGCTCTGGTATAAGTGGTGTGTAGTTGGTTGTTAGATTACTTTTTGCAGGGATAAATGACAACAAAAAATAATCTGTACTGTTCGGTAAACACTTTAGGGAATCATTTTCAATCTGCTGTTGGTGAAATATGCAGATGTGGGAACTGTGGATACGGAGGGCTGCTGTTCAATTATGAGTGCCTTTCATTCAAATAGCCATTTTTCTCCATCACTGTGAGATTCTTTGTTGTGTGTACAGTGATACCTTGGCTGTTGAATTCAATTTATTCCAAATTTGTGTTCAAACACCAAAAAGTTCAAGAACTGAAAATATTTTTCCCATAAGAAATAATGGAAAACCAAATAATTGATTCTGAGGACAAAAAATTACATTTATAAATTTATTTCTCCAGGACTTTGATATATTTTGCAATAATTTCTTTAACTCTGTTGTGGTTCTCACACTTGTCCCCTTAGCTTTTCTAGTGGTATCACTAACTTTATCTGAAGCCATGGTTATGCTATTTTATGCAAATAAAGTGGGAAAAAAAAAACAATGAAGAATGTTTTAAAGCGCTAACACAAGTGTTACCCTTCCTGTCCACTGGGAGACGCAACATGTGACTCACTCTCAGCTCCTACAGGGTTTTTCAAGTCAGATTTTGGGTTTGACTATCGAGCAAAGCTATGATCACAGAGCATTCTTTTTTCTTTGAACTTTGTTGTTTCAGTAATAGAAAGTTCAAGCTCAGAACCATTGCACAACACATTGGCGATACCACTGTTTTGCAGTCTGTCTGGGACTCTGTTCACTTCTGTGTAGATAGATAGCCAATAGAAAATGGCCCTGTTCTAGCACATACTATTCACCAATGCACAGTGCAGAATATGAATTCTGCTTGCAGGTAGTTCACACTTTTGTAGAAAGACTTAGAGAGCAATGATGTGCAAATGAACAAATTGTTTAAATATAATAGGATGATAAGTACTGTGCAAAATGAGAGAAACTAGTCCTGAGTGGAACAGGGAGATGACGTGGGTATTGATTTCAGTGTAAGCAGAGTAGGTCCATTGAGGAAGGATTAGTAGGGAAAAGGAGACGGGAATGTTGGGGCACAGCTGTCAGAAGAGTATTCGGACAGTGAGAGGACTGAGGGGCAGAGACCAGTGTGGCTGGGTTAAAGTGAGAGATGGACTGCAAGGCGCTGAGATCCTACAGTTAATAGGGACAGATGGCATGAGGTCTGTGTAGGCCATGAGGAGGACTCTAGGAAGCTGTCAGAGGTTTAGAGCAATGAGATTGATGTTTCGAAGAATCCTAGAGCAGGGAGATCAACTTGGAAGCTGTTTCAGTAGCAGATGTCAGATAGGATTATAATTCTGACCAGATGCTTCAAATGAAGCAGGAAAAAAAAAAAAAGAGGTCATATTGCATATTTTAAAATAGAGCCAACAAAATATATAAGGAGATTGACACAGTACAGAAAGAAAATGATGAAGAGCGGGCTGAGTTGGACCTAGAGGTAATAATTAGAGGTCCAACTTTAGACATAGTAGATTTGAGTTGTTCGTTTGACCTCCAATTAGAAATACTCAAAATGTGCAGAGTTGCTTGAGTCTGTAGTTCCACAGAAAGGTTTAGAATTTGGATATCAATTTTTCACTCTACTGAGTTTCCCTCTCTCCAAAGAAAACCCACACTTTCTTAAATACCTGTCTGTCTCATGTGACGAGCCCAGATGTCTGAAAAGGCAGTTCCCATGCTGGTTTCCCCTCGAGAGTGACTTAACTATTCTTGGCTCTTTATCCCTCCACAAAGACTCTGAAATAAGCTTGTCAAGTCTCATGTAAAAGCAAACACAAATATAAACCCAAACTACTGATGCTTTCAGAGTGATTGTTCTAACTGGATAACTCATTTTTGAGAAAATCAGCAAATTAATAGTATTTTTTGAGACTGCCAGTATGAAAATGTTTTATCTCTCTACTCATTTAGGTCCTATTTTAAGTCACTTAGTGAAGTTCTGTGATCTTTCCTGTAGGAGCCTTGTACATAAATTATTGCTCCATAATTCTGGCTGTTTAGGGAAAAGATCTATAGTTTTTGACACTTCAGTATGAAAAATATGCTTGATTTTTGCTTACCAATTTCTCTTCTAGCAAAGTTGTTACAATTAACAATTTATAATTTAGATCTTATCAGTTACTTATAATATCAAATTCTCATTTATTGATACTATTAAGAATTGCTCCAGAAATTCTATATTATTATTTTCTTTTTCCATGATCTGCAACAAAATGTTGAAAGGAAACAGTGGTAGCAGACATACTTCTCCTGATTCAATTCCAAAAAATAGCACTGTTAATGTATTACAGGGAAGGATAACGTTAAAGATTTTTATAGATATGCTGTATTGGAACAAGAGCTCTCCTTGTTACCTACTAGGTTTTTGTTTTTATTATGATAAGTCTTGAATTTTATCAGAAACTCTTTGTATCTATTAAGCTAATTTTGCTATTTACATCATTAATAGGATAATTACAATTATTACTTTTAATATGAAAATATTCTACATTCGTAATACAACTGACTTGGTTATAATGTTGTATTCTTTTTTCACATTACTGCTGGGTAGGTTTATTAGTATTTCCTTCAAGGTTTTTTGCATTTATTTTCATCAGTGGCAAGGAATTGTAATTCCTCTTCCCTTTGCACTGTTTGGGCTATGGTTCATAAGTTATGCTCTTCTCAGCAAGTTAGCTGAAGAATGTTTCCGCTTTCTTTTTTGCTGGAGACCAGAGGTTAGGGTTTATTTCTGCTTTCACTGTTTGTAAAAATGCTCTCATGAATCACCTGGGCCTAGAATTTTCTCTCAGGGAACATTTCCGAACAGACTCCAACTTCTTTAATGGTTTTTGGACTAAGCAGAGTTTCTACTTTTTCTTGGCTCAGTTTTGCTGTATTATGTTTTTTCTCTTCAAGTTATACTTGCACTTCATCTATATTGTGAAATGCTGACATGACCTTTTCTTGATATCCTTGTATTGTCTCTTCAGTGCCTTCAGTACAGAAAAGCAGGATGGAAATCCTTTGTTCTGCAGAATAGGCTCCAACAAAGTATTTCTGTATCATGTGATGAGAGTGTGGTCTTGTCATGGGGAGCTGGTTTCCCCATACTGGTCATGTCACAAGGGCTGTCCAACCCAGATCAAAAATATTAATCGATATTGATCAACCCTGCTGAGTGCCACAGTCCCCGTGTTCCCTGGCATGGGTCAGGAACCACATAAAAGTATGCCCCTCAAAGCCCTGTTTTGTGCTCCCTTCCCTGGGCTGCCCCACTCTCTGTCACATGTGAACCTCAATAAACTTCTATCTGTATTTGCTTTACTTTTGGTAAATTCTCTTACCTCCTGTGTCCTCTGATGGGGTCTTGAATAGCATTCAGTGTTTGCGTATTGTCTTATGTGCTCATCATGCTAGGTGTTTGTCTTATGTACTCATCATGCTAGGTTGTACCACTTTCAGAGGCATTTAAATTTTATCGATCTTTTAAAAAAACTCTTCTTTCATTTTTTGGAATTTCCTAACAATGTAGTCTTTTGTTTTTTACCTCTGATAGTTTGTTTCTTCTGCTTTTGCTCTTTTTTCTGTTATTCTTCAAACTTCTTCAGATATTTTGCTGTAGTTTTATTATATTCCCTTTTAATATTTGTACAAATAACCTCAGCATTTTCCTTTTAATTACTGTGCTTATTGCATCTCACAGTTTTAGATATGTATTTTCCTTGTTCATTTCAAACTATGGCCCTTTGTGTTATTTCTTCAACAATGAAGAAGTTTTTAGAAATGTGTTTCTTGATTTTTAGTAATATGGGAAGGTTTTCAGTTTTTTTTCCTGTGATTGATTTCTAACTTAATTGTATTTTAAAAATATCTTCTATTTTATTTTTATTCCAGTTTAAAATTTGTTTCATGTTAAGTTATGGTCCGGGATGATTAGTTATTATGTTTTCCAATGTATGTTCAGAAAGATTGTGTGTTCTATAGCTCTTAGATACAGAATCCTATTATTCTATAGGGCTTTTAAAATAATGTTTGTTAATTGTACTCTGCACATTTTTCACTGATGTATTGTTTATTTGTTCTCAAAATTACTGAGAGAAATACGCTAACATCTTTCTCTGATTATTTTGTCTAGTTTTTCTTGCAATTAATTTTTGATTGATTTATCTTGAGATTCTTTTTTAAGGAACATAAAATTTTAAATATTTTCCTTAGATAGCTTTATCTTGTAAAAAATGTGCTGTGCTAGTCTCAGACTTATTTTTATGCTTAAAATGTTTTTGGCTACTAATAAAACTAGATCAGCTTTATTGTGCTCTTACTTTCTTTTGAATCATTTTCAGCTTTTCTGTTTCCTTATGATTTAAATAAGGCAGAAAACAGAATCTTTGAAAAATTAACAAATAAATTTTACAAGTAGGAGATTTGGTATTGCAGATACTGACTCATTTCATTTAAATCATCATTTTTTAAATTCTATTTAGCATACCTGTTCAATTTTTATTTTTCTCTTTTTTAAAAATATTTTCTTTTGGAATGAGCTATTATGCCTTTCTACATTTTATTTACATTTGTAAGTTTGATTCTATTTTCTCTTCACGTTACCAGAAAAATTTCAACCTTTATTCACTAAAGTTCAATTGTAATATATTCACAACTTCTTGAAACAGCATATGAATTTTAGAACACTTAAATTCCTTAATCCCTTTTCAACTTGATTTTCACCTTTCACTTCACTTCTGTTTTACTCATTTATTGCATAAATTTTCATTGCTTTTGGTAGACACTATTTATTTACCACTTTCTTTCTCTCCATCCCTTGCTTTTTATTTGAGATTCTTTTTCTTCTCCAAGAAGCACAGAACAGGCTGTATATATATATAGCTCAGTGGCACAGAGCCTGCTTGGCAAGCATGAGGTCCTGAGTTTGATTCCTAGTTAAAAAAGAAGAAGAAGAAGAAGAAGAAGAAGAAGAAGAAGAAGAAGAAGAAGAAGAAGAAGAAGAAGAAAAAGAATTACAGAACAACAGCAAAATTTTACCCGGATCGCTTTTAGAGAGTCTCCCTCTTCTTCTGTCTACAAATAAGAAAATTTGTCAAACTTTGAGTCTAACAAAAAAAATTTTGAGTCTTATCAAATAGAGATAGAATCACAAATTAAAAACTGACTGAATATTCCCCCCACCCCTCATAGTGTACTTCACTCAGTGATAGCAATGTAGCTCTGGATTTAATCTCTCCAGAGCCTGTGGCTGGTTTGAATGTGATCAGAATTGATTGGAACCAGTTTCCAGTCCGCAGAAACCCAGGGAATGTGCACTGCTCTGTCCTGTCTCTGGTGAGAGTGCAAACTAGAGAATTCCTGTTCTTTGGACCTCACTCTATATGTACTCGGAGCCTCAGATCACAATGTAAGGCTTCCCCACTCCCAGGCAGCTGCCCAAGCAGCCTCTTCTCTGAGTTCTTTTCTAAAGGAGCCTTCACTTGCTCCCACGCGTGGCTGGGTGTGTGTCCTGTGGGCTAACATCCTTCCCAAATGAAAAGGCTGAAACACAAGCATGTAGCAAAATTCCATCAACTTCATATTTTATGTTTATTAATAGTCTAAGATGAAATTAATTTTCAAGAGCCATTTTTCACAATTGACTTCTAGTTCACGTTATATTAACTAAGATGCTCTGTTTTTTAATTTTTTATCCTTAATTACATGGAATCTTTATTACTAAAGGCTAATTACAGTTTTTATTCACAGATTTTTGATTTGAAGCATTAATCCTTTCAATAGCCTATGGAAATACATTCAATTTTGGGACACTGTATTTGTGATATACATCTATACTGCCTTTCCTATTTTGTAAATAGTGTAATTACATGTACTATTTTACTAGGAGTCCTTATTTAGGCACACTGACTATTTACTATATAATAAGAGAGCATTTTATGTTATATAGTGACCCACTTATTTTATGCAATCATGAAATCATAAAGCTTTTCAGAAGTCTTTTGATTTGACCAACTACATTTGGCCTATTCCATACATAAATCATTCCAATTAAGTAAAACTCACTATATTTTTAGGAAGTTCAAGGTAGATTCTTGAAGTTCATAAAGAAGTACCTGTGGCTAAACATACTTTATTGTAGTTTCTATTTTACTGTTGTTTATTTTGAGGAACTAGAGATTGAACATAAGGTCTCCACGTCGAACTACATCCTCAGCCCTTTTATTTTGCTTTGTGACAGAGTCCCCATAAGTCTTCCATAGTTGCCTCAAACTTGTGATCGCCTTGCCTCATTCTCCCAGAGTATAGGGATTGCAGGTGTGCACCATCATGCCATCTCTCCTGTTTTATTGTCAATTCAGGTATTCTGGTTAGTTGTTTTGTTGGTGAGGAGAAAGAGCCTATTAATTAGATATCTGTTCATTTAAAATTAAATGTAGGGGGCTGGGGGCTTAGCTCAGTGGCACAAGAGCCTGCCTGGCAGGCATGAGATCATGAGTTCAATCCCCAGTACCACAAAAAATAAAGTAAAATAAAATAAAATAAAATGTAGAGTTGGGATATAACATATCCCAGTAGTAGAGTGCTTTCCTAGCATACACAGGGAACTGAGTTTGACCTGATACCTCACAAAACAACTAAGTGAAGTTAAATGTAAAGCTCCAAGGGACATCTTTTTTATATATATTTTGTTTACTTGATTAAGAGTACAAGGAAGTATACTGTGTCAGAAAAATAGATATTGAGGAGATAGAAGGCAATCCTTTGCTTATTTTTCTTCATCTTGTCAAATTGTTAATTTCATGTCATTCATATGCTGTCATATACTAGGTATATCATGTTCATTACCCATTATAGTCCAATTTGAAAAAATGATGGTTACTCCATTACTATTTTTTAAATTAAATTTCCTATCCAAGATCAAATCATAAAAGAAAGTCTTGGTTAGGTTTTCAGCTTCCTCACCAGCAAATAAAAACCCCTAATTTGGTTCACTATATTTTTTTCTAATTGAAAAGGAAAGGAAATATAAAAACTGAATGTAGGTATGTCTAATGAGTATACTTGCACTAACTGATGAATAATGGATTAGCAAGATAAGACTAAAGAAAAATAGAATCCTGTATAAATAGATGAATATAGTTTATGAATCAAGAGAGACATAGTTTTTAAGCTTCTGTGACTTTCAAAATCTGTGCATCATTCTATTCTTGCTTACTAACAAGCATTGCAAATTGAGTTTTGTCTTCCACATGTATGCTCAATATGTAGAAGTAAATTTTATACATAAAAGACACATCAAAATGTGTTATAGAAAATGGATCCATGAAAAATGACTATGATGGTATTAAATTCCATCTTAACAGTATCCATTCATATAAATGTCCAATATAACCTTATAACAAAGATGGAAATTTAAGACAGTCAAATATATATAAGTATATAAATATATAAATGATATATAAAATAGTTTATTATGTAAATATTTTGCATCAGTACATACTATAAATTATAAATATAAGCACTTATTTATGAAAATCATTCAGTATGTTCCATTGCAAGCAAAGGATGGTGTTTAGTTGAAGCTATAATATTCATGCATTGCTGTGAAGTACTATATAAAGATTCACATTGTAAAATGCATTTGAAAATGATGAATTATTTATAATGACCCACATCCTTACATATAGAACCACATTTTCCTGTTATCCTATGTATGTACTTCATTATTTTATATAGGAGTATAACCAAATTGATTATTCAATGATTCAGGTTTTTCAGTAAGACAAAAAACATAATCAGGTTGATATCTTTGGTATCCAACAACTTTCATGCCCCACAGTATGAATCTTCACATTCTTTTAATTTTGTTTCTTAGAAAACATAGCTTGTAGACTCACATGTGCAAATACTGTATTGTCTCCCTAGTGTGAGAAACTGAAAGAGTAAGTAAGACCCAAAATCTACAATAGATACTGTGAAAGGGTAAGAAACAGCTCAAAGGGGAAAAATAACTGGGATAGGGGAAAGGAAAAAAAGAAAGGAAAAGATATAAATTTGTATATATATATATATATGTATATATAAACACATAAGATAGCTAAGACGATTGTACTACTAATTCTAGTAGTTCTTGGAAAAGAACAGTTAATGCTTATACGATTTGATCATTTTTACATGTCAGTATTTGGTAATCTAAGCAACTCTTTTGAAGATAACCATATGCAATATAGCAACCACTGTTAAATTCCTATCATCTTGTTTTGAAAGTCTATATTGGTATTGTCTTGGATTTTTTGTTGTTCTTGTAGTTATTATTTGTTTCTCTTTTGTTTTTTGTTTTTCTTTTCTGTGTTTTTTCTCTTTAAAATAAAAAAGAAAATGTAGCTTGTTTTGTCCTAGAGTTCTCTTAATTATATCACATAAGCAATGTGTTTGTAAAGAATGCCACTTTCTCCACATTATATTCCTTGACTCATATATTACGGGTTTGAAAAAATACCATGGATTACTGAGCTTAAGAAGATGATGATTGTGAACTGATTTACTACATATGTGTATATTTTATCATTAACATGTTAATGTCTTATTG
This sequence comes from Dasyprocta punctata, assembly GCA_004363535.1. Lineage (NCBI taxonomy): Eukaryota > Metazoa > Chordata > Mammalia > Rodentia > Dasyproctidae > Dasyprocta > Dasyprocta punctata. The sequence continues at coordinate 3,504 of RJWM01000822.1, read as the reverse complement.
AAGACTCTTCATTTTTGTTTCTACAATCAAATTCCTGTTCTTGTTCTTAACACAGTTAGTGATTCTGAGCTTCATCAAAGGTGCCCCAGGGTTAGGAACTAGAGACAAACATGACACAGTAGTATAAAATGCCCTTTTTATTAATTCATGAATTGACAGGATCTCTGATGTTGCAGATACTTCTAGATTTGTCCTCTTTCTTTACATTGGTACAATTTGACACTTCTGTACTTCACACTTTAGTTCATTCTTTGGCATCACAGCTCATCATAGTTTTAGATGTGTTGGGTAATACCCTTTTTTCTTTCATGGAAATATGTGATCAGATGCAGAACTTTTGTGAATTATTTCTAAAAGCAGAATAGAATAGTAAGATAAATATTGAAGGGCAAATAGATTCAAAGATTGAATTCATTTGTTATTTCTAAAAGTAAAGCATTACATTTTCATGTTTCATTTGTTCATGACAGTTGAAGTTCTTAAGTAGAAGGCAGACATCTTTTATGTCAGCACTGTTTTTAACACAGGATTAGTTTATTTTGATAATTCATTATTGTTAGAATTTAATCAATCTTCAGGCTTCCAAAGCTTAACTTGAGGTAGAGCTTTTACACTTGCATATGTGGTGCTTTGGTCTGAAGCTGTGTCAAATTAAAGATGGCCACAGATTCTGTGATGCTCTTCCGTTCAGATATAGAGGGTGTTTCTCTGCCTCACTTGCCTCCACACTGTCCTGTAAGGGCTTTGACCAACTCTGTGTGGTAGAAGTGACACTTTGACAGTTCTCAGTCTGAGCTTCAGGAAGACTGGCCTCTCCACCCTAAGGTATTATAGCCCTGATCCACATTGTAAATGGACATTCCCTCTTGGACAGACCTTGCTCTGTGCCTCCAGGAATACATGAAGGGCCCCAGGCTTATGATGTCTCTGTCAAGACCCCAGACTTGTGCATGAAGCTTTCGTGACCCCTCCAGATCAACTAAGCTGCGACTGCTATCACCTAGTGTATTAAGGTGATGCCAGTGGAGATGGAAGAATCAACCTCTGGGAGACATGAGACATAATCAAACAATAGTCATCTTTGACCTCCTGTTATGAGGTGGTGAGACTGTAACAGGTAACCAGAACAAAGCCACCAGGAAATGTTTTGTGTCATCAAAACATCCAGTGCATTAGAGGATAAATTTTTAAAAAACAATAAAAGCTAAAATTTAAATTTTGAATTTTTAAGTGTATATATATACCCTGCGAGGGGCCCCCACCCGGCCCGAGCGGCACCGGCGCACGGGCTTGGAATCAGGGACAACACTCCCGCGCTCCCACCGTGAGCAACCTGCTGTTTCGGAGGTCTGGCTGGATTGATAGCAACCAAGGAACATCAACCAACTTTTGTTTTGTAGATTTGGCCAGGCCTCTGGTCAGCAACCCAAGCATCTCTTTACAGTGGGCAATGTAGCAAGTATGGGGGATTCTCTTCTGCCTTGTCTTTTATTATTAATAAAATTTAAAAAAAAAGTATATATATATATAGAAAATATTTTAATGATTCCCAAATTAACCCAATGAAACATCAAAATAAATTAATCAACATAGTTTATTCTAAATCAGTGATTTCTACACAAATAGTTCTTGGTTTAATTTTCATTTTTGATCTATAGTGTAGGTCAAAGCAATGTATTATTTAATCGCCTGGGGATTTAAGAGCTAAGACATTTTTAGCAATATTTTGAGCAGAGGTAAAGAAGATTTTGAATGTGCTGGTTCCACTCATCAAACCCAGTGGAATGGTAGCTGAAGGAGACAGCATGGTTCATACTCCTGGCCTCCTTGGCCAATGCCTGTACCTGGCTAATCTCTACTGCCTTGAAACCATCTGTCTGGGGCCTCTCACTCTTCTTTCATATAAATTCCTTGTGCGACAGCTTCAAGAGTTGCCACCCACACAATGACATTTTCCTCTTGACCATGCAATAACAAAATGATTAATTCTTCCATATTTACAACTCCATAGGCCTAGGGAAAAGTTATGTGTACCTTGATGTACATCTGTTCATAGTAGCTTGTCCTGGATACTTTAGTTCTGGAAATGGCTTCACCTAGAGAAAACACAGAAGTCCAAGTTTCCCCAGTTTTATGGTTTCCTTATTTTAAACCAAGACGTTCTAGGGTGCAGGGAAAGAAAAATGCTCCTCACTGACTCAGCCTATGTGAAAGGGGATGTGAGCATGAAGGAGAGAGTACCTAGATGTAGGGAAGAATGCCCACCGTGCCATTCTTCACCTGTTGGATGTAAGATGAAGGAAGCATAGGACGTGTGGTCAGCAATCCAGTGTCTTCAAGAGCATTAATCTTCATAAGTTACTCTTATCAGAAACAAAACCATTTGGATAGAGAAGCCAATTTTCACAGTGCAGGAAATCCTGAGCATCTGAGACACACAGAATTGCAGAAACTAAGGAATTACATTATTCCAGCTCCTACTAAGGTGTGAGTGGTAGTTGTTGAGATAGGATGCAATCTCTTTGTCCGAGAGTTTGGAGTAACATTCTTTGAAGCCTGTCATAGAGGATAAAGAAACTGTGGAAAGGGAGGAAATTTCCATTAAAAGCATTTATGCCGCCTCTCATTGGTTTCTACATTTTGCCCAGTCTTTCTGACCTGACATTTCTTAATACAAAGGACATCAAGTTCAAGCCTTTGCACTTGGAAACACACACACACACACACACAAATGGATGTGCACACGTATACCATACATAAACTTTGAATTTGAATTTAGAAGTGTTGAAAAGCATCACCTATGAATGTAAAGGGTTTGTTGTATTTTTGTTTGCTAAGGAGAGTTTGGGATTTGTTCTGGCTTGTCAAGCATTTTATATAACCGGTTTAATGAAAAGAAGCTTGAGCAGGAGTCTTACCTTGAAAAGGGGATTATGATTAAAATTTTTAGAATTGCAACCCAGTGGGACAAATAGTATTATGAACTACATGATTTGAAGAAATAATTTGTTTTAAGATCAACTCTTCTAATGGAGTTTCCAAATTCATGCACGAATAATTGGTGTTGACAGAATTAACAAGTCCATATGAACAGCTTCCTCAGTACCTGAACTATGATTGATTTTTGCCCAAAGCAGTCAAGGATAGTGAGCTACACCACAGGATAAGAAAGACTTAAAAGGGAGGAAAGAAAGAAAGAGTTCTGGCATTATTTTAAAAGCATATTTTGTCTATTGAAGTAAATATCTGTCAACTAAAGCTTTCAAAATATTTTAATAGGAAAAAATTAAGAGACTAAATATAATCTTTCTCCCCAATTTTACTCACTGCTGTGTACTATGGTAAGTACTTATGCTTTGCTTACATGCTTTGAGTTTGGTAGATTTCCATTTGTTCTGTTCTTATTTTAGCAGAAGAAGCTCCTTTACTATGTGGATACATAATTTAGTGATGAATATATAAACTGTACGCTTTCCATCTTCTATCATCTCTTTTGCCCTCTTC